>JBAMBO010001924.1:0-440698 GCA_037044535.1 Lordiphosa magnipectinata
AAATTTATGATAAAAAAATTAAAAAATTTTTGATAAATTTTCTTCGCCATTTTGTTTTTTTAATATTTACCTATAATTGGTTTCCTTTTCCACTGTAAACATATTTTGTTGATTTAATAAATTTGCATTTACTAAGCTGATAACTCATTCAATCAATTCGCTTTGTATATTCAATTCATTCCCACTCAGTTTGAGTATTCAAATTTTCACATTCAATGTGAACGAATGCAATCGATATTCATTCAGTTGAATTTTTATACTCAAAAAATGTATTCAAATTCATGAGTTCTCATTGTTGCTCAGTTTGAGTGCACTCATGCAGACCTCTAGAGCAGTGTCGGCCAAATGGATAGGACAAAAAAGTGTGCTTGTGTTGGTGAGCAAGAAAGCTCTCTCCCGCCTACGGAAGTTTTGCTTGCAATTCAATGTTCACCGATTCACACAATCATGAGTTCGGCTCGCGTTTGCGTAAAAACACGACTGACTTCGGCTCGTGGTAGCTATAGCTGGCCGGGTCTGCTCTAGAGTTCGAACACAGGCCGATTTGTAGGAGATTTTGCAGCCCTAATTGAAACAACATAAACAACTTGTAAAAATCCAAAGTTTGAACAAAAAAAAACACCCTGTAATTTAATAATAATTTCTTGTGAAATTCAATTCTAATGTTTTAATATGAATTTCTCTCAAGTTTTCCTCCAATTTAGAGAGCACCAATTCATGATCCAATTACGGTGATGGGAAGTGCATTTCGCCATACAAAATTTACATGTAATACGGATGTACATACATACATTTGTACATATGTATGTTTGAATTTCTATATGAATAATTTTTGTTATTGTTATTTTGCATGTTTATGACAAATTCGCAATTGTGGCTGGCGGCGGCTGTTGTTGTTGTTTTTGGCGCTTGCGTCAGCAGCTGCAACAGCAACAGCAGCAGCAGCAGCTGGTTAAGAACGGCACATATAGAATCGTGAAAACATCTACGGCATTTCCGTTCCCAAAGGGCCGCCCCTGCTGACTTTACTCTTAGTCATTGCCCCACATGCAGATGTAGGCGCCAGCATTTTGGCGTCGAGCTTGTCGCAATTGCTGTCTTTGTTGTTGTTGTTGCTTTTAGCTTCAAACGAAATTCCCCGCCATGTTACGCAGCCGAAGGCAGCGGTGATACGAGCAAAAAATATATATGTATGTATGTATGTATGTAGGTACATATGTATATACTCGCGATTGCATTTACCGCGAAATTAAATCAAAACAAGTCGTCGACAACGACAAAGTGCTGTTCATGAACTTATACATACATATGAGTGTGTGTGTGTGTGTATGCATATACATATGTTTGCACAAGTGCGAGTGTGATGGCAATAGTAGAAGGAAAAAACAGCATATTCATTTACAATTTGCGAAAATGTCAACGACAAACGGCGGCCGCTGCCGCCGGCTGTACAAATTTCGCTATCTAAAACTGTAAACAAATGTACATAAAATAAAATCGACAAAATACACACACACACATACGCAATGCATTGCAAAGTGCGAGGCCAGACAGCCGCAAGGTGTGGGAGGGGTGTGTGTGGAAGAGCGGGGAGAGGGACCTGGCAAAGAGCAAGTGATCAAGCAGCGCAGCATGTCTAGAGTCTAGACACTAATACAGTTATCAAATGTACATAGATTACCATCAGGGCAAGCGACGAGACAGCCAGACACACAAACATATGTATGTATGTACATATTTATGCAAGTGTGTGCGTGTGTGAGTGTAATCCTGCATAAAATAACAAAGGCCACGGCTGTTTAATGGAATTTGGCATAAAAGTATTTCTTCACCACGCAACTAAATTAACTCTTTTTTTTGATACCCACCTATTTGGTCAAAAGAACAGACTTTTTTCTCTGCTTCGGCTGCTTTATTTGTTGTTTTTTCAGAGAGAGAGAGAGAGAGTGAGAGACACTGAGACTGCTGACGGTACGGTGACGGCAGCGGCAGCGACAACGTCACACGGGCCTTATTATTGTGCGTATGTGTTGTTGTTGTTGTTGTTGCTGTTAAGGTCTGTGCGCCAGACACCAGGGACGGGGGCAAGCCACACACAGAATTTCGATATTCACACGCCGTTTAACTAGTTGTTGTTGTTAGTCGATTTGTTTTTAGCTTGTTGTGTTGCACATAATACATTTGTTGCAATTAACTTTTCATAGACACACACGCACGCATACAGGCACAATAAAATATTTTTTACGCTTCACTTTTTTCAGTACTAGCTTGCAGTGTGACCGTCGGCAGTAAACTTACAAATACCAACGCAATTTGGTCACACTTTGCTTATCGATAAGTGTTGAAGCCGATTTGAAGTGTTGCGAATTTCTCAAAACTGCTTCTTATATTCTTACAGAAGCGAAACTTTAGTAAACGATACCCAGTTGATTGAATTAAAACGAACTGCCGAAAAGAAAATTTGTTTTGTGTTCTCGATTCCATCGTTCCAATTCGTTGCTAAATCGCCGACGCTACTTTGACGCACATGTTTTGCAGACTATCATAGAGCTGCCGGACTGATTTACTGCAGCACAGGTCAGAAATATCGATATCGATAGAAGTCAAAATCGTAGGGATCGATTTTGATAAAACTTTGCAGGAATATGGATACAAATCTTCTGACACGATTTTTTTGCGCCATTTTGTATGGAAAAATTTGGAGGCTACTTCACTGAAAAGTAAATTTCTCAAAAACTTAGGAATAGATATGGTTGAGATTTTCAGTATACATTCTTGAATATGTGTCCTTTAAGCTGATTTATTGTGCATGTTGGGCCCAACTCTGTGAACGGAGATATGAACGAAAATGTGGGGTGACGATTTTTCAACCTGATTTATTTAATACCCGCAATGCATAAATTCACCTACAAGTTGCATAAATCAATAGATTATGCAATTCTTAACAATGTTACATTTACAGATTTTAAATTAGTTTAATAGTTAAGGAATAAATCAATAAATAAAAATTTCATGTTTGTTCCAGATTCCATCGTTCCAATTTGACGCTAAATATCCGACAAATTTAAAATGAATACTAAAATTTTTCCTAGTATTTTTTAAGTATTTTTTATTTTCAATAATCAGTATTTTCTGTTAAACTCTTACGGTCACACTGTTGGTGTCTCTTATCACAAAAAGGCGTACTTTCTTTTATTTTTGCCTTTTGTGTAACATTAGATTCGGGTCAGTGTATGAAGTATGTATATCAAAACATACTGAATGATTTCAGTAAAACTAAAGTGTAAATGTAAACCCCAAATGCATTTCAAATACGAGTCTGGGCCAATCAATACCAATGCAATTGCATATGTGTACGCTTGTGTGTGTGTGTGTGAAAACAAAACAACATCGGTGAAAGCGCATAATTGAATAAATCATAACAAATAATACAGGGCAACCAAGCAATGACTCAATGACAAAAGCAAAAATCTAAATACCAAAGCAAAAAGTAAGATAAAGAAAGCCACAAAAAACACATTGTTTACGTGATTTTGCAAATGTGCCAGACACACATACAAACAAACATGCTGCCAGATAACTGTTGTTGTGCGGGCGGGTGCAGGGTTTCTTTTGCAGAACGAATGAGAGAGAGAGAGAGAGAGTGAGTGCGCGTACAGTGGTACGGTGGTGCATGGAAATGCATTTAATTAGAAATATGAATATGGCTTTAATACAGCGGCGGACAGTGTTGACATTTTAGGCTATTTGCTAGATTAAGCAATTTTGAAAGCTTAAATTATGTTTAGTTACTTTACCAAATAGTGCCTAACAGTTCCGTTTGAAACCTAAGAGCTCTATGCTACACAACTCTCAGTACAACAGAATTGAGCAGTGCACACTGGGACAGAATCGAAAACTGACCGGATTTTCGGGTGCTCTGATTACATTTCTGGCATTGTTTTTCCAATCGGGGGGAAATGATGGGTGAAGGGGGGCAAAATTAAATGGAATATCTTTTTTCCGATCGGATGAAAGGGGGAAAAATCTAAAAAAAAATCAAATTGTGTATCGTTTTGTAGGTTTTCAGGTGCTCCAATTTCAATTCTGGCATTTTTTCGATCGGGTGGTAGGGGCAGACTTTAGGGAGTACGCATATAACTGGTCCGATTTGGACAGTTTTTGGTACACGCTTATTTTAAGTAAAGCCTAACATTCTGGCCGAGTTTCGTTAAGATTGGTAACTTTTTAGATATAGCTCCCATACAAAATGAATAACTTAAAATATCTGAGTACATCTAAACTAAAAAATTATGTTCCGAAATAAGATTGGTGACCTCTGTTAAAGTCTAAAGTATCCAGGAATGATAACCTTAGGCCGGCCTTTGCCGGACCTTAATTTTTCCCGGTCAAAAATAGATGAAAAAAGCTTTTTTTTAAGTCTCTTACTTCAATTACACTTTTACCTGCAATTTTATGTAAATTAAATGAACCGAATACACAATTTCTCCCCTCAAGTAACACAATAAATAAATAAAAGTTACCCGGCACCAGAAACATGGCATTCGCAGAGCACGCATCTACTAAAAATTATGAAAAATTAGTCTCAAAAATTTTCGACTTTGGATTCCTTGACTGTGGAGCACCTTCAAAACAGTCCCTTTCAAATTAATTGGCTACTGTTTTAGCCACTTTATGCACCTGGATTACAAACTCGATTTTTCGTATTTCTGCCGGTCAGTTTTTCATTCTGTCCCACTGTGCAGTGATGAATTAGGGCAGGGGCAAGATATACTTAACAAGGTAGCCGCACTCGCTCTCGTCGCTCACTTCTTAAACGTCACTCTGTAAACAACCCTTGTGAGCGACGCTTCTCCGCCGACGAATTTTTTTGTGTTCAGCTTCTTATTTAAGAAGTTGCGAGAGAGCGAGTGCGACTACCTTGTCAAGTATATCTTGGGCAGGGGTGCCCAGAATAAGCTTACCCAGCAGACCAACAAACGAGTATTTTGCGAAACTATCGCAAAATGCTCACAAACAAGCTCGCATGTAAGCAAAGAACGGGAGGGAAATTTATTTATTGCAAAGCACTCGTATTCGAGCTTTCCAGCGAGAGGTTTGCGATAATAATTCGAGTGCCGTGCTCGTATTCCGACGGCAGCAGAGTAACAGCTGGCTCGTGTCTTCCATTTGCAAAAAAAAATATCGCGAATGGAAGAGAGAAAGTAAGTAATATGCGCAAAAGAGCCTGGGTAGACTGTCTGAAGAAGCTGGGACTCAAATTGTTAAATATCGCTACCAGAGTCAACCGATATCGAAATATACTCGCCAAGGCAGAGCATTAAAATATCCCGTTAGTTATGGTTATATTGGGACGCTCCGGCAGACCGAGCACCATAGCACACAAGTCTTGCAAACGGCTATTTCGTGCGAGTCTCGCGGTCCAAGATATCATGTCTTGCCATGCGGATCAAGCGCCATTGCTACGGGCTCAAGGCTATTATAAAAGACGAGTATCACTGCAGCTTTGGTCAGAAAATGAACGCGATATAATATGGCTTCACGTCGAAAATTTCGCGTACACAAAGCTAACTTTTGCCACGCACACCTTTAAGCTAGCCTAGTCTATGTACACTTGCATCGAATAATATTTTCGATTGTTTGGCAACCTTGAAACTGTTATCGATTACCAAAGTCAGCTGTTGAGTTAAATGATTGTCTGATGAGAAAATTGGCGTCAACCATGTGCCAACTTTGTAGACCGGCACGTCACTTAAATATTGCACACAAAATTATTGCAAATCATGGACATTGAAGGCCACGGGTATGTAGACATGCGCAAATGGAGAACATTTCGCTGATAATGTTTCACTATATGTCATTGGGCTGCTTTTGGACATGCAGGAAAGTTCCCGCTCTGCTTTATACCAATTAAAACAAATGCGGAGATCTATGTTCAATTGTTAGATAAAGTCCTCGTAGATTTTGCTGGAGATTTGTATGGAAATAATTGAACATTTCAACAAGACAACTCCCCAATTCATACAGCCCGCTTGACAAAAAACATATTTTCTTCAAGAAATATACCAGTATTGGATCTGATCTAAATCCGATTGAGGATCTATGGGGAATCCTTTCAGCCAAAGTTTTTAAAAGTGGCCGTCAGTTTGATACCATACAACAGCTAAAAGAAGCTTTGGTCGCAGAATGGGAAGAGATTAGCCTTTCAACCCTGGAGTAGCAGAAATTTGTTTAGTATGCCCAGAAGAGAGTTGCAAGACTGAAAAAATCTGATTAAAAAAAAAAAAATTGAAATTATAATTTTTGATACATTTAGTTAGTTATTAGATGGCTAAAGAAGTGACTTATATCTATAATTTTTAAAATGTCAACTGATTTTCAATATTTTTCATATGGAACAATATGGGATTGTAGAACAAACTGATATAAGTCTTCGCAAATTCAAGCTATTTCTTCGCGAGCTCTTTGGCAATTTAATCTTTTGATCACGTATACGCTATTTTGCCATATATAGGCGGTCAGCGAAGGCGTGGTCAAATTAACTTAAAATTTTATTTCACTATTTGGAGTGCTATATTTAACAAATATACCAAGTTTCAGCTCGATATCTGTAATATTCGTCTTTATGCCACTTTTTTCGCGATTCTGACCAGTGTGCACAGTAAGAATTTTATTCTACTTGCTAGAAATATTACAAAAGTATCGCAAATCTCTCGCTTAACCCCACTTTTTGCGACTATCGTCAACAAAACTTTCACTGCCACAAACTGAACGACATATGAATCATATTTCTATCTTTTCCCGATCCGATTGCGAGAGTTTTGTCGGATTAAGTATCGCAATTCACTCATGACTCGTTGGAACTGATAAGACAGTTATCGCAATAGCTCTAAAGAGTTTAATATTTGATTTTTCAGAGATAACTTTCGTCATCTTCTGAACGAGAAATCAAGGATCTAAAAAAACAAAGCTTATTGTGGATGACGTTTTTATTGCTTATTTCAAACGTCATTTTAGAATTTTTAATAAGAATCCATTAAACTTTCGTGTCGACTTCTACTATTCGTGGCACAATATTAAACAGATAACTACAATTTTGCAAGATTTCCTTAACAAAGATTAAAACCGTAACCTCTACAAATTCTGGACACACTAAAAACTAACTTGAAACTCGGTTTGTAAGGATAGAATACAAAATAATTTTAAATCCGCCCCCAGGGTTTTCATCCAATTGACTTGAAACTCGGTTTGTAAGCAAGGGGTAACTCCCGTATCTGAAATGAGCGTCATTCCGCTCAACGATAACCTGATGGGCTGGGTGTGGTCTCATTCGAAAGGTGGGGTTTTAAAGTAATACTATAATTCTATTTTTAACTTTAGTTAACTACTATTTAGCAAAGTTTGAGCCTTAAGATATTGATACAAGTTTTTCCAAATTTTTAGCCAATTTCAAAAACCCACAGTAAAAATACTATTTTGAAAGTAAACACACTTTTCGTATAGTTTCATACCACTGTGTAGCGCAACAACGGAAAACTAATGGGAAAAGAGCGTGAGAGCTAGAGCGAGAGAGAGAAGGGGGGGTCGGGTAGGTGGGTGAAAGCAAAAAGAAAACGCAAATCGAATTAGTGCAGACAACGACAAAGTGCACAGAATCTAGTTGGGCACGCCCTTGAACCTTACAGGCCACCAGCGATGAAAATCTAACAAAACCTCCCACTCTCTTTACTCCACAGCTAGCACCTAAGGACACACACACACACTCTCAAACACACACACACACACAAAAGATGTTCAACTTTATGAAGAAAAGCGCCGGCGATGAGGAGAAGGAGCGCCGCAAGCGTGAAAAGAAACTGCGCAAAGAGGCTAAAGGTGGCGCTGGCAGTGGTGGCGGAGGGGTTGGTGGAGTCACAGGCAGCATGAGCACCGATGAGCTGCTCCGTCTGGATGAGGTGCGACGTTCGCTTAAGATACGTGGACGGCGCAAGGAGAAGGAGAAACTGCCCAGCGGTATAACCGCAGATTATAGTGCAGATTTCTTTGCCGCCCTGAATGCCGATGCAGGCGCTGGAAGTAATACTAGCAATGGCAATGGCCCGGAACAGGATCGTGGCAATGAGGAAATTGTAGCATCTGTGATGACACACATTGAGAGTCGTTCGTCCAATGGCGCTGGCATCAATGCGGTAAACTATAGTGAGGTCACACATTCCCTGCTGGCGGGCGGACTGAAGGTAAAAACTGGTAATCCCCCCCCCTATAAGCCAACTTATTGTATTTTCTTCTTTGGCAGAATCGCTTCCTGCCGCCGGTTCCCCCCAAACCGCCCAAACGTGGCATTTTGAAGGGCTCTCGCAGCAATATGACCAATGTGCATGAGGAGATTACCTTTACAGCGGGCGGCACAGGCGGCACTCCTGAAATGCTTATGCGCAACACCATACAAAACGAGCTGCTGTATGAGGGAGCAGCACGTGGAGCCGCTGGCTCTATAGGTTCCAATTCCAGCCAACATGGCACTTCCTTCACCTCCGTGGAAAGTTTGCGCAGTGATGGTGACCATCCGGCACAGCAACGTGCCATGACTTTGCCCGCGAATGCACGGTATGGAGCTGCTCCCGGACAGGTTTTACATTTGCATGTGCTGACATCGCCATCGCCCAGCGCTGATAGTCTCACAGATACCACCAATTCCTCATTTGCCACGCCTCCATTCTCCCTGAGTCCCGTTGGGGAATCCCAGGGCATTGATCGTTGGGCTCGTGTACATGCCTTTGATGATGTAGAACTGCCATTGCCGCCGGTGCAGCTGGTTCAATTGCCTGCACCCAGACAACTGATCATAAGACGACAGAAATCGCCAAGGCAGGATTTCGGTTTTAGTCTACGGAAGGCCATTTGCCTGGATCGCAGTGAATCGCTAACGTCGCCCATCTTTAGGCCCGTTATTTTTGCTGAACCAGGTGCTGGAGGCGGAGCCACAGGCTTACTGCCCGGGGATCGTCTCATCAAGGTGAATGGCACTCCAGTGGGTGAGCTATCGCGGGAAATTATTATCGAGATGATACGCAATAGTGGCGATGCTGTTACCGTTGAGGTTAGTCTATCTGTCTGTTATTTTATGATTCAACAGAAATTTTTCAATAATTTGTTCTTAACAGGTGCAACCCGTGGCTGAGCTTGTGGAGTTAAGCAAACGTTGTGTGGCCCCCAGCACGGCCACCATTGAGGAGATCGGTCATTCCATTACCAACGGCAATTGCAATACCCTAAGACGCAGCGCCAGCAAACGCTTTAAGCGTCAGGTGAGTACCTGTTAGCCATAAGCAGTTGATCTCGACTCGGGGTGATTAATCATCAAATGGCTATGCCCAAGACCAAAGCTCACTCATTAAATATCCATTAATAATGAGAATGCTGTGATTAATTAATAGTTCAAGTGAAATACAAATGCAATGGAATGGAGTCGAAGCAATGTGACAAGTGCTTTTTGTTGTCTGAGGAGGGGACGTGTGGGGTACGCTTTACTTCATCATTTGGGAAATATTCCATACTTACTTCATTACTTAAAAACAAAAGCCAGACTAAGAAAATTGACCTAGAGAATTTTTCAAATTTTTCCTAAGTAAGGAATAATTAACTAATATGGAAACCTATGGAATCCTCGAAGAAATGAGCTTTAAAGAACTAGAAGAAAGATATATACATATGCACTTTTGCGATTTCAAACCGGTTTTTGGACCAAATTTGGACTCAAAATGTCAAAATTTTTGAGAAAATGTGCGAAAAATTGTGTGTGAAATTTCTAAATTTATTTCGCCACCAAAATCTTCAAAAATTATATTGATTACAAGCGATTTTTGCTATTAAAATGCATAAAATTATTATTAACAAATCCAAAATCGATCGAAAAACGACTCTTCTTAAAATTTAGTTTACAAGAGCTTTGCAAAAAGGGTAAATATTTAGTATAGGTAGATACCCCCTAAAAATGATGAAAAACAAAAAAACGAGTCGATGGAAACCGTAACCTTATAACCTTTATTAACATAACCGGTTATCAGTACCGAAACAGAAACAATCATATTGGTTATTTTTGTTTTTTCCTCTACTAGACTCAAAATTTCGATATACGTAAATTTATTTGATGAACAAATTAATGGAAAGAAGAAGAAGGTAAAGATTTTTTTTTTTTTTATTTATGTAGATCTAACAGTATAATATAAAATTATAGGCTAGTTTAAAGGTATGGAGCAATGGCGACTAAGGCCTTCAGCTCTGGGTTCTTTGAGTGTTTAAATGTATATACTATATATGTATGTACAAGGTGTGTAATGTAATAGTGAGTTTAGTGTGAGTATAGTGTGTGTAGTATAGTGAGTGTAGTTTCTAAATTGTTATTGGATTGTGGTTTGAATTTACATTGATGAATAGTATTTGTAATATAGGGTGGTATAAGTTTGTAGTCTTAAGATAATTCAGAATAGTAAAAATGTTTGAGGGTGTAGGATTGGAAAGGAGTTGTAGTGGGTTATTTTTACCGAGTATTCTTTGTCTGTGCATGTCGTGGGAGGGGCAGGAGTTGAGAATGTGTTCTATTGAAATTCGGTTATTGCAAAGTGTGCATGTGTTGGGGCTTTTGTCGACGTAGTGTAAGTGTGTGATTCTAGTGTGTCCAAGTCTAAGGCGTGTTTTTTTAATTTGGTCCATTCGAGAGAGATTTTGTCGACTGCTTTTAAATAGGTTGTAGGTGTTGAGTTTGTTTGGATTTATGTTTTGGTACCAGTTTAAATTTTTGTTTAAGTTGTATTGAATTTTAGTTAGGTGTGTGTTTTTAATGTATTTTTTATGTCTTGAATGCTTATGTTTTCTCTTATAGTGAGTGGTTGATTAGCTGTGCTTTTTGCCGTAGCATCAGCTAATTCGTTTCCTTTTATGCTTGTATGTCGTTTGGTAATGATTTCGTAAGAATGTGACGTGCTAGGGATGTATAATGTTCAGTGTTGTTGATGTTGTTTATTGCGTCTATAGCGGAGAGTGAGTCTGAGCAGATGCAATATTTCCCTCTTTTGTTTTTTAAAGCTTGCAGAGCTTCGACGATTGCGATGATTTCAGAGGAGAATACTGAGGAATAGTGGGGTAAAAGACATGACTTTAAGGATTCTTGTTCGGTTGTAATGGCGAAGGTTGTAATTCCGTTGGATTGTGATCCGTCTGTATATATGAAGGTTAGGTTATGGTTTTCGTTCTTTTTGTCTGTGAATTTTGCGCGGTATATTTCGGGTGACGTGTTTTTTTTACTGGAGTGTCGTAGGGATGTGTCGATTGAGGTTTGCTTAAGATGCCATGGAGGTATCGTTTGCGTATCTGTGATTGTAGGGCGAGTAGGTATGTTGTGCTGTAAGCAGTATTCTATGGTTCGGTCAATTGTCGATTTGTATAGAAGTTTTTTTTGGTGGTTTGTATGTTTTCATAATGTTGATGATAGGTGAATTTCTCGCTGTAATAAGAGATTTAAAGAGATTTGCAGTAAGGAGTTCGCGTCTGTCTTCGATGGAGGCCACTCGGGCTTCGTAAAGGATATTGTTTGTAGGTGTTGCTCTGAATGCTCCAAGGGCTAGTCAAATGCTGTGTTTATAGCTGATTTTATTGGGCGGATGGTGGTTTTTGGGCAAAAGCAGGTAAAGATTTTAGTTAGCTGCATTGTCTCTTTCTCGTTCCTCAGCTTTCCCTCTTATTTGTTATGCCAATTTGTTTGTATGAAAACGTAAATATTCACACATATTGCTGTTGTTTGCGCGATCGCCTTTTTCAAGTTACACTCTTCCTCTGAATATGAATGAAAAAGAAAGCCTTAAACATGCTTAGATGTAGACATAGGATTTTGCATATTTGCATATTTTTAACCGCATGTCCGATTTAAGTTCTGATTGCACACATCATATTCTTATTGATCAATGATCCATGGTATTTCCGCTAAAAACAATTTTGCATAAATTGCATATTTGCATAAAAAATATGCAAAATATGACAAATATGAGCATTTATGGGCAAACTGACGTGACGTTACTTTCGTACGAAAAGATCTTTTTGAAAAATATGAAAATCTTGGATTTTTAAAAAGATTGTTCTATATTTGGGTAGCAATTAAGTAGCACTATAATCAGCAAAAACAATGATATCAATCGATCATAAGGAGTTAAAGATACAGGCAATCATATATGCTGGCGTGACGTTACATAAAACGGAAGAGTGTTTTGACTTGTTTTAGGAAAATGCAAAATTCTGCGAATTGGGCAAAGCTTTTTGTATAACATTTTTTTGGTATGATTTGAAATAATACAAGTTCTTCGTAATTTGCGGTAGATTGATTACATTTTTGTTTTCGAAATTTTTGGGGGTTATGTATGTACCTTTAGTAAACATTTACCTCAATTTGACCCAAGCAAGAAGAAAAGGAACTTATAGTTGAATGCTTAAATGCTTAGTAAAATGTAAAATTTTCATTAAGAATAAACACAGAAACCAAATCTTATTTAAAGAATATAACATATGAGTACTCATACACAATTTTGTGTTGGATTAACTCATTCGTATTTCATTTCACTTACCCTCACTTTTATTCACACATTTATTACATTTTGCACCCATTTTGCCACAATATAAAAATCTAACAAACTATTTGTACGTTTAACTACAAAGTTCACATTATATATATATATATTATTGCTGTTAAAAAACATTTATTTTTATTTATTTTTTGTAAATTAAACAAAATATTTGCGGTGTTTCCGGGACCAAACTGTTGACGTGATGAAAATTTTCTTTTAAATGAGTAGTTTTTTTTGACAATTTTTAATGTACATTTAAAAGCAAAGTCCAAGGCTGCTATGATCTATGTTAAAAGTAAGGGCGCAAATTTTTGAAATCTTTAAAATCGTTTTTCAGCTTTAGCTTTGGTTCACAGATCGGTTTCTAGAAGCGTTTTCGGTCCTGAAAGTCGCAGTGCGCAGTTTATTTTGTAATTTTATTAGATTTTCTTTAATAGGCTTCATTAGCTCATAAAAATTTTTGTAGCGTATATACATTTTCGTTGACAGCCTTTTTTTGTCAACTCTAAATAAATAAATAAATAAAATAAAAGGAAAACAATAGTTTCTTATTCTTTCTCATTTCCGGAACTATGACATTCTGCCAGGCCCAGTGAAAACTCCTATCAAAATCATAACTCTATTCTTTCGTATGTACACCCAGCACATCAAAAAAAGCCGCAGTCTAAATATTCACATACTTGTATGTTTTCTTGCTTGGGGTTTCTATAAATGTTTTCCGAATTGCCCAATTATTTTTTTCACTGAATAATGGAATATTTTTAAATAAAAGTGCATAGCAATTTTTATTATATAAATGTTAGTTTTTTAGAAAAAGGTTTTTTTCCAGACCCATATAAATTTTGGTGACTTTTCATAATTATGACAACTTTAAGGAATAAAACTATAATAATTATAATAGTGCATATACTCAACAAATAATGATTTTTTTCCAAAAGTATAATTAATTTGCTATAATCTAATATATATTTTGTATCAAATTAATGTTAATTTTTTTTTTTTAATTTAAATTAGTACTTTGTAGTACCCCCTTTTGCTTTAATTAAACATTTTACCCTATTGGGCATCGAATTGTAAAAAGCGCTTAAATATTCCTCAGTGATATCATCGAACCATACTTTTTCTATCACATACTTCAATTCTACCATGGTTTTAGGCTTTCTTTTTTTTATTTTCGCAGCTATAAGGGCCCAGTCATTCTCTATTTGGTTGAGGTCAGGGCTGTTTCCGGGCCAATTTAGGGACTTAATGCCCAGTTCTTTCTTCAAAATTGTTATCTTCGTTAAGAAGAAGTTCAAAATTAAAGGAGTATTCTAGTGTAGAGGCATGAATTTGAGGTGTTTTTTCGGGTGATATAAATGAAAAACCAAAAATATTTTTACCATCCATTTTTTGACAAGATATTTATTGATGTTTTAAAAATACATAAAAAAAAAAAGTCGAAAAATTCAAAATTCAAAATGCTATAAGATGTTGAAGTGGGGGGTCCCCCAAAAATGGCGCGCCAAGTATGACGTGATTGCAAATTTTCTAATGATCTGAAACAAAAAAATAAAAAAGATTATTAAATAAGATTAGTGCTGCTATCGTACTGTCTTAAGAAAAAGTGTAAAGAAAATTTTTTTTGTTAAATTACGGCCGTCTGAAAAAATTTTAAACTTTTCTTCTATTTTTTTGACTTTTCTTTGACTAATAGTCAGTCCGATAGAGACATGTGTTGAGAAGACTCACACCAAATTTCAAGTAAATCGGTTCAGTAGAACTTGAGAAATCATGTCAACCGTGCTGGCAAAAGTAGTTTCGAGAAAAACTCTTTTAAAGTTTTAACAGCACTGTAATTTTATCTGATACTTCTTTACAAATGTGCGTGTAACTCTGAAAATAATAGCAGGATACTCTTGAAATTCTCTGTGTGTGTTCTTAAATATTTGTACATTACGAAAATAAAATAAATAAAAAATTGATTTTTTTTAAATTCTAGACTAGAATACCCCCTTAATTGATTAAGTGGTTTTAATAACAAAAGCTCACTGAATTACTTACAGATCGAGCCCGATGGCAAGGTTATTTATAATTATATCTTTATCCTGAATCATTAAAATTGATTCAGTTTTATATTTAGATATGCATCCCCATATCATAATGTATGATGAATGCTTAACGGTTCCCACACAGCAATTTTCCAAATATCGTTCGCCCTTTCTACGGCGCACCTTGCAAGAGCCATCGGGTCCATTGGGATTGAATTTGGACTCATCCGAAAATAGGACTCGTGACCATTCGGAATCACTCCAATTTTTTTTTTCCTTGGCCCAGTTTAGCCGATTTTCCTTCATTCTTTTATTTAGGAGTGTCTTTTTTGCAGGTGTCCTTGCCATTAAACCCACTTCATTTAAACGACGTTGAATTGTTCGGGTCGAAACATCCTTTGCAAATTGTTGCCGTACCTCAGATGCTATCTCAGCTGCATTTTTAAAGCGATCCTGCAGGCTCGTTTTCATAATAATACGATCTTCTCGTGCTGTGGTGCATTTTTTCATTCCTGATCCTTGCTTCCTTTCCACTTCACCTGTCTCACGATATTTTTTTAAAAATCGACGCACTGAACTTTCATTACAACCTGTCTGAGTTGCTATTTGACGATTTGATACATTTTGTTCAGATAATAAAATAATTCTCTCCTTCTCCCAAATACTGAACTGCTTTCCTTACATAGTAGGCATACTTTTAAAGGTGTCTTCAAAAATAAAATTCTAGAAATAGCTATTTTGACAACTGAACTCTTGAAATGACGAATCTATGTGAAGAATATTTAAGGGAACCCGCCCAAAAAAAAATATGAGCATAGAACGGCATTTAGGGAAATCCCCGCATAGTGATGGCAAAAATTCATAAATTTGTTTGTGGCGCTGGGTGTATATGAAATAATAGTCCAAATTGACCCAAATTTGGTAGGACACCTTTGGAGCCTAAGATACGTGTATAAACAGAATTTCAGTTCAATAGTTTAAAAAACAACAAAGTTAAAGTGAAAATCGGTCAGATCGTTTATATGGCAGCTATATAAAATAACGGTCTAAATTGAACGAGTCTTTGTAAGTCGTTTTGGGGGCCCAAAATATGAGTATAAACCAAATTTCGTGCAGATATCTCTTTATAATTAGACTTTATGCCAAAAAAATCGACTGGGGAATGGGCCCATTGTGCGATTTCTGAAAATGTGGTAGTCACGAAGCATGAATAATAGTGCTTCAAAAGAAAGAAAGAGAAGATTTTAGCTTACTTGAAAATGATTGACTAAGTCATAATCAGTAAGGATCACTGTAATCTTAATCATCCTATCAAGAAATTTGAACAAACTATGAAATTTTAAATCAATCAAGCAAATCCGTTATATTGTACTGATCAGGTTTATATGTTTGCTTTTTAGACTTGCCTTCTTTAGTATTTTGAAGGTTTTTAGCCTTGGGCACAATACGATTTATCGTTAGCCCCCCCTTCTGAGATATCTCCCAGAGTATCTCTACGTCGAATATTGGTTGATCTTCCAACTGCATTCTTATTAACTTGTTGACTATGCTAGAAACGTGTTTGACATTTTGTTGCTGGTTTATCTTGCACAAATATTGTGAAATTGTCAGCTCTGGCCTGGCCCTTTTTTTCTACAAATACGCGAAGCATTTGGAATGGGTGGGTTTCAAATCGGGCGTTGTACATATTTCCTTTGCTTAGTCACATTATTGAAAAGACCAAAAACCGATTTGCCAACACCGTGTGTAAAAACTCAAACTGCATTTGGTATGCAGTTTAACATTCATCCATCCACTGCAAGCAGGCAGCCAGCCAGCCCACTTCAAAACGTCTTACAGACGATCCATCCATCCATCTGTCCCTCTGTCCATTCCTCTGGTATTACTACGCCTGTGGCTTCAACACGATGCAAAGCTAGCGTTGACGTCGACTGCAGCTGTGTGTGCATTTCTACACCCACTTTGGACTGCACGGGGCCTACACAAATAGCAGCGACGTTAACGTCAACGTCTCTGCTGTGTCTGCTGTGTGTGTGTGTGTTTGTGTGTGTGTTGTTTTTGTCGCGTTTTTGTTGTTGTTACTCGCTTCGTCGTCGCTGCGGTTGGAGCACGGTCGTCAGTACGCTGAAAACTTTGCCCAGGTTCGGTACGGAAATCGAAAAGACGCGACGAGACGCCCACAGTGAAAACGTTATTCTTGTCATTCGAGTTGGAGTCGACAAAGTCTTTTTTAATTCATAACTTGAAATCGTGACTTTTGAGTCTCTTGCAATCCCCAATCAATCAATTGAAAGATCGATCGATAGCCCGATGATTGGCCGTTTTTTTTATTTTGAGCCAACAATTGTCTAATGTCAAAGCGTTAAGTGCTTTTGGCTGAGCTAACATTTCCAAGGTTTTGAGCGCGCTCCAATTTCTTAGCACGCGTCGTAAATACTTCCCGCTCCGTTTCGCATATTGTGGTGTGGTGATCTCTGGTCATGCTCCAAGTACTGCTGCTGGCCATGACAATTGTGTAGGCACAGTGTGATCACATAACAAATTACCAGCAGCAGCAGCGCCAGCACCAGCCTGGCCATGTTTCTCAAACCCAAGAGCTTTGAGCAAACGCTACGGGCTGGCATAGTACCGGCTGTGCCCGCTGCCCCTGGCTCTGGACTAAATCCCTCTTTTCACAAAGGCTGCACGGGTAAAGCGCATGCCTGTGGCACCAACAAATCACCAAAAGCAGCACCAGGACCAGGATCAACTAAGTCAACTAACTGCAATCAAGTCAAGGCCACATCCAAGGCTCAGCGCAAGAACAGTATAAGCTCGGAAACGATTTCGGAGAGCGGCTCAGAGAATTCCAGCAGCTGGCCATCTACTACAACAGCCGCCTCTGCACCATCAACAGCACCGCCACCCAAACCTCCACGACTGGCAGCTACCAAGGCCAAGGAAGCATCCACTTTGCCAGTGACTCCTGCATTTGAGCGTACTGTAAGTCAGTCTCGCAGTTTTCGTCAGAATGGCAAAGCGGGAACTGCGGCTATACGACCACCATGGAATAGTTCGGCTGTGGCTGCATCCAAATATGCTGTTTCCGCTGCCAGTACACCACAATCGCCTATACCCAGTATGCGCAGTTCATATCGTCGTCGACGTGATTCCCAAAATGCTGGACTCCAATGGCCGGCCATCTGGGCCAACTCACTGGCCTGCAACTATAAAAACTATGATGCAAGCGTCAAGCTAAAGGTGCGCATTTAAAAATTACACTCTAATGCAAACAAAGTGTTGCATTCGAAATGGAGAGTGAGGTGTCCCGAAATGCATTTATTGCACCATCAAGCGGAAAAAACTAGCTTTTCTTTTCGAATAATTCTAAAGAAGATCTTTTGAAATCATTAATGATTCATGGATTAAATTAAACTATTGTTGTTCTGTGTATCGATAACTTTCAATTACCCTCTACCAAAGGTTATGTTCTTTGTAAACTTTAAAGCTGCCTTTACACTTGTCACATATCTCTAAAGAGACTCTCTGACGATAGTGTAATAGCAAAGCAAATAACTCTAAATATTTTGAAAATGTTGGCTTTTTTGATGTAATTTGACAGGTTCAATTCGATAAGAGAATCTCTTTAGAGAAGTTTGACAACCTACTATTTAGAGATATATGAAAAGTGTAAAGGCAGCTTTAGTTTTTCGAGCCTGTTCTAGTTAAAACTTTCGACAAAATTTGACGAATTCGAATGTGGTACAAAATCATCGATATGAAATCAGCTTATTTAATAAATTAAACTGACGAGACAGAGAGAGAGAGATAGAGTACTATTTTACTGATCTAAATGATTTCAAAATTGTTCAACGATTAATGTTGGCAATATCAGCATGTAAAATAATTATCCACCAAGCATCTCCTCAAAGACACGGACAAGTTTACCTTCTTATCGACTTTTTGCCTTCATTCATCGGAATCAATTTTATTAAACCATTTTGCAAATAGGGTGTAGCTGTAATTGACAAAGCCAAAGTACCCAAACTCCAGTTAACTCAAGTAACAAATATGTCCGGAGTTCTACTAACCTGAACTTTGAGAAATCGGGCCTTAATCGGTTTAAACGATGATGTTTGTTCCGTCAAAATTATCAGCGGTGTCACAGAAATCTCTTCCAACCAAATTCCAACCCAAAACCAATTCTCGTTGCCACAGAAATCTCTTTCGGTTGGTTTCAAATCTCTCGTGTTTTGTCAGGAGATTTAGCAAAATTCACCACCCAAACAATTTTGACAAGTAAAATTACATTCATAATAGAAAAGTGAGCAGAGAGAGGTGTTACATGGTTTCCTCACTGAAGCAAATTTTACAAAAAATGTGTCGTTATCTCTCAAACTGTCTTTACTTTCTGCAATTCATTGTGATTGTTGCTGTGAATTATTTTGTCCATTTTCCAACTGTTAGGAAAGGTCATAATCGCTGTGTTAATTATGTGCGTAATATACTGAAGAATTTTAGGTAGGAGCATTTTTAAGAATCTCGGGTCAAAGTTGTGATGAAGATGGTTTGTTTCTCTTTACTCTATAAGCAACAGTAAACATATCTTTCTCCGTACAGACGCTATAGAGCAAGATGGAAGAGATAGCGGAGAAAGAAGCAGAGGAAAAGTGGAAGAATACAACCGGCTGCAGAATCTCAAAAATTAGGTGCAAGACAAGAGACAAAAAACTCTCGCACTATATGCTACAGCTCCAAAGAAGAGATTATAGACTACTTATAGGCTTACTAAATTGTCACTGCCTAAGCAGCTGCTCATGCGAAAAAGCTAGGCATCACGACAGCGGACACCTGCAGGAAATGTAAGGAAACTGGAGTGGTAGAAACTCTGGAACACCTCATCTGCAAATGCCCAGCGATCGCTACGACAAGATAAAAACATCTACACTCCCCAAGTCTCAACTCTTTGAAGGAGGCGGCCAAGAAGTCTACCAAACAACTATTGGCATTTGCTAAAACTTCAAAGATCGTCTGGGATTTCTTATGGTACCCAGAAAAGCACCCGGCCTCACTAAGGGTTTTTGGTTTTGTTCAAATCGAAATCCATCTAGATTTTGCAACTAGATGGTTTTTGTGCAATTGGTTGTGTCATGTAGGTTGATTATAAATTCGGGCATTTGCGCCGCGGTCACACCGGGAGGGCTGGAATGGTATAATACTAGGTTGGCAGAGGTGCTGCACTCGGCTGATTATTGTCTTTTTTATTGCGCGCTAATTTAAAAAATAAAAGCAAGAATTTTACAGAGGAGGAGAAGGTTTTTCTTTAGGAACGACTTGTTACTATGATGGGAGTTTAATCAGTAGGTCGAAAGCTACGTTCACTCAGGCAAATAATTTGGACAAATTTTCATGAAAATTGGGCTATATATGCCAAATTGTGGAACTTTCCGGCCATATTTGGTCAAATTTTTTGCGGATGGAACCAAAGTTTAAGTTTTTAATCCTGTAAAATCTTTAATCATGGCTATTTTTATCAAAATTTAGCCAAATTATTTGGATGTGTAAACTTAGCTTAAGCAATGAACTAGGGGAATCAGAATGTGCATCTGTAATTTCAGCAATGTCTGCAGGTGTTCTTGTATATCCAAGGCACATCCAATATTTTCCATTTTTGGTTTACTTAATAACAATTTTTTTAGCAGTAGTTGTGTTTCGTTTTCAAATATTTTTCAGTGTGACCATATGCGCGGATACATAAATATACTTAATTTGCATTAGCATGTACATGGTTTTGAAATCAACCTTATATGCCGTTTGCGAGAAGCGATACGAAATATGATCTGCTGAAGGATTTAAAAGTTTTAGAAGAATTTTGAATAAGACGGAAGCACAATATTTCAGCACGCAGCGGGGAATATTTTCAGGCCCCGGGTTAAACGTCGATTATAAAGATCGAAAGCCAGATTACAAACGTGAGAAAGTCGAAGCCGGTTAAGCCCGACTGTAAAATACTTTGTAACTGCAAAAGTGTATGCTCAGTATGAGTTTTGCTTCTGCAGTAGCAACAGAAAGCAGCGCTGCTGCTGCGCTGCCGATGCGAATTTTGTTTTAGAGAATTTTCTGCCAAGCGTTCGAACTTTACAGAAGAGAATAGGAGAGAAAGAGAATACATATAAAACTGTTGTTGCACTACGTTGAGGCTTAAGCTATGCTTGAGTTTAATTCGCGCGTCTATCGTAATGCGGAAATCAATATCGAATGCGGCATGCGCAATGGACTGGGGTACCGATGCTTTCTTCTGGCTCTTACCTACATTTGCACAAACTTAATATACTCTGTGTACCTTTAGATGCCTTTAGATGGAGCTAATGGATAGGGATACACACTGGCAAAATTAGATATTGAGAGATGACAATTAATCAACAATTTATCCTAAAACTGTCTTCAATCAAGTATTTCGATCAAGCATTTTATTTTTATACCCTTGCAAAGGGTATTATAATTTTGCCCAGAAGTTTGCAACGCATAGAAATATTTATTTCCGACCCCATAAACTATCAGGCTTGTTCCGATTTTCACATATTTTTTCGATTTCATATGAAAACAAAATCGAGCGATTTGATTTAAGTTGTTCTGATATTCGAACGACTTGCATTCCATTTGCAAGTCGAATGTTTCATTTCCAAAATGTTGCCTTTGGCTACTTTTTCACCTCAATATGCTGCAAACATAAAAAAAAAACATACGGAAAAGTCAAAGAAGTTGATAGTATTTTAATAAAGCTGTTTAAGATGTCGTTTATATTTTTAATGGAAGCCTATTTGAATGTTTCAAGCGTTTCATAAAAAAAGTGAAAACCGGAACAGGTTGAACAAAAAATGTGAATTCGATTTGGTTGCCACGGAAAAAAATTAAAGCTTTTCATAAAAATTATTTATTTTTATATAGCAAATTCTTTTTTAAAGAATGTGAGATTGCATAAAGTCTCTAACATTGCTACAAAAATAATTGTAAGCCATAATTTTGACACCATTAAGTAAAAAAACGCATTTACTTTTGAATTCATCGACTCCGAGCAATGTGAATATAAATCGAGTAAATCTATCGAATTGTGAAAACCGGAACAGGTAACCAAATCGAACTCGAGCAAATTAAGTGAAAGTGAAAACCGAAACAGTCCTGTATATATATTCTTGATCAGGGCGACGAGCTGAGTCGATTGAGCTTTGTCCGTCCGTCTGTCTGTCCGTCTGTTTCTACGCAAACTAGTCTTTCAGTTTTAAAGCTATCGAGCTGAAATTTTGCACAGAGTCTTCTTTTTACTGCACGCCGCTAATATGTCGGAAACGACTGGATTGGATAACTATATCTTATAGCTGTCATAGGAACCATCGGTCGGAAAATGGGTCTTACTGAGAAAAACTTTTTTGTTTTCAATGTTAGCGTTCTTAAACTCGGTCATAATTAGTATTATAGACTTTCAGACAGATTTGCAAATTTTGGCCAAGATCGGATGACTATATCTTATAGCTGTCATAGGAACCATCGGTCGGAAAATGAGTCTTAGTAAGAAAAACTTTATTGTTTTCAATGTTAGCGTTCTTAAACCCGGTCATTATTAGTATTATAGGCTTTCAGATAGATTTTCAAATTTTGGTCAAGATCGGATGACTATATCTTATAGCTGTCATAGGAACCATCGGTCAAAAAATGGGTCTTAGTGAGAAAAACTTTTTTGTTTTCAATGTAAGTGTCCCTAAACTCGTCCATTAATAATATTATATGCTTTCAAACAGATTTGCAAACTTTTCTCAAAATCGGATGACCATGTCTTATAGCTGCCATAGGACCGATCGGTCGGAAAATGGGTCTTAGTGATAAAAACTTTTTTGTTTTCAAGTAAATCGTTCTTAAGGTCGGTGATTCTTAATATTAAACGCTTTCAAACTAATTTGAAAAAGTTGATCGACATCGGGTGACTATATCTTATGGTTGCCATGGGACCGATCGGTCGAAAATAGTTCTTAGTAAGAAATTTTTGTTTGTTTTTAATGTAAAAGTCATTAAAATCACCGATTAGTAATTCTTTATGCTTTCAAATATATTCGCAAAATTTGGTCGAAATCGGATGACTATATCTAAAGGCTGCCATAGGACCAATCGGTCGGAAAATGAGTCAGTGAATTTTTTGGTTTAAAATTTGATCTTTCTTTAACTCGGCGATCGTTAATTTGATATGTTTTCAAACAGATTCGCGAAATTTGGTCGAAATCAGATGCTTATCTATCGAAAATTGGGTTTTAGTTACAAAATTTTTTGATTTTTATGTAAGCGTTCTTAAACTCTGACATTTCAAAAACAGCATTTGCAAGGGTATAAAAACTTGGGCACAATTTATGAAAACTTTTATTCTGTTGCTTAGTGTAGTTCATAGAAAACTTTCTAACCCTCCCATGGATCGATGAAGCAGCAAAACGATGGGATTGCTGGTCGATCGATAGATTGTCGAACCATGACCCAAAGTATTACAATTTAGTTGTTAGACCATTTATTATGCTCGGACCGTGTGCGTGGGCCGTAGGTTGTTCATAATTTACGATTTGGTCGTCTTGTCGCTGCATTTATGGTTTTATGGCTCAATACGCCTGCGTCGACGATGAGCGGAAGTATTCATTTAGGTACAAGAGACTTGGTCGCTTGCTTTGTTCTTATGGTTGTTGCTGTCATATCGCAGTTACGATCGAGCATTGTCTCTCTATTGGTTTCATTGTGACTCCACTTTGGACAGTTGCATAATGTCATAAAAATACTTAGATAGCTGTATATGAAATCTTTTGACGGTAGCTTTTGGTTAAACTATGGTTCTTTGTTTTCCACTCATGCTAATTAGTTAGGTCTGTGTCTGTCTGTCTGTGCGTTCTTTATCTAGTTTGTGTGTTTCATCAACTTGAACTATGTGGCGATGGTGGCGTTGAGTTCGTTGACTTAGTTCCGCTGAGTGCAGCATTGATTGACAGTGGACGTACGCGCGCCAGTTTTTGTTTATAAAAAACAAGTTTCTCGCTGTGTATACAAAATTGTGAAATGAATAGATCAACTTTTTGGAACTAATTATGCTAGTTGATGGTGTAAATTATTCAAATCACTTGCCACATTTGAGTTAATGGCCGCATTTAACAGAGGCACTTGATCACTGTAGTTTAGCCTACTTTAAGGGATCGTATAAGATCACTGATCAAGTGTCTCTGTTGAATCATTATTTAAGGGTTAACAGAACTCGATTTCCCTTCCGCTATGGAACCTTGCACAATATTTTCATAATTACACCACCAAATTAGCTAAAAACGAAAAACACCAAACAAACTACAAAGTTAAATGATCAAATTAAAGTGCTGAATGAGCCCCCAGACAAGCCAGCAGGAGAAGCGGCAGAGAGAGCAGATGTAGAAACGCAGATGCAGAGTAGATAAATGCCATTTATAGCTTCCAATTTGAACTGTGCATTGCATAACGTCACATCCACCTCGCCGTCGTCGTCGTTGTCTAGCCCAATAGCATTTCGTACTCCGTCTAGGCAGAGCAACTAATTAGGATTTAGAAAACATCATCAAATTTAGAAATGCCCCGAAATAAACCCCAATTCACTGCAGGCGCTGCGTGGAGCGCAACGAAGCGGCGACGGTGAAGCGATAATAAATGGAATAAATGCGTGAAAATGTGCCCGATCCTAAAGAGAGACCAAAAATAAACTACATACAACATTTCACTTGAAGTTGCGCCGACAAAATGTTGACCCCAATTTTTCTCAATCTTTCTTCTTGTTTTTTTTTTGTTTTTTTGCAGAGCCGGCACGAGAATGGTACTGGAGGGGTAGTGGAAGGAGTAGATGGAGCCAAGACAGTCGCCGACAATTTGGATGCGGATGTGGCTGATGCCACCCAACCGGAGCGTGTATGGCTGGTTCATCGTGGTGGCTTCACGGCAGCCCTACGACTACCGCCCACAGCCACGCCTCACGAGGAGCACAAGTTGAGCGTGCGACTGTTGCACAATGGCGAACAGTTAACCGTCGATGAGGATGACATCGAGAAGCAGAACAGCTCCACTCTGGATCTGGCCGAGGATATATGCGAACTAAAGTATCTTAATGAGGCGTCGGTGTTGCATTGTCTGCGCCAGCGTTATGCCAGCAATCTTATCCACACCAAGGCGGGGCCCACGCTGCTTGTGGTCAATCCTATGGCACCTTTGTCGCTCTACTCCGAGAAGGTAAGACTGCAACTGGTCCGATCTGGTCTGGTCTGGTCAGGTTATTTATCGGCTGACGTCTTTTATGCTCGTAGGTTGTCTCCATGTTCCGAGGCTGCAAAACGGAGGACATGCCGCCGCATGTCTATTCGCTGGCCCAGACCGCCTACAGGAGTTTGGTTGAAACGCGACGCGATCAAAGTCTCATATTCATGGGCCGATCTGGTTCTGGCAAATCCACAAGCTTTAAGCATGCTCTCAACTACTTGGCGTTGGCTGCTGGTATGTCTAGACGTGGTTGATTTTTTTTGCTGTGGGCTGGCCCAGTTTGTGTGCCACACCAAAAATGCAATCTGCGTTCGATTTGCTCATTTGCATTTTTTGTTAGAAATTTTGCAGCTGCAATTAGTCAAGCCTCCACAGGGAGTGCAAATGGGTTGCATTTACTGGAGAAGCGGAATAAATGATTATGTTAAAGTCTCCAGTTTCTAGAACACGGAGCAGTAGAAAGGGAAACATTTTTAGATAAGACAAAAATAGGGACGAGATACTACTGTGATCAAATTGATCAATTGAAAGGTGCATTTTTAATTTAAACTCCCCGGGTTTTTCCAATCGATAATTTTTGTTCTTTCTGTAACTTGGTAACACTGTTAGTGATTCACTTGATTTGTGACTTTTGGCTATTCAGCAAACTCAATAGAGCGCTCCGGAGACACCGTTTTAACTCGATTGAGCTGATAAAAGCAAAATCGCAGAAGACTCTGAAGGCCATTCCAAAGGAGGACATTGCGAAATGCTATGATAAAATAGATAGATAGATAAATAAATAAAGATTTTGAAAATATAACAAAATGCACCTTTGAATTTGATGACATTAGTAAATACATGAATTGAAAAATTAGAGAAAGAAGCTAAAGGCTTAAAATTATAAAATAGTTAAAGAACTTAACGGAAATATTATAGCCCCATACGGACATCCGAAGCAACGAGAAGTTTCATTAAAAAATCGAGGGAAAAAGAAGCAGAAGTTACAACTTCGCCACTTGAACTTTTTGCAAGTACAGAGATAAGAATTTGAATGTCAGCCTTAACAGTCAATGTTACGCTTAACAGCACATTTGTGGTCTTATTGTGCTTTGAGCAGCTGACGCAGGATTGAGAATGCACCATGTTAAGTCACTCTGCTTCTACCTGCACCGATCACATGGAGTGCTTTTAGTTAAAGTAATTTTTAAAAAAATAATATAAAAACCATGGCAGAAAAGCAAAAACGAGAGTCGTTTGGAAATGTTTTCGCATGAAGGAAAATTTATTTAATTTTGGCCTTTAAAGAGCGGGATGTCATTTGCAATCTTTCCCTTTTTTTCCTGGGCGGCCATCGGGCCATTGGGCTTGCGCAGTGGGGACAGACGCAGAATTGACATTTATTGTCGTCGGGCGATCTAAATACGAATGTCTGCTAGTCCCGACAGAGCTCAAATGCCTCACGACATCTGCATACGGCGTAAACGCAGGTGTGCGGCTATAATAAAACTAACTTAGTACTAGGTGGACAACCACGCAGTGGAGGCTCCGGGCAAATATAATGGGCATTCTAGTATGTGAAGGCTAGTAAATTTCTGACGGATGAGAAAAATTAATTTTACAAATTATAAAAAGTAAATTTCTTGAGTTTTTATGATGACATCTTTCGAGGGCATCAGTGGATGGGCTGCGGGATCGGCTACCAAGCCGGGTTCTCGCAGCGTCTGCTGGGCAGGATTCAGTGCCCGCAGTGACGAGGCGAAGCCGATGGTCGACAGGCCGGCAGCATACAGGTGTTGTTGTTGTTGTAGCGACTGGGTTGACAAGTATGTACGTAGTATGAAAGGAAAAAAAGAAAGAAAAAAAAGGGAGTGAAAGTTTAGTAGATGTTGATGTTACGATATTAGGAACGCAAGTTTTGGTCTATAGGGGGGGGTCTGCCACCGAGGACAACGCTGTTGTGCATGTTGTTGATGATGTTGTTTTTAACCATGGTGGTGTGTGCCTCATTTCTGGCTTCTATGCACTCAGATTGCGTCATTGGTCGAGAGCCGAGAAGATGCACTATTGAAGGGTTATAAGTTCTTAGATCAAATCGAACTGGTTTGTCCCTTCTGCACATTGCTCCGTCAGTACTATTGTGGTTTGGGTGGGATGTGTCCCTGATGGATGGAGACCATATGGGGGCTGCATAGCTCAGTAGCGACCTGCCAATCGATTTGTATGTGGTGACTATTGTTTCTTTTTCTTTGCCCCAGCTGCTCCCAGCTATGGCTTTAAGAACCTTGTTCCTGCTCCTTGTGTTTCTAGCCACCCCTTCTGCGTGCTTGGCGAAAACATATAGGGAGTCAAACGTGACCCCCAGTATTTTGGGGTTTTTGAGGGTTGGGATAACATGTCCGTTAATGTGGACATTGAGCACCTGCTTGACTTCCTTTGTCCAAGTCGTGAGTAATGTGGCAGAGGATTTTGTGGCCGAGAGGGAGTGGTTCCTGTCTGAGAAGAAAGTTTCAAGTGTTGGCAGGTAGCTATTTAGCCTGTCCTCCAGGGTTTTCACATCCCTGCCCGACGTTATTATTGTGCAGTCGTCGGCATATGAGACTATTTTAACCTCTGGTGGCGGTGTTGGAAGGTTGGCTATATAGAGGTTGAACAGCAGTGGTGAGAGTACTCCTCCCTGGGGTACTCCTTGTTTGAGCTTCCTGCTACCGGATGTTGCTCCTCGGAATTCAACGTGCGACTGCCTTCCAGACAGGTAGTTCAACAGCCACCTTTTGATGGTGTTTAGCAGCGTTCTGTGAAGAATGTCTTGTAGGAGTTTGGTATGGTTCACCATGTCAAAAGCCTTGGAGAGATCTAGTGATACCATTATTGATCTTTCGTATGGTCGCTTGCATTTCAGTCCGGTTGTGATGGTGGTGGCCAGAGTGCGGTGGTGGTGCTGTGGCCTTCTCTGAAACCATGTTGGTGTGCCTGGTGGCAGATGCTCCTTAAGGGCTGGAAGTAGAAGAGTTTCAAGGAGGCATACAGGTGTTGTTGTAGCTGCTGCTGTTATCTGGGCAGGCCCAATTGGGGGCCATGGGATCTTTTCCATCCCAAGCTTTCGGACTTAAATTTTGTGAACAAGGCTTGGGAAGAAGTGGCCGAGCTTTTACCAAAAAAACATTTTGGCATCAACTCAAAATACAGTTGATCGAGGAGTGTGACCCGCAGCCAGTTAAATTAAAAATATCACAAACTTACATTTTCGGCGTAATTTTTTCTTAATTCTGGCCACACTACGTTTACGTTTCACGGAGACGAAACATATGACGAAGTTAGCTAAATTACGATCGTCGGATATCCGTATAGGGCTTAAAGATTGTTAAGGCATGAACGAAAGAATATTTTTAAAACAGGAGAAATTTAATAAATTGTGCTTAGAGCCCCTTGGAACAAAAGTCTTTTGATACTGTGACCATATAAACTACTTTAAAGTATCATGTGAGATATTAGACAAATGTAAAAACAGCTTTAATAAATACATTACATTCTATATATTTGCTAGCATACCAATATCAAACATTTACACATCAGACCCAAATCCACACACATCCCACACACTTCCCAACCACTTACCATCCAATTTCCATTATTCAGCCCTTTCCACTTCCCACCCACTTCTCACCCACTTACCACCTACTTCCCACCTATTTTCCATTCACTTCCCACCAAGTTCCCACCCACTTTCCACCAACTTCCCACCCACTTTTCACCAACTTCCCACCCACTAATTACACACTTTCCAACCACATCCCACCCATTTGTCACACATTTCCCACCGACTATTCACCCACTTCCCACCCACTAATCACACACTTCCCATCCACAGGGAAAATGGAAGATAATTGTAAATGTTCCGATTAACCCAGCAACGGGTGAAAAAAGGCTTTTCCAATTGGGGTTTAATTTTAAGCAAGTGGCATTATCTAGCGTAAATCTTGATAAACTAATTTCCCGGAATTAAAGAAATAGGTTAAATTCATAAACTCCTCTGACTAATCATAATGTATCTTAAGCTAACAACATTACATTAAATACCAGAAACAAGAGAAGCTTAGAACCTTATATTTTAGTATAGTTTTGTGTATGTTTTCCGTCTCTTATAAATATTCCAGTTTATTTCAACCTATTGCGCACTCATCAGGGAGCCTGCATTTGCCTAAAAGATTACAATAGTCTCTTTATTCTGTATATTCTCTTGGATTCTAATTCAGTTTCCTTAACACATTACCTAACTTACTCCAAACATGCTTATTTGCAGGTGCGTATAACAACTTTATCAATGCTGAAAAGGTGAATGCTCTATGCACAATTCTGGAGGCTTTTGGTAATACCAAAACATGCTTAAACTCAAATGCCACACGTATGACCCAGCTGCTGAGCTTGGATTTCGATCAAACTGGACAAATAGCTTCGGCTTCGTTACAGGTAAGCTGATTCAATCACAAACAAACAACAATAAAACTCATTATCTTAATCCCTAAGGTACTTTTACCGGAACGTCAGCGGGCCGGACGACGTCTGGGCCATGAGCACAGCTTTCATATTATGACACGTCTGCTGGCAGGAGCCGCTGGACTATTGCAAAAGGAGCTACATTTAGAGAATATCACCTCAGAGGATAGTCATCCTTTTATTTCCCTCTCACAGAAGCTGGAGGATCGTCATCGGGCGGCCAATGATTTTATGCGCACGGTACAGGCCTTCGAGACTCTCAATATTGATGCCAAGGCCGTGCGCGGCATCTGGAGTATATTGGCTGCCATTTACCATCTGGGCATTGCCGGAGTTACCAAACTGGGTACTGGTTCCACGGCACGCACTCAGTTTGCCAACCCAACAGCGGCACGCAAGGCAGCTGGCTTGTTGGGCGTGAATCTGGAAGATCTTTCGGCGGCTGCCTTTGGTTTGACACAACCGAATGCCAATGGTAGTCTCAGCCCCTCCAAATCGCCCACTTCGGATGGCGGTCAGGAGTTGGCCTGGGAATGCCTGGAAGCGCTTGTCATTGGTCTCTATTCAGAGGCTTTGGCTGCAGTGGTGGCACTTATCAATCGTCAGATCTGCACATCAGCCCATACCATAGCCTCGATTATGCTAATCGATACTCCAGGCTTCCAAAATCCAGCTAGCTGTGGCCAGCAGCTGGGAGCCACACTGGCCGATCTGCGTCACAATTATCTGCAAGAACGATTGCAAATGCTATTCCATCACACCACATTGGTGGCTCCACGTGATCGCTATGCCCAAGAACTGGTGGAAATTGAAATGGATCAGGCCTCAGAGTGTCACCCAGGTCCGTTAATTTCATTGATTGACAAAGCGCCGCAGAATCATGTGGTGCGCTCTTCGCAACGCGATTTGCGCGAACACGACCGTCGGGGTTTGTTATGGTGAGTGGAATGGCTTACGCTTGCTTAACCTATGTTAATTTTTATGTTTGCTTGCAGGCTGCTGGATGAGGAGGCCATTTATCCTAACTCCAATGATGATACATTCCTCGAACGTTTGTTCTCTCACTATGGCGATCGAGAGCATCATACACTGTTGCGCAAGTGCGCCGGTCCCCGCCAGTTTGTGTTGCATCATCTTCAGGGCACGAATCCAGTACTATATGCTGTCGATGGATGGGTACGACATAGTCGAGAACATCCTGGAATTCGCAATGCGGTATCACTGCTGCAGGATAGCAGCAGGGAGGAGATCAATCGTCTCTATATTGGCTCACTGACCCGTGGTTCTGGGGCAATGGTCTTTTGCGGCTCCTTTGCCGGCTTGGAGGGCACTCAGTCACTGCGTCGTGTGTCCAGTATAAGACGTTCTTTTACAACGGCGGGCGTGAAGCGTAATTCGATTATGCTGCAGGTGAAATTTACTGTCGATGGCATCATTGATACCCTAAGACGCACGGGCACTCACTTTGTACACTGCTATCTGCTGCAACACAATGCGGGCAAACTAACCAAATATACGGCAAATGGTTCGCCAAGCTCAGCGGCAGGACAGGCGGCCAGCGAGGAGGAAATGGTTAATGTGCCACTTTTACGGAGTCAGGTAAGACTGTACAAACATTCCGAAAACTTGTCAAACTAATTTGTTTTAATATTCTGTCCTTGCTTTAGTTACGTGGATCGCAAGTTTTGGAGGCGGCGCGACTTCATCGCTTGGGCTTTCCCGAATCTGTGCCATTGCTAGAGTTTGTGCGTCGCTTTGGCCTATTAGCCGGTGAGCTGGCCAACAACAAAGATGTGAGCGTAGAGCAAATATTGACTATCAATGAACTTGATGTAGCCAGTTATCGTATCGGACCTAGTCAGGTGAGTTAATGTGCCTAAAAAACATAAGTATTGTTCCTTTACTGTCGTCTGATCATATCTTTGTGTGAATTTAATAAGAAAGTCTTACAAAATGTAAGAAAAATATGTTTCCATTCCCAAATTTCGCTTGCTTATACAAAATTGTGACAGTAATGAATTTATATAAATGACTTCAGGAAACTCAAGATGTTTTAAACCATCCTAGAGAGATTTGGGTCGATCGATCCACGCTTATTTTATTTTTTTTTTAGTCTTTCATTCCAGTGTATTCTGAAAGATGTGTAAAATTTGTTTTATGCATTATAATTTCGAATTTTTCTTCTTAAACATTAAAATACAACATTTTTTAACATACACAAAACACATTTGAAAAATCTCAAAAAATAATTAAAATGCAGATCAGCCAGCGATCTTCCACTTAGATATTATATGTCCTTGAGTACATTCGAAATACTAGAACAGCGTAGGCCAATTTTTAATAGATCCGAACGCTCCATTGACACCAATTCCACAAGATCTATGTGGGCCTTCTCAAAGTTATCCATATATTTAGCCAGACCCACACGAAGTAGAATTTCCTTAACATTTGACGCATGATTGACCACATAAGAATGATTGGAGGCATTCATGGAACGACGACGTGACTCCTTGGACATTAAAGTGTCCACGACCGAGTCATCTGAATAATCTTCTGGACTGCTCTTCTTAGTCTCTTCCAGTTGTTTGGGTTGCTTGAAGTTTATAGCACTACGCTTGATGGTATTTCTTGATATTGGTGGTGGTGGTGGTAGCAGTTTCATGGTGGGTTTCATGAAGATCATGGGTGAAGCGGGACGTTTTGGAAAACGCATATCTTTAATTGGTGACAAATTTGACGAACGAAAGTCACCCAAAATGGGCGTAGAGCAGCGCACATTGATGGTGTTCACATTAAGGGTATTCCAATTGCGCCTCTCTCCTAAGGTGGGAGTGCGATTTAGTGCGATTTGATCCATGCGGTTGGGCGTACGAAAATTCTCCATTTTGATTTAGATTTGACAAATAAATATAAAAATCTTTTGACATCTAGTCGAGACAAGCACAAGTTATATATGCATGAATATGAATACTTAAATTATACAAATTTTTATGTTGGCTGTTTGTAATTGGATGAAATTGGAGCATGAAAAGCTTGTCTTGAATCAAAAACTTATTTTGAAGCTCTTCCAAATACTAAAGCTGATTTCTTAATCCCGTTTTGCATTCCTGAGTTCAATGGCATTTCTGTCCTTTATTCTCTATTTATTTTTTTCCAATGTCTAACCAGCTCTCAAATACAATTTCAATTGTAACCCTCAATTCAAATTGATGACGAGGAGAAAACAGCAATGAGAGCAAAGCAAATATGTTAAAGTCTGGAGGTCTGTGATAAAGGTTTTATAAGTGATACCAAATGATTTACTCCAATACAAACTGGAATTGATTTCGCAGTCGCAAATCGACCAAGATTTTTAGAAAGTATTTGAAAGATGTGCAATACATTGTATATGTGTGTATGTAAATTTTCCTTAATTCCCTGATTAATTTGTAAATTGATCTGGAAATTCGCTTTAATTTAAAGATATAATTTTGTGATTTGGAGTCCAAATTTGGTGCGAAAACCGGTTGGAAATCGCAAAAGTTTTGCGAAAATTAAAATGGGAGCACGGCTGATAATATTACGATTTGGTGTCTAAGGTTTGGTTTTCTCATGTTCTTCGTTTGCAAATTCAGGTGGATTTTTCCCATTTGTTTAGCTTATGCTCAAAATGAGCAATGCAAATTCGCCAAATCCAATTCTGCAGTACTGAGTATTGAGTTTATTTATTTGTGAGTTTATAGTTCAACAAAGTTCTGTTAAACTTTACAATAATTGAGAAAATAAATATAATAATTGGAAAAACATATTGTAGAGAATTCAAAGGTTTCGGAAGGGTTAGTGAGACTTGGCTGTAGATAAGTTGTAACGAATTTTTTAGTAAAACGAGCTGAAACAATAACATATATTTGACTTAACAAAGCACTTTGACTTTATCTCACCAAACAGGAGCCTAAAAACCAAAGACACACTATGGCAGACTCTACGATTTGTAGGGGAAGAAAGATCGATTAGTTGAAGTCTATGCTCGTATAGAGGAAGATGTCTGTTGGGATCCCAATTGAAGCCTCGAAGGGTGGTAATCAGGAATTGTTTCTGAACTGATACGAGTTGGTGTCGATGAATTGCCGAATACAAAGTATCGAATACTTATTATCGAATACTTAGTATCGAATGCTGAGCATCGTCTTCTAACTATAAACTACTGAGTAACGAGCACTTAGTATTAGAATTTGTTCAAAACGCAAATTTCAAAAGCAAGTAAAAGCCGGATAAGTCAGGTTTCGAAATCGCTCTTTGCTCACAGCTCTTGACTCCCATCTCCTGACTTAACTCCTGAATTAAAATTGTCGAAAACTTTTTGAGTATTAGCAATTAGCAACTATTTTTTTGTCAGGTCAATATCTTGATACACACTGCAGTGGTCAGGAAGGCGGAACGACAAGTTCAACTCTAAGGGGCCGCGCACACTGGCAGCTGAAAGATGAACTGACGGCAGAACTTCAAGTCGATCCTTAAGCTTTCGAAAAACAAACAAACAACATGCATGCAAGTGCGCACACTATGCGCTTAATTGAACATTTGAGTTCAGCTTTGTTTGAATGAACAAGCATGCTTGTTTATTTCAGCTCGCTGATGTATTTAGTAATGGCGGCAGTTACACAGCAGTCATGGACTACGAAGCATTATTAAGTGAATTTGCATTAAAAACTAAAACTATTTCAATAGAACTGTCAAAAAGTGTCAATGCTACAAGTATATGCTCTTATCACACAATAACGTTCAAAATTAAGAAGCTCACAAACATACTTATGTACATAGATGCGAATGAATAAGACTTTCCTCCTTCTGAATGCGATCTCCCATTTTATTTAAAATATTGTCGCGTTTTGTAAATATAAGTGACCATATCCATTCTGGCGTATTCATAAAAGTTTTTTGGATACGTTCGTAATTGACCATATATATTATGAAATTCACCCAATGTCTAACAGTAACAATTTCGTGAACCCGTATTCGAGCTTTAAGCTTTCGCAAAACAAACACACTAGATACTACATAGTAACGGAGGCAGTTACACAGCAATCACAGACTACGAAACATTGCATTAAAAACGAAAACTATTTCAATAGGATGGTCAAAATGTGTCAATGCTACAAGTATGTTATATGCTCTTTTTACAAACCATGTTGCTAGCAAGAATAAAATGCATAAGCTTAAAGCTCAGGTCGTTAGCAAAGCTTTCGGTTCTGCAGTCAGTTCATCTATCAGCCACATGTGTGCGCGGCCCCTAATTTGGGAGAGAATACTCCCCTCCTTCTTTTTCGTCGAGTTTAGAACCATCAGTGTATATGTTAATGGCGTTGGCTCTGCTATGGAAAAGGTTTTCCCACTCATGTCGGCTCGGTATATAGACGTCGTTATATATATATATATGTATATAGCTGCTACCATTGCTCCGAGAACTATTTTTCGTCTAATGGTGTCAGTCACACGCATTAGAAATTGCGTCGCTTCGAAGTGCGTTTTAATAGCAGCAGGGCGCACACGCAGACGGTCGCGACTTGCTGATAAGGGTTGTTCTTGTTCTTCTTCTTCTTTATTGGCCCGATGTTGCATCACAACCACTTGACGGTCTTGGCCTCTGCAATGAATGCCCTCCACTCGCTTCTGCAATGTGCGAGCTGGCACCAGTTGTTCACACCAAGGTTGGAAATGTCTTTCCGCACTTGATCATCCCATCTTAGTGGTGGGCGACCCCTCCTGCCTTGTCCTCCAAAGTCAGCCGCCTTCGCTTTGTACGTCTTTTTTACTGGAGCTTCTTCGTCCATACGGATTACATGTCCTAACCAGCGCAGCCGCTGTTGCTTTATGCGCTTGACTAGACTGATGTCCTTATAGAGCTCATACAGTTCGTGATTCATTCGAATGCGGTATCCATCGCCAACTTTTAAAGGTCGAAAACGCCAATCGCCTCCTCATCCGCTGCTGTCATTGTCCATGCTTTTGCGCCGTATTGCAGTACTGGGATGATGAGCGGCTTGTATAGCGCTATTTTTGTTCTTTGAGAAAAGGCTCTGCTCTTGAGCTCCCTACTGAGCCCGAAGTAACATCGGTTTGCCTGAGTGATTCTTCTTCGGATTTCCAGGCTGATGTTGTTGTTGCCGGTAATCATCAACCCGAGGTAGACTAAATCCTCTACAACCTTAAAGTTGTACTCCCCCATAGTAACAAATTGTTCAAGACGCGTAGACTTCTTGTACGTGGATACTAGGTACTTTGTCTTGTCCTCGTTTACCGCTAAGCCCATCAGTTTAGACTGCTTCTCAATCTCTGAAAACGCCCTGCTTACCCCCCGTTCGTTTTTGCCGATAATGTCCATATCATCGGCGTATGCGAGTAGCATTAGATCTTTATAAAGAAATGTGCCCGATCTGTTGGCATTTGGGCACTGGCGCAGTATATACTCCATCAGTAGATTAAAGAAGTCACACGATAGGGTATCACCCTGCCTAAAACCTCTCTTGGTATCAAATGGTTCGGAGAGGTTCTTCCCTATTTTGACGGAGCGCTTCTCAACGTCATCATGCAAAGTCGAACGTACTTTGCTGGTATACCAAAGGTAGACAGGGCGGCAAAGAACCTTGACCTTATCGGTTGTTCTTGTTGGACTACTCTTAAACTCAATATTCATGCACACTCCTGCTGTAGAAGCATACTCATTGGCTTTCGATCTGCTACAACTTTTCTTATCACCCACCACATAAAAGTTCCTCGTTTTTCAAGTAGAATACCTTAGACAAATGTAATTAATCAATTGAATCAAGTTTAACAACCTGTAATGTTGTTAATTATCGAGACATCACTTTAACTTTGTTAAGTTTTGAACATTTTAGAATATGTTTAAACAAAAATCTTCACAAAAACAAACCAAAATTACAATTTTTTCAAACACTTTATTAACGTTCCTAAATATAGAATTAAATTTAATTATCATGTATAAACAGCCGCGCTCCCCAAAAACCAGATTTTGGTCTCTAAATTGAGAAAGTTTTGCGAATGTAAATTTGGGAGCATGGCTGTTGATCACTTTTTGGTTGTTCTGCTCCACCGGTCCCCCCTCCTTTGAACTGGTCAGCGTCCAAGCCTCACACCTGTTTTCAGAATAGTTGAAGCCATCGGCGGTTTGATATGTACCAAACCATCAGCCGATCCAAATGGCGCCTGCCTCAATGTATTTAAATAATAAACACCTTTCTTGGCCACAGCTGGCTCACCGCCCATGAACTCATCGGCGGCACATACGTTATGGCCGGGGCAACCACATGTGGCTGACCGTATACTCTGCACTGAACTGCAGCGCAAAGCTCCAAACATTTTGGGTCGTCGCACTGACTCGGCAAAGTAATACAAGGCCGCAAAATGATCGCATGAGAAATCAAATTCCGTGGCTGTTGCATTCGGGCAATGGGGTTGGCCCAGACCCCAATTGGCAAAGAAGGAGGCCTGACTAAGTCGATCACTAGGATTGCCCAGCCAGGTAATATCCGAGTGTATGGATTCTACATACAGGGCATCATCGGGTGCCAACCGCTCCTCAGGACCCAATCGCAACTGGGTAAGGCCAGCCGGATCTAGGGCAAAAATGGCACCCAAACGTTCTGGTCGCAATAGTTTACCAGTCAGTCCAGAGATATGACTACCGGCACTGTGACCCACCAGATAGATGCGTGCATATGGTACACCTGTATTCTCGTGCAGAAATCTCAACAATTTGGCCACATTAGAGGCAATCGATAGTAACTGCTTAGAGACTCGGGCATAACTAATATCCAGTGCCTGTTTGCTCCAGTCCAAAATGATGATGTTATAATTGCCGCGTGATAAATAAGCATCCTTGATGGCCGCATTGGAGCAGGTGGAACTTCCTCCAGCCCAGCCATGTATAGAAACTCTAGCAACGGCGAGGAGGATTAATAACATAATTTAGTGATGGAAAAGCCTCGTGAACTCACCTCACTGGCCATTTGGCATTGAAATTTGAATTCTTGAGCAGTTTAACATCACCTGCACGCAACAGTTGTCGCTCCTCAGGATTAATTGGAGTATACAGATCGTATTGCAATAGCTTGGATTGAGCTACATGAGATCGGGGACTAAATAACGTGCGCAATTCCGTTTGTACCATACTCTTCAATACACTCGATATGGAAATTTCACACTTGCCACGCTCATAGGCAAATGGCCGACCACAGGCAGCTACAAGAAAACAACGAGATTAAAAACCCATAAAGATCAGCCATAAAGATGCACACTCACTTCCCGCTGGGCCATGTATTAATAATAGGATTCCAATGCCGGCTAACCATGGATGCATGATGTTGTTGGCTCCGAGCAAAAAACCCGATGACAACTCGCGACAAGACGTCAATTAAAAGCCACTTAAATTCTGATTCAAATTTTAGCGCAAAAGCGCGCGCGCTCCGCTTGTATTCTGAGCTCAACGGTTGAGCGGACACCTCCGACGCGGTACAAGCTCTGAGCTACATTGCAAAATTCTAGATGGAGGCTTGGTTAAATAAAGCTTGGCCGTCGCACAAACACAAAAGCGGGCTGAGGACGCGCTTGCCGGCCGGCCGGCTGGCTGGCTGGCTCGGTCACTGTCATGATGAACGGCAAACTTGTTGAGATTGCTTGCCGGCTGCTGGCTGCCGGCTGCTGCCACTGCCACTGCAATTTACAACAGTTGCAGTAAGTGCAAGCAAATACTTGGCAAGTTGTCAGACTGTTGTTGCGCTTCTCATGATCAATTAGCTCTCGGGCCGCCCAAGAACTACCCAAAGTGAGTAAAGCTAATTTTAGCATGCGTCAACGCGTCTTTGCTAACTTGATTCTTTCTTTCGTGTTTTTTCCAATGGCTCAACAGGCTTTTACTAAACGCAGCACGTGGGAATATTATTCATGTATTAGCATATGAAATGAATTTAATTATTCATTTAAATATATGTAGTTTGTAGGGTACAAGACTGTTTTCGGGGCTCAAATGTGAAAAGCTTTTTTACATAAGCTTTAGCCTCTAGGTTCGACCATCGATTTATGCTTCATCAGATCTTAATTGGGGGGAAAATTAATCGAGTGTTATGTAACACAAAATGATCTGTCATTTCGTAAGAAATTACTAAGTAATTAATTTTAATGAAATAATTGGTGGTAAAACAAACACGAATAGTATGTGATTAGTTAAGACTAAGAGAGTTCTTGAACCAAAACATTTTATACTTGTGAAGAATTTTCCGACATTTTTCAAATTTTGTTAAGGCAAGAAAAGTATTAGAGTTGCATGGTCCAGATAGTCAAAGCCATGCTTCTTTCATGCTCTTGGGTCTTGTGCAATTTAATATTAGCCAGGAATCCAAAGCGCTTCTGGACGGAACTGAACAAATAACTAAACAAAGAAACGAACAAAGAACCTGGCCAAAAACGAAACTACCAACCCAATCAGTGTATTTTAAAGAAAATTCTTAATCGAATCGAAAACTGCAAATAAAAACTGTTGGTTCATTTATCAACTTGGTTAACAAGAATAGTTTTATAATCTGTTCGATACACAAAGAAACAAAAAATGCAAAAGCTACACGAAAATGTAGGATTTTCAACCCATAACACGTCGCATGTAGCTTTTTCATATCAACACGTGGCGTGTAACTTTTCATTTGAACACGTGGAGTATAGCTTTTCTGCATGCCGCGTTTAGATATTGAAATCCTACACGTTTCGTGTAGCTTTTCAACACATTTCATGTAGCTTTTCAACACGTCGCGTGTAGCTTTCTCATTTCAACACGTTTCATGTAGCTTTTCAACACGTCGCGTGTAGCTTTATCATTTCAACACGTTTCGTGTAGCTTTTCTGCACGCCGCGTTTAGCTTTCTCAGCTCACTATGCTTATTTTGACTTGTGTAATTTTTCTCAGAATGTAATTTCGAAACACTAAGCCGAAGCTAACCCGCTGTTCAATAAACTGAAAAAACCATGTTTTCAACAAACAAACCATAGGTTTGTAAAATCTTCGTGATCTCTAATTTTAGAACAAGAGAATGCGATCTTAATTTAATGCCGAACAAGAATGACAAAACTTAAGAAGCTTTCTCATAGCCAACAGAACAGAAAAAAAAGATCCATTAAGATAAATTTTGGATGGATTGTTGTTGTTGTTGTTGTAACGGCTGGTTCCACTAGTATGTACGTTAGTATGAAAAGAAAGAAGAGAGAGAGAGTGAAATTAAACTAGGTGTTTACAGAGTACCCGTATCCAAATCGAGGAAGGTGGCTGCCTCGATGGGGTTGGTCCAGAGTGTGATGGGAGTGAGTGTGGTGGGGTTTTGAGCACAGTTGAAAAGGTGCTTGGTGTCATGCGGCCCTAGGCCACATTTTGGGCATGTGTCAGCAACCTCGGGATTAACGCGGGCTAGATAGCTGTTTAGTTGCCTGCTCTTCCCCGAGCGTAGTTGTGCGAGCGTGGTCCTGGTTGATCTGGGCAATTTTACCTCACTCGGATCAATAGGCGGAGGTCTGCCACCGAGTACCACGTTGTCGTGCAAGGCCATGATGGTGTTTTCGACACTAGTTTGCTACACTAGTGCTGTCATGGTTGGGGTGTGCTGGATTTTGGCAGTTGATGAGGAACTGCTGGGTCAGGAGCTCGTTATGTTGCCTAACAGGGAGGATTTCAGTTTCCTCATATGTCATCATATGACAGCCTGTGGCCACACGGAGGGCGGCATTCTGCACCGTCTGTAGGTTCCTCCACTGGGTGTCGCTGATGGAAGGTGACCAGATAGGGGCAGCATAACTAATGAGCGATCTGCCGATCGACTTGCCCCAACTGCTCTCGGCTATTGCTTTGAGCACCTTGTTTCTGCTTCTGGCATTTCTGGCCACGTTGGATGGATTGTTGTTTCATATCCTGTTTTTTATATCCTCTTGGATATATACATTGGGTGAAAATCTAAGATCAATCTAACATTAAATGGATATTGTTCCCATGTGTTCTATAAAACGCTTTCGGCCCAAAAACGAACATATGGGATAAATAACCTTTTTACGATCATTTAAGTATTCACTCCAAATGGATACCGAAGCTATCCTATGTATCAGAGAACTGCAGCGAGCTTACACATGTATGATCAATCACCCATGCTTCATATGCGGTACGAGTAAACTGAAAGCTCAATGCTCGTTGACCATTTTCGTGTAGCATACACAAAACAAAAAATTCAAAAGTGATTGTGTATTGGCGAGTCATTGTATTGGCGAGCTCGAGTACTGCACAGTAGAACTACCCGAGTAGAGATACCCGAAATCAATGATCTGCTGCGGGCTGTTACAAGCAAATCTCGTTTACCCTTGCTACAAATGCGATACGAGTAACACACTCGGCGCGAACAGCACGCCAAAAACAACAACATGTACACGTTTGTATATTTAGCATTTGTATTTGGCGCACGGTTCCTTCTCTCCTTCTTGTGGTAAAGAATGTTTTTAGAACTTGTGACGCCTTTATTTTTTTACAGCAACTGTGGCGGGTTAAATTAGACGTTTGATTTTCAAAGACCTTTAACACCTTGCAGCAAGTGCGACAGTAAACGAAACCTGCCACTACAGTTTCGTCTGGTCTTAGAATTTTAAACACCACATTCTACTCAAAACTTTTTCCTTTGCGTCGGCCAGACAAGGTGTAATTGCCATTTGCAATTTGCCCAGAAATAAATTCTACATTTTCTGTCATTATGCCACGAAGAGAATCCAAATTGCAATAACTTTTTAATTTCTGTCATTCACCGCTGCTCAGCTACTGCGTAATAAGTGTGACACAGTTGCATTTGCACATCATATTAGCCGAAGCTCACCGTCAACAAATCGAGTAAGCGTTCGTGTGTAAGAATGTTGCTCGCTTGGGGCTTGTTATCAACAAGCCGAGTAAGCTTGGTGATTTTATGTTTAAAGCGCGAGTCACTAAAAGTACTCGTAAGTGGCGGCATGATATCCGCTGGCATCCGTTCAGCCGCGAGCTTTGACAAGCTTGTTCAATTATTTCACGAGTGAAAAAAAAGCCTACCCGCTCTGACTTTCGATCAGTTCTTGTGTGTCACACCAAAGTGTCGTGTGAACAAACAAGCCGAGTAAATGCACGAGTGTACATGAAAATTAAGTACTCGTTGCAGGTCTCTGCTATGTATCATCAACAAATATCTTTTTTATACTCTGTACCAAAGGTACATAAAGTATATTAAGTTTGTGTATGCACCAGCCAGAAGGAATCATCTCCGACCCTATAAAGTATATATATTCTTGATCAGCATCAGTAGCCTAGTCAATATAGACATGTCCGTCTGTCCGTATGAACTAACAGATCTGAGATGGTAAGAGATAAAGGTTTGAGTCATATCTCCCACAGTTTTACAGATAGATGGTTCGTACCTGGTACGCATATTTGGTAATGAGTATTATTTATCGATCCGCCCCAGGAATGGTGAAGATCTGATAAAGGATAGTCGAGTTATAATGGAAACAAACTACTATGCTGGGTAGCACCGACCGCAACGGTGTTGGGCAGCACTTCAAACACTTTATGGCTTCTTTGCCACTTTGTGTGGTAAATTGATATATACAAATTTTGGGTAGTACAGATTACATTATAGTCGGGCTTGACCGACTATCTTACTTGTATTTCTGTATTCTTTCTTCTTCCCAGCTGAAGGCAATTACTGGTGAAAAGAACCTATTATTTGCTTCTTTGAATGGGGGGGTTAAAATTCCCGGTCCGCCAACTATTGTACCAGCCTGTTTTGAAGTTGCTTCTAAGCTTAAAACTTAAAGCAGAAGTCTAGACCCCCATTATGATAGATATTAGATCCCGAAAATTTTAATGGTGCCGCTGAATTGGCTGATTCCCAAGCACACGGAAACTCATACAAACTGACTTTTTGCTGTTTTTGTGATATATTGATTCGTCAGTCACTGTAAATTGATTTGAAATAACTAACCCACCACATTGTTTAATAAAAATCCGTAATGATTTATTTCGGTCAGTACGTTTCAAAGGACTTATGGATCCATACTTGCCTTAATAGTTCTTGCCTTTGTTCTGTATTTTTTCAATGTCGAACATGAGTACGGCATTTTGTACGATACTTTGAGCAGGGTTCTAAGACTTAAGATTTAAGACTTAAGAGACTAATACAAATTTCAATGTTGGAGATCGTATTTCCTTATTGTGTTTTCCCTCTAGTACGGCTGGGGTCAGTCACTCTATTTTCGTCAACCCAGCGTTGCTCTTTGTACGGTTATGCGTCGTGCCGCCTGTCAAATTGTAACATGGGCCGAACGCGTGTCGAACGAGTGTCGCTAAAGTCGGGCCCAAACATGGCATTGGGTCGAACGAGCATCGCTTAAGTCGCCCCATGCATGTCATTGGGTCGAACGAGCGTCGCTTATGTTGCTTCTCTGCATGGCATTGCGTCGACCTAGCGTGCCTGGAGAGCCGTTAACGTATTGAGCGGACAACGCATTGAAAAATACGTCAGTCGAGCGTCAACGACAGTCCCAAAATCGTCGACGGAACGTTGATACTGCGTGGGTCGGCCGTACTAGAGGGTTGTTTATGCCTCAACTTCATCCATTTTAAGTGATTCTATATCTATCTACTGTATTATATACAGTACCACAAAAATTAACAAAAGCTGCCGTTACTTCTCAGGGTTTCCACCCTCAACTTTATTCCGTCGGTGAATTTGACTAGAATTTTGCTTTTTCATGGCTAGTTATATTTCACAGCTTGCGCCAGTAGCTGGGTGACCGGATGTGTAAAAGCTTTTTCTATTAGATGGTCCGAGGGCGGGATCGAAGCCACAACCTCCCGCATCAGCTGCCATACATACTACTGGTGCGCCACACCCGGCGACCCGGCAGAGGCTTTATCCACAGAGAAAAAACATCTGAGGGTCCTCTACCAAAGTTTATTCTGTTGTCAGAGTGGTCTAGTCAGAGGGAGGCTTTACCGTTTTGCTAAAGCTCAGCCCAGAGAATATGTCTTCCTTAAATTACAATTAAATTTTAATCATTTCACTCTCATAACGATTTGTAATACATTCAACATTTATCTTTGGCACAATCACCATCTACTTCATGCTCCAAATCCAATCAAATTTCTTATAATTTCCCCAGCGAATTAGATTTGCAAACAGAGCCCGTCGAGTCGTTGATCTCTTGCTAGAAATAGGCATGTTTTGTGACTAAAGTGCATTTTGTCAGCTTGTGCCGATTTTTAAACACTGCTGCGAGAGCACATGTCTATGCATACCTTAAGATTCATCATCAGCAGCAGCAGCAGCAGCAGTAGAAGCTGTATACAACTCTCGCCTTTCTAAGTTTAGGTTCAGCAACAATTTGGTAAACTTTGTGTTATGTTTTTTCTACCACTTAGCGGGTCTTTAGTGCCGAGTTTATGACACGTTTCGACTCGACTTGACATCTCTTACCCAGTTCTTGATACATACTGAGAAAAAAAAAGCAAGAAAAAACATTTGAGAGATCGTTAAACTCGTGCGTGCCTGCTGCTGCTCACGGGTCGTGTGTTACAAAGTTTATTGACAGGATTTACGTCTTAAAGCAAATAATTTGCGCTTATTATCGTTTTGTGAGCTGTTTGTTTGTTTGACTAATTCACTTGTTACTTTTAATGTAATCGAAATTTTTGGTATTTCGTTTCTTCATTGAAATGTTTAAACATTTCGCAGCGGCAGCAGCAGCAGCACCGAATCCTTTCTTTACTTGGGGTTTACCCTACAATTATTGTATTAAATGAGACCCATAATTATTGATAAACATCTGGTCGAGCCTTCAACTACAGTCTGATGCATATTTTGAATGAAGCCTGTCAGAAAATTAAGCAAAAAATCTATAAAATCGGAACAAGTTTGTTATGACACACAACATCCCGCTTCTCTTTTCAGCCTGTAAAAGTGTGTTTCGTGTTTGTCATATTTGGCATAAATTAGAATGGTTCTATTCATCTCCCTAATTATATGCAAAATTTATCACTTTTGCTTTTGGTATATTGTGTTTATGTAATAGGTCAGCTCACTATGAAGAGATATGTTTTTTCAAGTCTCTGGGCACTCTCACTTTAGCGCATAAAAATGTCAAACGTTTTTAGAGACATAGCACTTGCTAACCGATGCTGCTAGGGGCTTAGTAAGAAGAATTAAAGTTAATAATTCTGGAACAGTGGACAATGACACCAGCAAATTATGTAATCGCATCAAATTCCTTAAAGGATTTATGGACCATAAAAGTTTATTATAAATTTCTCTCACGTATGAATCATGAATCAGTGTACACACTTAAACGCTTCAACCGAACATTGACCTATCCTAAAAAAACGGAGACTACACCATAAGTATAAGGACGACCAATTGTGTTGAAAGACCTAAAGTTAATAAATATAGGCGGAAAACGTGTACTAATTCCAACTGCAAACTGCGGATAACGTGTATTCGTGCTCTTAAAAAAAAAATTCAAATTGCTGAATCAATTATAAAACAGCAAAAGAAAAAGGTTCGATTCATTTGGAAATCAAGATTGGAAGCGAAAAGAAAAATATTTCATCATTTTGTAAGGATATCCTTATACTCTGTTATGAAGCATGGTCGAGAAACAACGCCTTCTTTCGAAATTCAGGTTCTTTCGAATACCGTTGAGCTGAAGAAGTTGACAAAGCGCCATAGCACGTAGCAGTGGCGCAAACAGCAGAGTTAACAACTAATCGACATTTCCACCAAAATTAACATTTTCCTCTTCAATGATCAACTGTTCCAAGTAATCGGCAGCTTCATGGATAGTTAATTTTCTGAATTTTAATAATTAATAGTACTATTAGATTTATTATATTGAAAAATATTAACTTTTTATACACAAAAAGCAATAAAAAATCGCCTGTAAGGTTTCTAGCACAACCTGTACCCTAGCATTGCTGGCGTGACCATATGGTCACGCACAAGTGGAATTCATAAATTCACTGAATAAACTTGATTTTTGTTTAAAAGAACACTTTATAAGCTTTCCATTAACATAAATCTTTCTAATATTACAAATGTGAAAGTTTGTATGTTTTTGTGTTTGTATGTTTGCTTGTTTGTTACTCAATCACGTACAAATGGCTTAAGGGGGAGCCTGCTTTAGAAGCTTCAAAATATCGATTTTTCCGAGGACTTTTTTGGGAAGGAAAGAAATATTCGATTGAAACGAAACTTTCAGGTTTTATTGTTATATATTTCAACAGTCTTCTCAAATTTTTTCATTAAAATATATGTCATATTATGCCTGGTACAAGCATTTCGCCGAGGCGCCTCGAGTGAAAAAAAACCCATACAATTTTCTATTTTCAATAGTATAGCTTCTAGTTAAACCAAGAAAATTGAACAAAAAGTGAGAAATTCAAAAAATTTTCGCAAATTAAAAAAAACAACATTTTTTTTTGAAAAAAAAAATTCACTTTGGATTGTTTAAAAAGTGGGTTAATCATAACTTTCTTAAGTTTTTTGTAGGTTCAACTAGAAGAGAATTTAATCACGAATAGAATAAATTTTGTCTCGTTTCGATAGGACTTTTAATTTTTTCCCTATCTTTCCCGCCAATTAGGAAAAATCGTAAAAATGAAAAACAGAGAAATCGCACGTCAAAGTTTTCGTATATTAAAAATCGTATATAAAAAATCTCGACGCTTGCTCACTATTTCTCCTGTAACTTTAAAAATATTTTGAATTTGCTTCTGAAATTTTAGGGACACATTCTTGGATAGTTTGGGTAAACATTTATGCAAAAAAAAAAATTCCATTTTTTTAAAGCCTCTAAAGCAGGCTCCCCCCTTAATGTGTTGTATGTGACCAAAAGGTCACGCTATTACTGCCCGGATTATGTTCTTTCGGTGCAAAGCTGTATACCAAAATAAATTTAAACCCGAAATAGAAGCTTTAACCGAAACACTCATTCCGGAGAAAACAATCAAAATTTTTGACTGTGTCGGCCAATTGGTACCAAAAATTGCCATTTTTCGAGTTTTGGTTCCAATTCTACATGCTTAAGGGCCCGTAACTATACAAAGGACCAATCGAATGAAGTTGTTATGTTCCAATTGTTTGTTTATTTAAGTCCAAGCTACGTTTTTGTTCTGCATTGCTTAATCAAATTCGTTACAGTTTTCAAGACAAAGTTAAAAAATAGTACAAAATGAGGGGAAAACATGATGATTTTTAAGACTTTTTGTAATTTTGAGTATAAAGATGTGACTTTTTTGACTTGCTATTTAAGAATGTTTTGTAAGCAACTTCCTTGAAGACGTCAAAGCGAAATTGCAAATAGTTTACGAGATATAGAGTTGCGAATCCCAATCAGAAGCTGAAAACTTTAAAGTGCAATAAAAAGAAAACGGCAGCTAACCAGACCAAACGCAGTGAAGGTTTTTGTACTACCATCATACCCTTTCAGAATTTTTTTTGTCTCGACTCGATCAACTTTTTATACTCTGCAAAAGGGTATTATAATTTTGCCCAGAAGTTTGCAACGCATAGAAATATTAATTTCCGACCCCATAAACCATATATATTTTTGATCAGGGCGACGAGCTGAGTCGATTGAGCTTTGTCCGTCCGTGTGACTGTCTGTCCGTCTGTTTCTACGCAAAGTAGTCTCTCAGTTTTAAAGCTATCGAGCTGAACTTTTGCACAGAGTCTTCTTTTTACTGCACGCTGCTAATATGTCGGAACCGACCGGATCGGATGACTGTATCTTATAGGTGCCATAGGAACCATCGGTCAAAAAATGCGTCTTAGTGAGAAAAACTTTTTTGTTCTTATTGTTAGCGTTCCCAAACACGTTCATTATTAATATTATAATATTATATGCTTTCAAACAGATTTGCAAACTTTGGTCAAAATCGGATGACCAAATCTTATAGCTGCCATAGGACCGATCGGTCGGAAAATGGGTCTTAATGAAAAAAACTTTATTATTTTCAAGTAAATCGTTTTTAATGTCGGTGATTATTAATATTAAACGCTTTCAAACTTATTTGTAAAATTTGGTCGAAATCAGATGACTATATCTTCAGGCTGCCATACTACTTATCGGTCGGAAAATGAGTCTTAGTGAGAAAAACTTTTTTGTTTTAAATTTTATCGTTCTTAAACTTGTTAATTGATATGTTTTCAAAAAGATTCGCGAAATTCCGTCGAAATCAGATGTTCATCTGACGGAAAATGGATTTTAGTTACAAAAGTTTTTGATTTTTATCTAAACGTTCTTAAACTCTGTCATTTCAAAAACAGCTTTTGCAAGGGTATAAAAACTTCGGCACAGACGAAGTTAGCTTGGCCTTCTCGTTTTCTATGAAACCGGTCGCACTTCATGTGGAAGATTTCTTAGTCCAATCTGACTCTTTTCTGACACAGATATAAGTGCTTTCAGCCTTCCAATGAAGCACAGAAACACCTTATAAAATACACATTAAAGTTAATTTTCTAGGCACTTGAAGGCTCTTTCCAGACGCATATTGGAGTGCAGATCCGAAAATGCTCAGACATAAGTGCTTTTTAAGAGGCCGTGCTTAGATAGCACTGAATATATCCGAAAACCCTCAAATTTATGTGTTTCCTCCAAAAACGCTCTTAAGCTCGGCTCTTTTCAGACACATAATTTGGAGAGCTCCGAACTTGGTTTGCTGGGACGAGACGGTAACAACTGAGAGGGACACTTGTGATCGAGAGCTCATGCAAAAACTGTCAGCTAAAAGTGTTATTTGTTTTGTTCGTGTGGTAGGCGGTGGGCTTACTATATGTACAATGACCATAGTTAAACAAATATGGTTTTTGACGTTAAGCAATTACCAAAAACTAATATTTTCTGCATTTCATTTGATAGGTTAATAATAATAAATTTCTCCATGCTCCACATGTGTACAAAGATCGTTTACTGAGACAAACAAACTCACACACACACAGGCATCCCAGTCACAAACACGCTTACATTCTTAGAAGACACTTTGGAAGTCGGCTCTCGGCAAAACGGTCAGTGAAAGACATGAGCAAAACAGAAACGATAAAAGCGATCTTTGGTTGAGCGAAAACAGCTATTGAGCAAAACAGAATTGAAAATCTCTTTTTGCAACCTCTTTTCGTTGTGTCTGTAACAGAACAGTTTTACACAGACACGCTGATAGTGTTAACACAATTATGCCAAGTTTGATCCAAATCGGATGACTATAGCATATAGCTGCCACAAAGTTTTACCTACTAAGACTTTTTTCCGGGACTATATTTTGTATGGCAGCTATACTATATCGGTCGAAAAAGTAGTTCTAGTGAGAAAAATTTTATTTTTTCAATGGTAAAGTCTTTTTGTTTTCCAGTTATGAATATTATCGGTTTCCACACAATTTTGGGAAGTTTGTTCAAAATCTGTTGAATATATCGTATAGCTGACATATAACAAAACTAACAAGCAAATGAGTTTGGGAAATAACTCAGCTAAGAATGTTCGACGAAAATCATTTCAAAACCTTAATTTATATAAATTATACAAGCTACAAGGGTATATAAACTTCGGTCGTGCCGAAGTTAGCTTTTCTCTATTTGCATTTTATTCGTTCGACATCATGGAAATGTCCATATATTATGTCGAATTACAGTTTCGCCATGTTATCCATCAATCTGCCTGGACCAATATAAAAGTTAAAGAAATGGAAAAATGGATGTCAGACCGGCTAAAAGTGGCCGTAAGTTTATGTTGGCAGTGCTCTGATAGAAAGGCGTTCACTTAATTCATGACTTCTTCGTGTGGTTTTAGAAACTTCATAATTGTCGTCTATAATATTTTTGTCAGCGATCTGAACAAATCCTTCAATGGAATCCACCGAAAGTTAATTAATAACAATGCGTTGTGTTTCATCATGCACGACCAAATACAAGTTTGGTGTCATTTGAAAACTGGTTGGAGTTCGGATGAGATGTATTGTGAATCCAATTCTACATGTTTCCATCTCGCGCTGTCATATGAAAGTTTATGTAATAGCAAATGGGCGACTTCTTGCAGCTTAATGAAGTTCCCTAGTAGAGTTGAAAAGTTTTGGGAAATAAAAATAGTATGAAAAACGTCTTCTTCTTCACATCAATAAATTGTCTTAAGAATTGTCTTATCATTTCACTCACCGTTGTCTCTAAACAGCTGAACCGAACTGTTCTCGCTAAACGGTGTAAGTTACAAGCTCTCAACAGCATCTCTGACATGTGGCTGAGAATTGGTCGCTTCGTTGACTGCCTGCCGCCTGCTTGGGTTTTATTATTTCCTGTTCTCATACAACTGTGAATCGAAGTGATCGTAATAAACAAACTTTGACGTCACATGTTGCAAGTCCACTTTTTTTTTTCTTCTCCGCAATGACGCTGACTAACTTTCACGGTCAAGTTCATCTGGAAGTTCCCGAGGTCCATTGTTGTTGCTGTTGAGTTGTTGCTCTGATTGTTGGTCTGTGGTATAGAATTCCCAGCTAGCTTAAGCTAGGGTTCAGCCTCTTGTACTCTCTGCGCCTGGCACTCAGTTGGTATTTACAAATGGAAACGGTCTGAGCTCTGGGACAAAAATAAATATTTTAATGTACTGCGGGAATGTGTACGGCATGTGGTCCGATAATTCCGTTACCGCTACCGCCGTGTGCCCATCAAATGGGAATGAGAGTGCCAGATTTAACGGCTGGTACCGAGACAGCGATTACCTTGTAAACATATTGGTGCAACTCTGCGGACAGAGGAATGTGACACACGAGATTGGGCGTCTGTTTTTGCTAATCTATGGACTCGCCAGTGTCTGTCGCATCAGTCGCTGTGTACGTTCACACGTGTGTGTGAGTATGTGTGAGTCGGGAAAGTGTCCAAAATCCGAAACCAATTTTAATTCCGACTGCGATTTCGAGCGTAAACCAATCGAATGCGTCGCCATCGCCATCGCCGTCGCATTGACTTTCACCAAAAAGTGACGTTGCGTTTACAAGCGACCCGCTGCAACCTGCAGACGCAGACACGCTGCCGCTGCATAAAACAAAAAAAAACAACCACATTTGACCAATGCACATTAACATTTTTCCTTCGTGCAAAACACTCAAAGTGAAATTTTTAACGTTCGCTTTCATTAGAAATGATTGGAGTTGGTGATGGGGCGGGCCAGGAGGGGGGATTGCATAACACATTTGAGGCGGGTTCTCTGTCATCAGTTCAAAAGTAGCCCAGCTTAAAAATAAATAACACGAAAATTTCATTAACACCGCCCGAAAAAGAGGGGCGCGCCATTTAATCAACTGGCGCATTAATCTCGCCCAGCAAACGGGCACTCTCTGTGGTCAGTGGCCCTGCTGCAAATGGTAAACTAGTTTTTAATTATGAAACAATAACCAGGAAACTGCATAATATGCATATTTCGAAAAAAAAAATGTACCATGTGAGAATGAATGTAATAACTAGACAGAAATCAAGTGATATCCTCATACGAGAAGTTGCGTCAAGGCCAAGTTTACGTTGCTCGAGAAAATTTCTTTATATATAATTGGTTGATACTGAAGCCAATTAAAATGCCATTTCTGAAAGAAGTACATTCACTCTTATTTAGTAACCTTGAATAAAGTGTTGGCTAATTTTAAAGATCAGAGATTTTTAACGCAGAGAATCAAAGTTTTAAATATCAGAGAGCGGCAACGAGCAGCTTATGTTCGGGCACTCTCGGACGGGCTGGTACAACACACAATCAATGTTCGTTAGCACATTGGAACCAGCCGATCATGTTGTTCACTTCGCTCGATTAAAAAAGGAATGCTTATTCTGCAATGCCCTTTAAAAAAACTTATATGCATACCGGTACTTATCGACATACCGAAATAAACATCCAGTTCGGTTGACCGTTATTTCGGAACCGATACAAATTAAGGACTGAAAAAGAGCCTTCAACCAAAACATTAATTTTGGGACGCATTGAAATCAATAAGTTCTTCATTTCAAATTTAACGGAAAACCTCGTACTGAGAACGTTAAAAAAAAACAATTGTTTCGTCACACTAATTCATATAAATAGAAACACTTCAGCTTTGCTTTGATGTTCATGAGATCTGCGAATGTTGTTCGAATACCCGTTACTCGTAGAGTAAAAAAGGTACACAGAAAAAAAACAAACGTCAGGATATTTTCAATATTTTTATTCTTGGAGAAAGCCCGGCATGAGCTTGAAAATTCAATCTCGATATACAGGATATTCGACACAATTCAAGCTTTTAGGGAATGGCCCAAGCCTTTCGAACTTGAATCATTCCAAATTTGCTTACTTCAATCCCCTTTGAGATCTCATGTTCATAATTAAGAGAGAGAGAGCGACAAAATTTAAGTAGCATTTTTGACATTCGGCAACAAACGATGGCGATGGTCGTGAGCGATGAGATGCCATTCCATTCGAGTTCAGTGCATATGGTCTCGTGGGTTCGAATCCCAGCTGAGACGAATAAATTTTTATATTTCTTTGCTTTTCAAAAGTTTTAAATAAACCAAAACCTGGTGTGGGTCTTGAAGTGTTATAAGCATGTCCTATGGAATATGGCGGAGGAAGAAGAGAGGTATCTCTTTCCTGGACTCAAATTAATATTACATATCGAGCTCAAAAACAAACTCGAACATGCTTAAAATCATCCTGGATTGAGATTAAATTATTCTCGAATTTTTTGCTTAATTCAATCTTTTTTGAGATAAATGTAATCCTTTTTAGGATCAAAAAAGACGGATCAACCCAATCCTTTTTCGGAACGGGTCAAGAACATCCGGGATTATGTTGTTTTCATTACCGATTGGGAATGATTTGATCCCGTATGGATTGGTTTTTCTTTTGAGTGTATACTAACGTCGTGCAAATGTATGTAACAGGCAAAAGAAGTCATTTCCGACCATATAAAGTATATATATTCTTGATCAGCATCAACAGCCGAGTCGATATAGCCAGTCCGTCTGTTCTGACGGTCAGGTACTTCGCATGTAATATCGTGTCGTTAATGTCTATTCAAACCATCCTGTGGAGTCGACAAAAAGAGTCAGGTCCTTCAAGGGCAGATCTGCCAGACTGCCCAGGTCTTCAAAGTAATGGTTTTCCCAGATGATGGGTACGCTTCCTAAGAAGTGCAGAACACTCGCAAAGAAGGTGTTGGATGCTTTCTATCTCTTTCTTATTCTCACATCTACGACAGAAGTCATGGTGGGGTGCACGCAACCTGATGGCCATGTGACCTATGGTGGAGTGCACCGTTATGACTCCGATCATAGTTCTTATACTGTTCTTGCTAAGGTGTAGGAGTTGGGAAGTTCTTTTAGGTGAGTATATGGGCCAGAGTGATCGGGAGATGTGACAGCCAGATGCGAGGTCCCATTGTCGTTCAGCCCAAGTTATGGATTTCCGATGTTTTTCTGTCATGATGTCACTGCAGGGGTCTTTGTATGTCCGTTTCAGCTTGTGTCGCGGGTAGCGCTAAACCGTTCCTTACGCACTCGTTCGCTCCCTTGTTGCCAGGTACCCAGACGAGAGTGATGGAGTGTTGTTGTTGTTGTAACGGCTATTGTGATTTTCGGGTTGTACGTAGAGGTGGGAGAGAAAGAAAGTTACGATTTGGTTCAAGGCTGTCACCGTGCTACGGACTAGGTTGCTTTTTTTGGCGTTTGATGACAGAGCTCTAATGGCAGCCTGACTCTCAACCGGAATTGAAATGTTCCTTTGAGTTTCGTCCACGGTGTAGATTAATTTGGTCGAAAATATATAATTAAATAAATAAGATAACCATAATTAGCAATAAACAGGTGCAATATATAAATAATAACCATAAATGATAAATTGAATCGCATAATCAAAAAAAAAGCTAATTTCTAAGGAATTGTTAAACTGTCATTCCACTCCATTCCAAAAAGCTATCTGCGCCACTGTATGACATTAATTCTTTGTCGATCTCAGTACGAGGCTGGTCCATACAAATCAAGCTTCTTTTCGACTTGCATTGTACTGTTGGTTCGTACATAACGTTAAAGCTTTCTTTATTATGCTTAAGACAAGCCAGCCCGTTATATTTGAAATTGACTTGCTGCATTGGCCCCCAGGTTGGGCACAATATGCAGATGATTTACTACTGGCTTAAATTTTTTTAATAACTATTCACACAACACGCTCCGATAGCTTTACGAGTTGTTTCATATGTTTTTTCCCGAAACTATCTATGGGTTTTTGTAAGAAAACAATAACACACCTTGTGTACGACCACCCCCTTAGAAATTGTTAAAAAATGCACAGTTAGTGGCTTTACCTCAATTGCCCATAAATTAGAAGCACGATCAATAAAGAAGGTCAGCGCTGGTTTGCGTAGCTTCATTTTCGCACACCAATTCGCGCTCACAATTTGTCCTCGCTCTTATTGACAATCCCGGACTTAAAGCAAGGCTGAAGAACCGGTTCGTTTCTGGTTTGCTTGATGCTAGGATAATGGTTCGGTTGAAAGAATAACTTTAGTTAGTTTTTTCAGCACTTATAAAACTATCACCATATATTGACAGGATAAAAATAAGTTTATAGTGCTGAATCCAAACTCAGCATACTCAGCAACTTCGAGAAGAAAATAAAGTCAATTTGTTAAATGGCAGAACAAATCTGTATATTTATGTACACAGAGAAAAAAAATATGCAAAATCTACACGAAAATGTAGGAATTCTACACGTTTTGACGTGTATTTTGAACACATAACTTTTGTGTAGTATATTTAGATTTTGCGTATATTTAGATCCGAAAAGACCGAAAAAAACCTAAACAGTGTACCGGTACAGTTTCAGTTCTGAGCAATATTTTTTTATACCCTTGCAAAGGGTATTATAATTTTGCCCAGAAGTTTGCAACGCATAGAAATATTCATTTCCGACCCCATAAACTATATATATTCTTGATCAGGGCGACGAGCTGAGTCGATTGAGCTTTGTCCGTCCGTCTGTCTGTCTGTCTGCCTGTCCGTCTGTCTGTCCGTCTGTCTGTCCGTCTGTTTCTACGCAAACTAGTCTCTCAGTTTTAAAGCTATCGAGCTGAAATTTTGCACAGAGTCTTCTTTTTACTGCACGCTGCTAATATGTCGGAACCGACCGGATCGGATCACTATATCTTATAGCTGCCATAGGAACCATAGGTCGAAAAATGGGTTTTAGTGAGAAAAACTTTTTGTTTTCAATGTTAACGTGATTAAACTCGGTCATTAATAATATTATATACTTTAAAACAGATTTGCAAATTTTGGTCAAAATCGGTTGACTATATCTTATAGCTGCCATAGGACCGATCGGTCGGAAAATGGGTCTTAGTGGAAAAAAACTTTTTTGTTTTTAAGTAAATCGTTCTTAAGGTCGGTGATTATTAATATTAAACGCTTTCAAACTAATTTGAAAAAGTTGATCGACATCGGGTGACTATATCTTATGGTTGCCATAGGACCGATCGGTCGAACATGAGTCTTGGTAAAAAAATTTTTTGTTTAGTTTTGTTAGCGTCCTTAAACTCGCTGATGACTTATTTTATATGCTTTCAAATAGATTCGCAAAATCGGGCCGAAATCGGATGACTATATCTTAAGGCTGCCATAGGGCCGATCGGTCGGAAATTGAGTCTTAGTGAGAAAAACTTTTTTCAGACGTTTGTCTGTCGGAAAATAGGTTTTAATTACAAAATTTTTTGATTTTTATGTAAGCGTTCTTAAACTGTGACTGTTGCATTTGCAAGGGTATAAAAACTTCGGCACAGACGAAGTTAGCTTGGCCTTCTCGTTTTTTTTAAATTTCCGTAGTTGCCTCACGGAATTTTGTCATCGCTATATTCAGAGCTGCTACCTGCGCCAGAGAGTGTCATCTCTATATTCGGAGCTGCTGACTGCGCGTGAGAGAGAGTCAAAAGATATTGTTTTTGTCTATGCATATAGGTTTCTGTGAGAAAAACTGAAACAGAAACAGTAACAAAAATATGTATATATTTGGCGCTCTTTCACTTAAGTTCCTTTTTTGCATGTTCTCTTTCTGCTTATTCTTCGGATGAAAGAGCTCAGTGTACAATCGCCTACGGTTAATCGCTGAAAAATTTTTATTCGTGTTTGTGCTGCGAAACTGCAAAGAGTTATTAATTTATTTAAGAGTTGCAAGTCAATCTAAACGATGGCTTAAAACGCCAAGGCCAAAAACAAATGTGTATCGGAAGTATTTCGCCTTTGACATTGAAAAAAATGTAAACAATTGCTTAATAAACGAGTGTGGGCAAAAAATTAAGGTCAGTTTGATATTTACGAATTTACTTTCCGAAATATATACATATACATATGTATGTACAATGCATTGATGAATTGCTTAAGCCCAGTGGAAATTACCAAACAGACTATTCGAGATGCGGTGTTTCTCTGTGCACGGTTGATGGAATGCCGTTTGCCCTGATAAACGACCTCGGATTCCGCCAAATTCGAAATCCAATTATTAAAGACGTGGGCTGTGGGAATTTTATTAACCCGCAATCAGCACGCGAGGATGTACTCTGTAACTCACTTTGTTTGGACTTAAGTCTTAAAATTTCTGTTAATTTTACCGGTCCATACCGGTACGTACCGGCATACCGAAATAAAAATCTAGGTACCGACACGGAACCGAATACCGAAAAAAAAAACCAAAACAGTGCCTTTTACTGAAACAGAAGTTTCGGTACGTATCGGAACCGGAACCAAAATTCGTTTCGGTTTGATTCCCTGCTTTGAACCAAATCCATTAGTTCAATAAGTAATGGAAGCGGTCCTAGAACCGAACCTGTATATTGTTCCGTTTTCAAGAACATTTTAAACTCAACTGGGAATAAAATTTGATTGATTTTGGATAAGGTTATAAGCTTTACAAATTTTTCGGCTTCGGAAGAATAGGGAACGGGACATAACTCTTTGGATTGGATGGAAAGGGAAGGCACTATTATTTACAAGCGCTGGATATGCGCTGCTGCTCCGCTCATATTTCATAGGATCAGAGACATCGCTATACAATAAACTTCACTGACCAACTACTATACTCCACCCGACTTGGTTCATTTAAGTGTTTCAGAAAAAGAAATAAAATATTTTCGGGTTTTGAACTCTGGACCTTCTGCCCTTAACGAATAACGTATGAAATGACGTGCTAGCACATTCCGCCATTGCCTCATTTTGTAGCTAGACATCTAAACTGCTACTTTTACTTTCCTGTGTGGTAGTAGAGTTGGGTACAGCTTTACTCACTTCCAAAACATTTGGAATATTTGTTCTTTAAATATATTGACAACATCTTGTTCTTATTTTAAGTTGAAGCAAAGACTTATAGATATTATAGATGACGCATATGAAACAAAAAACGATTTTCTTGAAAGCTGATACTGGATTCCAATTTTGGCTTTTCGCTGCCTTTACGAGGAAAATATGTATTGAAATTTAGCTAAACGTTTTAATACACCTAGAGCAAAGATTTACAGATATTATAGATGACGCATATGAAAGAAAAAACGATTTTTTTTGAGAGCTGACATTGAATACCCCAAAAAAATAAAAATAATTTGTATGAGATGCGGTTTCTATGTATGTAGTGGGTTTGGTTGAAGGCAACTTAGTTTCTGAACCGGTTTTTCCCTCTTATCTTCCAGATAGTCTCTATCTCACGGTAGGTCTCAAGTCGTTCCTACGTTTTTTATTTCTACTCCATTCACTTTGGAGGATCTTTATAGAATTCTTCATTGAAAGATTGAGTCAATGTTCCATTTACTTCCCCCATTCCTTTACATTGTCCATACAGTCTGTGCAATGAGTTAATGACCTCTCAACCTGCACATGGCTAACTCGCTCACAATTCCAATATAAATATTTATTTGTTAGCAGCATCAATGAACCCAACAACATTGCATCTGCCCTATGTCTCTTTTTTTTCCCATTCCCATCTTTAGTTCATGCTTTCAAGTCCAATTGCTGACAATGAAAAGGCAAAATGAAAACATAAATAAGACCCTAGGGCAATCGTTGCCATTGCACTTGTTTCACTTTTCGTTGAACGTGCCCGATGATGGTGCCGATGACGTCTACCATATTGTCGCTAATTAGCCTGGCCAACTATAAATCGAGCATTTGAACACTCTTGATTTTTGATGTTGACAATTAGCATCGAACCTGAGGCTGCAACACGTTGCAGGCAGGCAGCCGATGGTCAGTGGCTGCACCGCCAATTACGGTAAGCTGCGACAAAGACCATGTCCACGGTCTTTTTTTTCTTTCTTTTTGTTGATAAGCCACTTTCGAATGCACGGCCAACGTTTGGTTTGTTGTTTGGCTGTTGGCCGCTTCGGGCTGGTAAAGAAATTCAGTTGCGTCGCCGAGCTCAAAGAGAAAACAACACACGAATTACGCGACCAGATCCCAAAGAGTTCCAGCTGCAGCAGCTCCAGCTCCGTGAAAGTGGTGGTCAGCCAATTTATTGCAAAATTGTATATGCACTTTTACTTGTTGTCTGTGGCATAATCGTGGTGGCACCACCATGTACAAGCATACGGTCAAATCCAAGCTGTCTCAGGTGCGCAGTAATCCGCCTGTTGCCACAGCCATGCCGTCAGGGGGGCACAAGCATATACACGGCAGCCTGGGTGCGGGTAAAAAATTCTTCTCCCACATACGCCATAAAATTGAGGATAATCTAACGCCCAAATTGGGTGGCAAGCTGTATTATAAGGGCAGCAAGCATACACGTTCGATGAGTGCCCTAAGTCTGGTGGATAGCAGCGGCTGTGTGGATGGCAAATACACACCGAATACTGTGGTAATGGTAGCAAATCCTCCCATACCAGCTCCAACTAACCACATGAGCAGCAGTGTATGCAGCTATGTGGATAGCGATGAGGAGAGTCATTTAAGTTTGAGTTTAAGTCTTACACAACAATCGCTCGAGGATGAGATATTTGCCGAACTGGAGAAGGTGGCCCATGATGAGAGTAAATTGAACGAGGTGCTACAAAGTTTTGATCAGATACTAAACGAATTTCCTCCACTGGAGGCCACACAGAGAGAGACAGAAAGGGAGGAAGTGCCTCTGGCAGCGCCACCGGCAGAGTTCTGTGATCGCCAGCTGTTATCCAAGTCACACAGTACCCTAAGCATGGGCAGAGCTAGACGACAGATTTATCAAACGCCTGAGTTGGCCAACTCTGTGTTGTTGTTAAGACGCTCCGACTCCAGCCACTCCAGATACAATTCCCTCTGTGATCTGAACTCGTCACTAAATCGAAGTCGTATACCCATATCGAAGCACTCCAGTCTGCGTAAGCGTAGTGAAAGCTTTTGCCTGGAGCAACCAACAACAACAACAACTAAACAACAGCGTACCAGATCCATGCTGACTCTAACGACCACAACAATCAAAGCAAAACCTCCACTTAATGTGTTACCCTGTCAGCCCAAACGTGCTAATTCCACGCTGGAAAAGCGACCAGCCCCCAGGCGTTCCAACTCCAACTTAAAAGTAACTCCAACCAAATCCAAGACAAATCCAAATGCCAACAGCGATGAGCTGCTGGTCAAGTGCCTGGCCAAGGGTCATGAAATTTTGCGCAAAGTGGAGAACCTCAATGCCAAGCCACAGCGCAGCAGAGGCATCACCAAGGAGCATTCCCAGCTGCTGAAAAACAAGAAGAAAAAACTGCTGCTGCAGAAACTCCATTACGCCAACGAGGAGAAAGTGAACAAACCCAAGCTCGAGTCATGCAAGATTATACCACCCAAACTGGGCGAGACTTCGGATAAAAATCAAGAGCTGCTGGTTAAGGTGGTGCACCAAGAGGCGGCGACAGTTGTCGTTAAGAAACCAGTGCCACATACGGAGGAGCATGATGATTCCGATGATTCAGGTCACATAAGCAACACAGTGCTTTCCATTTCCACATCCACCACCAATTCCACGGGTAGCTTGTGTGAGTCGGATGGCGAGACGGAGGAGGTGGCCACCAATAAAGTACCACCCAAGTCCAATAAAATTGCTGAACTGTTGCAAAAATTCGAGGCGGTTGCCAGCCAGCAGCAGCAAAAGTCGCTAGCCATACAGCCGGCTACTCCTTTAGTGGCCACCAAAGTGGCTCAGGTTCAGGCAGTGCGATGTATTAAGACACAAGTGGAGATCTTTCCCACCTACAGGAAAGAGGTAACTATGCGGCTCCTCTAAGCGCCAGCGAGTTGACCAATCAATCCATACCCATTCTTAACTCTATGCTTTGTTGTATCTATATCTTTGGTTACTTATCTTTATCTAACTGTTAACTGGAATAAATATTTATTATTTTGCCAAAACAAACAAACAACATATTTCCGCTTTTGTTTTTTCCAACTCTAACTTCCCCTGGTATTTGGACGCATGCCCTGCCCCCCTCTCGTTAAACCACACCCTGTATCTTTGTATCTGTATCTGTGTATCTGTAGTTGCAATTTCACATTGGTTTACTTTCATTTTTGTTTACGTGCGATGCATAATTAAAATTTCAAAATAGTTTCTCGGTAAAACGTCGCAAATTTGGCGTTGACTTAGACACACCTCAAAAGGTGCGTCCACCGTGTGGGTCATTGACTAACTAATTTGTATGGGAAAGAGACTCTGCGTTTAGGAGACCTCCTCTATGTCTCGTATATAGGAGCAATGTTTTCCTTTTTATTTTTATTACTTTGTCTCGCTTTCACATCTGACATATGATGGTGCCACAGGTGTTTCAACTGCGATGGCTTGTACTTTGCTTATTCATATCAAGACAGCCACCTTGACCTTCAGTTCCTTGAAATGATTTAATTTTGCTTGCCTTAGGTTTTTGTAATTATGATGAAGTCATTTGAGAACACTGCACCTGCAATTAAAGATTTGAGGAATTGTTTTTAAATGTAAATTTCATTTTCTTTTAATGTCAAAAAAATGTAGGTCAGCTATTTGTAGGAGTGTAACACAACAGTTACTGAAAGCAGATGTTCTTTTGTCCACTTGCTTGAAAAGATTCTTTGAATGTATATTTTATTGATTACACTTTTTATTGGCTACACTTGTCTTGTCGTCAGGTATGATCTCTTTCAACCTTTAACTGAAGTCGGATTTTCTTTAGGTAAAGTTTAACCGAAATAATTTAAATGGTACCATTTGGGGGTGTTCCATATTATGTAGAGCAAAATACTTCATACTCACTTTTTCTGAATTCCAAAATCGAGCGGAATTGACGTGATTCGACTTGATATATACCAAGGCTGCAAACCGGTGCGGAACCGAACCCCTGAGAACCTGTTCGGTTCGGGTTTTTTGGGATCCATGAACCAGGAGCTCTATATTTTTGGCTCCTCGAACCGAACTTTCGGAACTTTATCGAATAATGAGGTTCGGTTCATTAATTTAATTAATATATTCAACGATACATCCAGGGAATAATTGGAAATCTCTGGAGATTTTACTATAAACGATTGCATTTCTTATTTAGCGTAAATACTTTCTGATGTAAAGTGACAAGATAAAGTGTGATGATGATGATAGATTATACGGAAAGAACCCGTTTGACCATACGATGAATCAACTTGGTTTTGATCGGACAGTATAGATCACAATTACAATTGTTATAAAATCTTCAGCAAACACATTGTGTATTACTATCTAAGTGCCCCGACAAACATTCTTCTACTGGGAGCTCAGTACCAGTATTGTCTGCAGTATTCTCAGACCCGAAATTTCAAATTTTGCTTACAAAAAACAGTTGCAAAGCAACTGACTCAACGTCTGATTGTGAAGAAGAGAAGCTTATGAAAGCAATAAACAAATATCAAATATAAAAGCTGTGAATGATGCTATAGATTTCTTTGGAAATTGTCGAAGAGCACATACATTACATATGTACATCGACAAATGTTTTAAAATTTTTGGAAAGGTCATAAAAAGGAAGACGAGAAAAAATATTGCCTTTACTATACTTGCAGTTCCAGCAACTCAGGTATCAGTTGAACGAGCATTTCCAACACTTAAGTTTGTTCTTTCTGATTTAAGAGCTAGTATAGATGAACAGCTCCTGGAAGATATAATGCTTAAACTAAGCAGTTCCTAAAAATTGTTAATGTCAGCTAATGGATTTGATAATTAAAATAACTTAAGTATTCAATATTATGATTAAGTATATGAATATATAGGTATATAAATTTCATTATCAAGCCTAGTACTGAGGGCGTTCGAATTTTCCTTTCGTCACAGTATTTCACATAAATAGAAACACTTTCTAAAAGCAAATGAGCATCAAAGCAAGCCAAGGTGTTTCTAATTATATGAAATACTGTGACGAAAGGAAAATTCGAACACCCTTAGTACTAGGCTTTAACGTAAAATTAATATATCGAAAGTCAAACTATTCTTTTTTGTTCAAGCGAACCAAGGTTCGAACCAAAATCTTGGGTTCAGGGGTTCCAGGAACCGGTCCGCGAACCGAATCTTGGACTTTATAATGGGTTCGAACCCCCGGTTATGTACCCGTTTTGAACCCGGAATACCGACTTTTGTTTAAACTGTGAACCGAAACTTAAACCAAACCAAAGTTCACAAAATTGTTTAACCTAAGCCTGTTCAGAATTTAATTGGCGACCTTTCTAATGTTTAATTAGCGAGTTTAGCTGGCTGGAGGTCAAAAAAAGTTTCGTTTGTTCAAAAGAGCTGTTTGTCTGTACAGTACAGTTTCAAGAACCTCCCGGTTTTATCTTCAGTAGGCTTTTTGCTAAAGACTGCATGTTTGCCAACTGTTTAACCATACAGTCATCACTTTAAGTAATTGGGAACTACAAAAAGAAACGAAAGCAAAAAAAGAAAGTGTAATAGAAAATTTTGCCAAGCGGAATAATCGTGGATCCGTTTAAACATGACCCTTGACAATGCCAAACTATTAATTTAGATCAGGAAAGACGGTAAGACGTTAAAAATAAGCAATAAAATCGCCACTTATTATAAGGTTTGTCCTTTAGATTCTGATTCAAAAGATGACTTTGACGCTTACCAAAGTGTTAAGCGATTACTGGACATCATTACAGCCTTCGTAATATTTAGTAATCAAGATTATTTATCGATTTGCCTAAGGAATGATCAAAATCTGATGAACAATACTCAAGCTGTGATAAAAAAACAAGAAAGAAAGTCGGTCGACTATAACATACTCTGTACACTTAATGTCGCAGCTCGCATTTGCTCACGAGTTATACGCGCTCATCTCTAAGTTTCACTCTCTCTCTCTCTCTCTCTCTCTCTCTCTCTCTCTCTCTCTCTCTCTCTCTCTCTCTCTCTCTCTCTCTCACACTAAGATTGCCGTTCAACTGCATGCTGTGGTTATGGGTGGGGGGGTGTTAACTGGCCGTTTTTTGCTCATAACTTGAGTACCGTTCATCCGATCTTTATCATTCCTTCAGCAAATCGATAAATAATGTTGACAACTAGATACAAATGTATGTAACAGACGGAAGGAATCATTTCCGACCATATAAAGTATATATATTCTTGATCAGCATCAACAGCCGAGTCGATATAGACATTTCCGTCTGTCCGTCCGTCTGTATGAACACCTAGATCTCAGAGACTAGAAGAGCTAGAGCAACCAAATTGGAAATGTAGACTCCTATTGTCTGCACGCAGATCAAGTTTATTTAAAATTTTTGCCCACCCCCGCCCCCACAATAAAAAATTTTCAATAACTCCCACAATTTTTAAGATATCGATCTCCAATTTAAAACTTACATTTATATTCGCGATATCTATAAGCCCTAATTCTTATAAAGATCGGATGATAAATAGCCGAGTTAAAAAATGTCGCATACTTTTCGGCTGTCACCCCAGGCGGACACAGGAAGGCTATTAAACATTTCTTTACATGAGTAGCGGGTATATCGAAGTCGATTAGAGCCGACTTTAACTTACGCTCTCGTTTAATATCCCAGCGGTGCATAGCTAAATGAAGCGAGACCACATCGTGCATTACAACAGCCCACAAGTATCAAACACTCTCGCTTCACTTTGTATACCGAGTTGTCATATGAAGTTTGTCATGTCTTCGATGCTTCGTTTGACGAAAATTTGAAATGCGTTTGTATGCTTGTTCGTTTTTTATACCCTGTTGTTTAAAAATGGGAAAAGGGGATCATGAAGTTGTGCAAATGTACATATGTAACAGCCAGAAGGAAGCTTCTCCGACCCTATAAAGCATCAACAGCCGAGTCGATATAGCCATGTCCTTCTGTCCGTCTGTCTGTCTGTCTGTCTGTCTGTCTGTATGAACGTTTCGATCTCAGAGACCATAAGAGATAGAGACACAAATTTTGGCATGCACATAGGTGTATACCGTACCCAGTTCAAGTTTGTTTCAGATTTGGTCTATTTGTTTTATTTTTGTATATTGCAACAGCATAAACCCCGTCGCGCTTCGCTGCGCCGCACGGGGGCGGATTTTCCACTATTGGAAAATCACTATTCAAATTATTTCGTATTCTATCCTTACAAACCGATTTTTAAGTCACTCGGATGTGTAACTTTGAAAATGAGTTTATAGCTAATCGATGAAAACTACTCACCCAGGGTGAGTGAATTTTCCGGAAAATTGGTACGCAGTTTTTTTGTTGAATTTTCATATAGATCTTTGAAAATGAGTTTGAACTTGATCGGATGAAAAACAAAAAAGTTTCATACAACAATTTTCCGCAAATTTTCCGTCTTTGGGGTCGAATTTTCCAAAATTTGTAAGTCACGTTTCTAATATTTTATTATGTGCAACTTTGAAAATGAGTTTGAAAATGAGTCCCACCCAGGGGGGTGAGTTTTCCGGGAAATTGGTATGCAGTTCTAGTTGAATTTTCACAAAGATCTTTGAAAATGAGTTTGAACTTGATCGGATGATAAACAAAAAAGTTTCATACAAAAGTTTTCCGCGAATTTTCCACATTTCCCGACAGAATGTTCCAAAATCCGTTCTTAGTACTCACTTTCAGCAGAAGATAAAACTACTGTGAAAAAAACAGCATCCTATCTCTTATAGATTGAGCTGTCACCAGTCAGTCAGTCAGGTAGAACTCTTTTATAAATATAGATGGCTAATAAATAACTTAATATACCACACAAGAATCAGTACTTCAACCGAATTTCCAGTCTATATACCTTTTACTCCATAGTACACTACGTCGTAAAGTATCTACATTTCAACAGCGCATACTATGTATGTATTTCGTTCAGTGGCCGGCCCATGTAAACCTTCGATTACATTTCTTATATAAGTATATGCAGTTGTAATGGAACTCCGAAAAGCGTTCGGCTATCTTCCACTTTTCTTTTACAAGTAACGAGGTTTCGAAAGCTAGCAGTCCACAAAGCGGCCATGCTAATGTAGAAGTATGTATACTGGGTTGTAATCAATGCTGTATGGCACACAAACTTCGAAGTGTTTAAGAGCTGGTCGATTCCGTAATGTGCATTTGCGCTGCTGGGAAGTTAACATTAATGTTAATGCTCTGTTAATTAAAATAAGAGTAGGCTATTAAACATTTCTTCCCCTGAGTAATGAGTGTATATCAAGTCGGGAAGGGCCCGATATTATTATATTATTGCTTTTTTTACTGCAAGGGGGAAAAATTCTCCTTCTATTCTCTAAACCCTTCCCGCCCTTAGCAACGCCTAAGACATAATCAGATGTTACAATTGCTGACAATTGATTTTTCGATAACACATCGATAGTAATATAGATTTTTAGCCGAAAAAAGCTGAACGTGCCCGTTGACCATTCGTCACAGATGCTCATTCGAATGGACATTCATCTGTTATGAGAAGAAATAATTGATAGAATTATAACATTCAGAAAAATCAGCAAATGTTCTGTAATGAAAATAGAAACACCACTATCCACCATCTCTATTGTTACTTAAAATACAAATAGCGTAATTTTTCAAACAAAATAGTTAAGAGAAATGGAAGAAATAAAAATGAATTAAAAGTGTTTACTAAATTGCCTTCGCCTAAGAAAATCCTAAATCCAGCAATGGATTTCATCCATTTGTGGTTTGTTTACTAATTATTGTCCTCCTAATTTATCTTCTTTTAGATACTTTTCCGTTCTGGCGTTCTCAACGAATTGGAAGCAAAGCGCGATGTCCTCCTCTCTGATCGTATTATACAACTTCAAGCCTTCTGTCGTGGCTACTTGGCACGTAAAAAGATGTCACAACGACGCGTACAGGTAACTTTTTACTCTTCTCCTTGCATCGTTTTAAATCAAAATCAAACATTTCGTTCCAAAAATTACAGGAATTGGCTGTTCGATGCATTCAGCGCAATGTTAAGGCTTTTATGGCTGTCCGTGATTGGCCCTGGTGGCGTCTATTGGTTAGGGTTACACCCTTACTTAATGTGCATCGCACTGAGGAGCAACTAAAGACAGCGAATGAGGAGTTACTTATGCTGCGAGCCAAATTGGAGAAAATTGAATGTGATCGTAGCGAGGTTAAGGCTGAGAATCAAAAACTAGAAGCCAAGGTAAGTGCTTTTGCAGTGAGGATCAGAATTTAAAACATATTGCGTTAGTCTCTAATTAAAATTGCGCCAGAGCACAGACACAGAAGCAGACAGATGACATGGCATGTGGCATGGCATATCATCTGCTGTTTCTTTTGCGTTGGCTGAACATAATTGGGACGACGACGAGATTTGGTATCTATATTATTGTATACGAGGGTGATGCTATAAAAATAATTTATTATTGCTTCATATAAAAGTTTAAATGAATAATTTCCAAAGATTTAAATGAATGTTAGGTAAAACATATCAAACAGCTAAAATTAATACAAAAAAAACTAAAACTATGTTGTGTCGGAGATTTATACGCAGTTAGCGCTTCAAGACAAGCACTTTGACTGCTGATGAACACTTGGTGGCAAAACCAAATCAAAAATTTACAAATATTTTCTTTTTCTTTCACAATTAAATTTGATTAACATTAACTTAAGACACACCTATGCAATTGAAGTTGTCACGGGGGTTCCAGAACTATACTGCTATACTCTAAGCATGGATTTCCAATACATGAGAAAAGTGACGGAAACAAGATTGGTACACAAAATAACAAAAGAACTGCTCGCAACCGAAGGGCAATGTTTTCAAGAATGGCGTTTGATGGCAGCAGAATATAATGTGATCCTAGACTTGAACAATCACTTTTTTTGGAAGAATTCGCACGAGTCGATTTTAGATCGAATTCAAATGAAAAATTTATAAGCAAAGGCCCAACAAAGCACAAACAGGCGGATGTACAAGCTTCTCGTTGGGTGAATGAAATTATTTCAATGATCGCTAACACGTGAATTTAATATCACAAATTTTCAGAGCTCGATGTGATCTTCTTGCGCTGAATTGCAGAACCTACTGATCCAATACCTCAATTGAAAACGAATGCTCGCTTTGCAATAGGCATGCAAAGGAGGATATTTTCCCCTTTTTGTCCAAATGCCCAATTCTAAGAGAATTAAGAATTCTTTACTGGCAAAAGTCCACCCTATCCCAATCCCAAATCATAGACATTTTGATATATACATGAAGCATTAAAATACAGGAATCAAATCATGCTAGAAATATTTAAAAATAACTGAAGGGTAATGCAAATAATTGCAATTAATAAGTAACTTTCATTATTTTGTAAATTTGACTGGCGGATTTCAAACATGTTTTTGGTTCCCTTTTTGCCATAGGCATTAAAAAAGTCGACCTTAAAGCTAAGTAATTACTTCAACAAAACTCTTTCCAATACAAAAACTCCGTAAAAATATTTAAAAATATTTTGTGGACAAAACGTTATGGAATTCTCTTTGCTTGCTATACTTACTTTAAACTAAAATATCAAGTAATATCGTAAATTATTATTTCTAAACTTTAAAATAAACTATCCCAAATACTTGTGAGCTTGTTTTCAGCCAAGAAGTACAATTTTGAATACAAATAGTAAAATAACGAAATTGTCTACTGCCCAAAGCGATGCCTTGAAAAAACAGTACAACAGCCCAGTAATTTGTATAGATTTTCAATGAAAATGTGTAACAATAATTATTGCATACTTTGGGGGCAGCCACAATATATTCGATTTTGTATGAATAGGTATAAAAATTAAAAAATGGTGTATCTTCAAAAAAAAAATCGTAGAAATGTTTAGGATAGTTTATTTAAATGTTTAGGCTGGGATGACACATTTAATTTCTAGACACAACTTATTGTTGAGCGAAACCGACGAATTCGCCGCATACTTTAAAATGTTATCAAAGAAAATCCCCAAAACGCGAAAAAATATAAAAAATCAATTGCTAGGGAACGCCTTAATCCATCAAGAATCATCTCTAACAAGCCGTCTAGCCTTTTTCGCACGATTCTTCATTTTATCCTGACGATCTTTGATATTCCTCAAAACTTCAGCTCTTAAGTGTCACTCTTATATTTCTTAGCAAACCCAATTGTCAAAAATGGTCATTGATCTATTCCCTTCGAATTGCCGTTTTTTACTATCTGGACGTTTAGCATCAAAAGTTTCATACCTGTCTGAACTAAGGAACTAAGTTCGCATATTTCAAATTGGATAAACTAAGCCCGAAATAAATTAATTTCTGGTCACTACACATCACCTCTTTACCAACCGGTACTAAGTCGACTACACTGTGGCAATTTTGTCTCATTCTTGTGAAGAATCGTATCATATATAGTTTCTAATAACTCAGTCTAGGTCGTTTTAGTACAGAATTAATGATATTTTTTTGGAACGGCCTTATAACACATAACACCAGACAAAGACTGGATGAACGTACCCAGGTATGGGTAAATTTAAAATTTCTGCACAAATATCAAAACCCTTTTCAACAAGGCTGCAAGGCTGCCAGGGAAATTTTTAAAAAGGTTCGATCTGGAGGTTTCAACCCGTCAAAAAGCTAAAGGTTTAAACCAAGATTTTGGTTCGAGCCTTGGTTCATAACTTATGGGATCGTTAGACGAAGGATGAATAACGCATGCTATTTGGCACGCTTATCTTTGTGACAATCAATTTTCGTATAGTCCGATCAACATTATTGTTACGAAACCGATCTACCTCTTCCATGGCTACCGAAAAATCAAGTCGATGTTAAAGTACTTGTTAATAAATTTTATAATTGCTCCAAGTCATTAAGCAATATAGTGAATATACATGAAATCAAAGTTTTAAAGCCTTTAAAAACGCCTTTTGTCGAAGAGTTAAAATGTTCTGATTTCAGTGATAATTTTCTGGTTTTCCATTAATATCTTAGCTTAGTTAACACGTTTATATTAAAGCGTCGTAACTAATTCCGCACACGTCTGCTCTCTTTAAAAGTTAAAGTCTCTCTCTTCCCGCTTCCTGTCGGTCGAGCTATAGCGCAGGGTCGGCCAGCTCATAGCCGCCGGTGACCGAATTCACTCGTGCTTTTTGCACAGACACGAGCCGAACTTATGAGTGTGAGAGTCGGTAACACAAACACATATTTCTGTCCTCACCATTTGGCCGGACCTGTGTTCTGCCGAAAGTATGCATTACGCCTGACGAAAAAGTAATGCAATACAACCGCTGCTTTTCGTTAGAGAGATAGTAATCGGAAACAAACTGAAACAACTAATCGTGCCACACACGAGCCGATGTCTATTTCGTTCGCTTATGTGCTTTCCCCCCTCATACATAAGCGTTTTTTGACATTTCTTCTATTTTCTAAATTTGTATTTGTATGCAGAACAAATGTGTAAGTGTAGCAGTGACTTGACACTTGAATTTGTCTTAGTTGTTAGTTAATTTTAGTGTACATACATATAATTGTCGGGAAAACCATCTCGCAAAGTTAAAAACTCAATTGGCCAAAGTGATGGAGGCTCAAAACACGATTATGCAGAGTCAACCAAAAATTGAAAAATGCCAAATTGATATATTGGCCAACCTCAAAAAGCTGACTAAAAAGAACATGCCCCCTGATAACGACGTATTTGCCATTTGTATTCTGGACAGTTTAAAGCTGTTTTTACAAAGCTTACATTTTAATTATCAAGGAATAACAAATAAAATCATTTAAAATAAACTAATATAAAAACCACTGCATTACTACATCATTACCCACTCATATAGGCTGTAATGCACGTGCATTACCAACCCATATACTTCTCTATCAATAGTACATTGCATCGTATGACACGTGCATTACCCACCCGTATACTTTTCAATCTTTAGTAAATTGAATCGTAATGCAAGTGCTTTACGACTGAGTATACGGTTCCTCAATTGTGTGATGAATTGTAAGCGGACTGCGAACATTCTGCATTACAATTTGAAAAAAAAATATACGCATTCGTAATGGGAATCCGATGGCAGTTCGGCTCTGGCATACTTGTTTTTATTACTAGTAATGCAGGATGTGCAGCCATGCATACGGCAAAGTAATGCAGACTGTATGCGATGATTTCCTTCTTACTGAGGGCAAAGTAGTCAACGAGAGCGAGGCCAAAAAGTGAGAGTGTATTGGTGTGCGAAAATAAAGCGCCGCGAACCAGCTTCGATCCCATCGCAGGCTAGCCAGCAACTGAATGTCTGTTTACTCTCTTTGCCTCAGCTTCAGCATGGATTCGGCTCATGTATAAATTGTCAATTGTACGGTTGTCAAAAAAGTCTTGCGGTATTTTTATTGAATTTTCAATTGTTCATAAAATTGGTTATAATAATGCGATTTAAGTCAAATATGCGCCGTTTTGTTCGATGACGAGTTCCCAACGAGATGCCAACTTCATAATGCCCCTCTTATAGAAGCTCGCTTCCCTATTGGCAAAAAACTCGGAGAGCCAATTTTCACAGGACTCTCTTGTGGCCAACTTCCGACTACCAAGCTCGTTCGCCATGGACAGAAATAGGTGGTAATCACTTGGTGCGAGATCCGGACTATACGGTGGATGCAAAAGAACCTCCCATCCGAGCTCCCGGAGCTTCTGGCGCGTCACCAAAGATGTGTGTGGCCTGGCGTTGTCCTGATGGAAGAGAATTCGGCCTCTGTTGATCAAAGATGACCTCTTCTGCATGAGTGCTGCATTCAAGCGGTCCAGTTGTTGGCAGTACAGGTCCGAATTGAGCGTTTGGCCATAGGGGAGCAGCTCATAGTGGATGATTCCCTGCCAATCCCACCAAACACACAGAAGAACCTTCCTGGCCGTCAATCCAGGCTTCGACCACGACCGTTTGCGCTTCACGTTGTCGTAAGTGACCCACTTTTCATCGCCAGTCACCATCCGCTTCAAAAACGGGTCGATTTTGTTGCGATTCAGAAGCGATTCGCATGCATCCATACGGGCAAAAATGTTTCTTTGCGTCAAGTCGTGTGGCACCCATACATCGAGCTTCTTTTTGAATCCAAGCTTCTTCAAATGGTTTATAACGGTTTGATGACTCATGCCCAGCTCTTGGCCGATGCTACGACTGCTACTATGCCGGTCTCTTTCGATCAATTCAGCGATTTTATCGCAATTTTCGACGACAGGCCTTCCGGACCGTGGCGCATCTTCGATCACCTCTGCACCAGAACGAAAAGTTGAAACCATCGTTGTGCGGTGGAAATGGAAACTGTATCGGGTCCATAAACTGCACAAATTTTATTGGCAGCATGAGATGCATTTTTGCCTTTATCGTAGTAGTACTGTAAAATATGCCGTATTTTCTCTTTATTTTGCTCCATGTTTGCGACGCTATAACTCACGAACGACTAAAAACAAACAACAATAAATCAAACACGTGTTAGCGCGTAAAAAGAGCTTTCCAAAAAGCTCTAGCGTGAACCGATGCGACGAATACAACTAGAACTACGCGCTTGCAAAGACAAGCTTGCGGAAATACCGCAAGACTTTTTTATATGTGTAAATAGTGAAATGTCTTCGGCGCCCGCGTAGTTATGGTGACCATCACTGCTTCAGTGGATCACGTACGATAACGATAAATCAAGAGGTGCTTAAGTTATTTACACTGCTAGGGTTGTCAATACTGCAAAAATTTCAGTTGCAAAGCGCCCTAATATCTTATATCTTCGAACCCAAACCTTCTACAAAAACCTTATCACTAATAAGGTTCGGTTCAAATTACAGCCCTGCACGAGTGCACTCTAAACAACAAATTATTCTCTCTCGTTCAAATGAATCGTGTGTTACAGACAACAGTATCAATGCTCACACTGTCAAAGCTATCATTTTAATAAACAATCTAGTGTCTGATTGGGAATTGATGATCTAATTCGGAGTTGATTATCTTCTTCGAAACAGTTGTTTTGTTTCGACAAATGAGTGGTTTCGATAGTGTGCACAGTGTGATTGCCTACTGTTAACACGAATTAGTGTGAACTCGTGCAGGGCTCTATTATGTAATATATTCTTAAAGGTCTTGTAATTGAGTTGGGCAAAATAATTATAAACTTTGCAAGTCTACAAAATCTTGATTAAAGTGTTGTAGCATACATGAAGTTGACTTTAAACTGCAATCTTTTGGAATATCTCTGTTGTTCTTGTTTAAAGTAAATTAAAAATAACTTATTCATCCATTGAACACTGACAGTGAGTGCTCTTGTGGATCGCTGATTTCCACATGCACAACATATACACGCACACATGTGGTGTACCCATACATATGTATAAGAATAGCATGTTGTATTTTTAAAATGTCTCTAAAAGATCATTAATAATACTTTGTCGTTCTACAATTGACTTGCAGCTGGGTCGCTTGCTGCTGCATGGTTACTTTACATAAGTCTCAACTTGTACGGATCAACAGTTGGGCAAAACTTATATGGACCATATAGATGGGATTATGTGATTGCTGGCCCATGTTGCAATATCATTTGGCTCACTTTTTCTCTCTGGCCCCTCTGGCGCTTTGCGAGAATATTTTTGCCAAAAAGCCAGCCAGAGATATATCGCTGGTCCCGGCGAGCTTTTTTTTCTGGCCGCCACGCATCACAAGCAAAACGCTTAGTTGTTGAGCAAACGTTGCGAATGCCTGAGGCCGTGGCGCCGTGCGGTCCCATGACGAGATTCGATACGATTACGATTCCGATCTGAATCCGATCTGTTTCGGTATTGTGTGTGCAAAAAAACGGTGCCAAAAGAAATAGCAAAAATCTCTTTTGTCGTTGATTTCGACGCGTGCTAAAGCTGAAAATAAATAAATAGCATTTCTTTGGCGAGATAAATATAAAATTGCAACACTACTCAGTGGTCTCAAGTTTTTGACAGCCCACATAATCCCCCCCCCAGCCCCAACCAAGCCACCAAACAACCTACTGGCCTAGTCCCCAAACGATTAAACGAAATTTGACAAACGAAATTCAACGAAACGAAATTGTCTACCTCCCTTCCTCCCCCACTAACCAACCAACCAGCTTACTAACAACCTTTCCCAATGCCTCCTTTGTCGCCTGCTAATGAGGTCCTTGCTGATATTGCAGCTTCAGCAGAAGTAGAGGTAACCAGTGCAACTCAATCAGAGCCTGATAATTTGGATAAAGAAAAGTTCTTGGCACGCGTGCTGGCCGCCATGAATGGAACACGCAGCCCAAATAACAGCAGCGGCTCTTCGCTGAACTCTCTGAGAAGTAATGTCAGCAGCTCGCTGTCCAGGCCACCCAAACCACCCACAAGCCAGGCACGGAAGCAGCTTCGCCTGCTGCCCAAGCAGCGAGAGCAGAGTCCCGTCCTGAGCAATGGATACACACGCCAAACACTGAACCACACCACACATAGTACATCCAACTACTCTACACGCAGCAATCAGCACCTCACGTCGCTTTCAACGTCCTGCCACAGTAATGGTAATTGCCTCAAACAGGACACTGAAAGCCATTACGAGGTCTCGCTGAAACTGCCTCTCAACTCATCCACAGCCCAGACGAGGGATGTGGTCCAGCGTTCGCCCAGTCCCGCTTATTCCGTCTCATCGCGTTGCTCCACACAGTCCAGCGTATCGTTAAATTCATCGCGTCTGCAAACGCCGCCAAGACGCGTCTTCCCACAGACCTACACACGCGGCTCGGCTGGTTTGGATGCCTATGAAATGCGTCAGCTAGAAAATTCTCCTGTGGTTTTTGACGGTAATCTTTCCTTTGTTTTGGGCTGCCAACGCCAGCCTGTGCATCAGTCGATGAGGGCCTCCCCCTCGTTTGAGGATCCGAGCACCTCGTCCGCTTATCTCAGCGAGAAGATACAAAACTTTCTCAAGCGTACCGATCATGTGCAAGAGGAATGGACAGCCATGGGTAGGCGCACGCGACGCAACAATAGCACCACGACGGCGACAGCAGCAAACAGTCGTTGTACCACACCCGGCAGCTCATCCCTGTACGATGACTACGATACAATCTCGTTGATTGAGCGTCAACGTGAACGTAACAGCATGGAGCGATGTGGTTCAGTGGGACGTACACGATCCTCTCAAAATATACTAACAAAGGCTTTTCAGTTGGCCAAGCAATTGCCGCATACGCCCACGTCGCGTGGCAACTCAATGGCCAGGGAGCGAGAGTCATCAATGGCAACCACAACGAATGCAGATGACGACGATCGCACCATATGCGAGGAGGATGACAATGAATTAGATGAGGTAGAGCCCATTAACCTTGAGAGTTTACCGTGTGTTTGTATGTGGGTTGCTGACACCATTTTCCGTGATGTTTAAATTCCTAAGCAAAGAAGCTTCCATGCAGCAGCGTTGACATTGACAGCGGCATCATCCACCCCCGCTGCAAATGTTAAGAGATGGGTGGCTGGCTGGCTGGGTTATTTATAGATTCACAAATACTGTGTGAATCATGCAGTAAATTCTTTCAGCGGGGGAATGTTCCATATTTATATTACTTTGTTGTTTAAACAAAAAATGATGAATTATGGGTCTATAATAATCAGTTCAAAGGCTACACACGCTGCGTAGTCTGAGTTTTCGAGCCTGAACTGTATTAGGTTTATTTATTCTGCCTCAAGCTGAATTGTCAAGTCGTCTGAGAAAGAACTATTAAATTGAATTACCTGAACCAGGTCTCATACATGCTTCTAGATGTACCGACCAGACCCTAGAAAGATTCATGAGGTCGAACTTGTTTCGAATCTTAAGATGATTATCAAATTGTTCAAACTCTTCAAAGATTATCCCTAATATTTCCCATAAATATCTACAAATGTAAACTTAAACATTTTTCATTTGTTTATTCACTTAAATTCATTCAAATGCCAGAGTGAAATCGAAATTGAATTGAACAAAATAAACAAAAAATAATTTCAAAAGAAATTCTATGAAAATCAAAACAATATGATTTATGAATCCATGGCCTTATTCCAGTTGCGCATTGCTAAACCCTTTTCACACATCTCTTTACAGTTATCCGAGCTGACGGTTGATCTGGCCGAAGAGCGTTCCACAGCCCACATAGCCACCGAGCGTTTGGAAGCTGAAACTGCTGAGCGCCTGAAGCTGGAAAAGGAGCTGGGCGATCAAGCAACAAAAGTAAAAAACCTGCAAGAGGCCAGCGAGAAATTGGAAATGGAACTAATATGCGCCAAATCCGATCTAAATGGTATTTCGGAAGATGAGGACGGTGAGAATGAGGATGGAGGCGGTGGAGTATATAAACTTAAATATGAGCGCGTTGCCCGGGAGCTAGAATTTACCAAGCGACGGCTGCAGACACAGCATGAGCATGATTTAGAACAGCTGGTCGGGCTAAAGAAGCAATTGGAGAAGAAGGTAAGATTTATAAATCCACCAAACAAAAATCACTCAAAAATTGAACATTTTTTAGCTATCTGATGCCTACGAGGAAGTTGAGGAACAACGTCAGGTTGTGGGTCAATGGAAACGCAAGGCACAAAAAATGACCAACGAGATGAATGATTTGCGCATGCTGCTCGAAGAGCAAAATGCACGCAACAATTTGCTAGAGAAGAAGCAGCGCAAATTTGATGTCGAATGCCAATCGCTGCAGGATGCATCGCGTCAGGAACGTCAGGCCAAAGAACGTTATGGCCGGGAGAAGGATGTTCTGCAAGCAGAAAAGTTTACGCTGGAACAAACGCTGGCGGTGAGTTGACAAAATAAGCAAAACAGTACGAACACCAAATGTTGCTGGCAAAGCTTATCAACATGCTGCTAGGTTAATGAGTCAGCAACATTTGGCGTACGTACTACAGCATGTTGCTAGGTTAATGAGCCAGCAACATTTGGCGTACGTACTGAAGCAACATTTGGTGGTTTCACACTAAACAACATTTAAATTAAATCAAGAAAATTATGTAGAGTATATATGACAGCAGTAAATCTAGAAAACACTCCAATTTTATTTCATTTGGAACTTGTCTACAAATACAATTCAAACTATAGCGTAGGCAAGCTAGAGAAAAATTACACCAGTTGAACTAATATTATTGTAAGAACACTTATGACATATTATTGAAGAAATGGATTTACTCTGCTGAAGAATCATAAGAAATATAGAGGAAAGCTACCCCTGCAGCTCGTATAATTCATAAAAATTATGGTTTTAAATGACTTTCATTCAACAATTTAATTTTCGCTTTGAAAAATGTTGCCCGAGTACTTTGACCATTTGGCTAGCAAGTTTGTTATATGACAGCTATACGATATATTCTACCGATTTGGATCAAACTCGCCAAAATTGTGTTAAAACAGATAATATTCATAAATGGAAAGCAGAAAGACTCTTATCATTCAAAAGAAAAACATTTTACTAAAACTGCTATTTCGGCCGATCGTTCCTATGGCAGCTGTATGCTATAGTCATTCGATTTGGATTAAACTTGCCAGAATTATGTGGAAGAATAGATAACAAAAAAGTTTTTCTCACTAAGACTTTTTTTTCAGATCTTTCTTTTGTATGACAGCTATACTATATAGTTGTCCGATTTTCATCAAAGTTGGTGGAATTATGTAAAAGCATAAAAATCTTATAAATACAAGGTTTGGAACAAAATGCATTGAAAACAAAATAGTTTTCCCCACTAAAACTAGTATTTTGATCGATTGTTCCAATCCAATCCGCCCGGTTCCGACAAATGTGCAGTGTATTTGTACTTAAAGACTTCGTGCAAAGTTTGTCCACGATAGCTTAAAAACTGAGAGAGAAGATAGCATAGAAACAGAACGACGGACAGACGGACATGGCTATATCAACTTAGCTCGTCATTCTGATCAAGAATATATATATGTCAAAGGCTGGTTAGCCTTATTGTTTAGAACTTCGCTTATTGTTAGGAGCGCAGCGAGCGAGTTTCGATGATTACTCGACAAAAATATTGAGCCAATTCTCCGCTCGTCACCTTTATATACCCTTGCCTTACATTGAACCACACTTGACGACCTTGCAACCGAAGCCCCGTTCCGACGAATCATGCAACTGACGCCTCGCTCTAACGAACAACAGTCTATCAATCTTGACTAAGCAACATGTTAGCAGGCCCCACTAGGCTAAAGTAGTAATAGTAGTTGAAATTTATTTTCATTCATTTTCATAAGTGCAAAAATCTTATAGTGACAAAAAAGTTTCAAACATTAAAAGGATTTACAATGATTATTAAAAATTGGCTTTGGCATGTTGCCGTTACATTATTCTAAATTCCTTTTCCTCGATTCCGATGTCTGGTTACATGTCTCCATAGTCCATTAAAAAATCGCGTCGATACTGCAGGCACTCTCTAAGGTAGGAAGTGAGCGAACGCCAATTACTTCCGTTTAAGAGGTCAGAGTATCTTTTTCCCAGTATAGGACCCTAAGTTTCTTTAGAATTGGACAGCGAGAAAATAAGTGGGCGGTGTCTTCTGTCTCTCCGGTGTTGCAGAGAGTGCAATGACTTTGGATTGAGATATGTGGCATATACTTCAGGTTGAGCACTTCCGTTCTCGTTCGAAAAATGACTGATCTTGCTGCCATGTCTAAATTGTCTGTGAAATAATTTGTATCTTTTAAGTTGTAGTTCAGTTTGCTGTAAGTGTCCCGAGACTGACTTTCACGGGCTTGTGATTCAAAGCCAATCCATTCCGTGCTGTCTATGCTCTGTAGCAGTTTGGTCTGCCAAAGGTTCCATGAGCTGTGGTCTTCTATGTTGCACCTAATATTGTGGTCCAACGCCATGGCTTCCCACCTTCCGACAAACTGGGATTTTCCTTCTAGTAGGTGTTCTGTGACAATTCTTGGAAGACGCGTGAATGGCATTTGCAGAGTCTTAATATATATAATCGAAGTGAAGTTGCAGTGTGTACAGAAACATAGTTGGGAGATCCGTTTCCAAGTGTATAGCATAGTTAGGCAAACATAGAGGCAAGTGGATCACCCTCTTTATATAAAAACGGAGGAATCGTTCCACTTCTTCGTATTGACTAGGCTAAAGGCCACTCAGCCCAAATTTATCTATCCAGTGTTAATAACTCATTTTTCAATCCCAAATAACATGATGACCCGACCCATTTCTCATTGTAGTTAAACGCTGAATTTACTATGACATGACGTATCCTTTATGTGATCGTAGATGCTTTCTTCTATGAGTTACAAACATCTGGACAATTTGAATATACCCGGTGAACGGTGCCCTATTATTGGTGCAGACTAATTTTGGGTAATTTTTCGCATTCAAAATAGTTGCCAAAACTCAAGGATTCAGCGAATCAAACGCCGATGGCAGCGAATCTTGAGACCATATTTTAATGTGACGAATTTTAGAATGTTGTGCATTTATGTCATTATGTTACTAACAAATTTGTTTAGTTTTTTTCAAAAAGTTTCTCATTGTTTCTTATGCATTCTTTTTTAAATCTTTGTACCCTCAAAAAGATTTTAGACATCAAAAGTAAATTAAATCTAAAGGCACTTTTATATATAAAAAAAAAACAATATTGGCCGTGAAACCGAATGTTTCGAAATGGGCTATGAGTAAATCTAAAAATGGCGTACATTTGTTCAGTTTGCTTGTTTCCATATAAAAATGTCATAAAATGTAGTGCTTCTAACCCCTCTTAATTTTTTGGTCTCGGTGGACGTTTTTGTGGAAATGCCCATATGCTTTTGATACCAATGTAACCAGAGGAAACATTTTGCAAATCAAAATCTAAAAGAAACTTCGCTTTTATTTATTTGTCGCTGGAAACGCATGATCGAAAGCTCACACTGGGAAAAATATTCATTTAAATCTGTGCAGTTGTTTTCGGTACATTCCTTACTTAGCGATTTCATTACCAAGGAGATCAATCAGCTACGAATTACTCTAAGCATCGGATCTGGTATGATTTCCCACTAACTAACTTAAGTAAATAATTCCGGCTTACAAAAATTTCCGCCATGCAATAAAAAAGTTTCCTTTCTTTTTGGGCAGTGCAAAGTATACCAATACACTCTCGCTTTTTGAATTTAGTCTTCTTGACAAACGCTGCTTGTACATACATTTATATGTCAAAGATACGAGTGTGACTTTTCTTGGTCTTCATGCACATACTATTTCTTACAGAAGTCTACACAGAATAGTAGCCTCGCTAAGGTTCAGATCTTTGTTTATTAATTAGATCTGCTGAAAAGTATAATGCGTCGATTCTCTGAAGTCATTGTAGAATGTTTTCCGCCACGTATTTTGGATTTATATGGCTAATTGATGGCATGGCACACCATCTTGGCGAAACATCCATCTAAACTTTGGTTATTCTTGTAGCTTTTACCTTGTTCTTTAAAGGAAGGAGTTTACAAATTTTTTGTTGGATACCAAAAGATCTCTATTAACTCAAAGGCTAAGAAAGGGGTGATTTGTTTATCAGAAGTACAAGGTTTATCGGTGAAAACTAAAGGATTTAGTAGAGACCAGAATCATTGATGAAAACTGCTTGATTTCGTACAAACACGAAACAATTTTGAAGCAATTCTTGCTCTGCTTTCTAAATATTTGACTTGAAGAAGTTTGATAAAAAAAAAGTAGATACAAAAAGTAGAAACAGAGAAATAGTAAATGGACCTTATTTTGCAGAATCGTATAGATTTTCATTTTTAAATTGGATTTTTTGTGGCACAGTGTACATGCCGAACAAGTGGCATGTTTGAACATTGCAACAGATACAGATTACAGATATGCAGTATCTTAGACTGGAAACTCGTTCGGCTTGTTTACCCACGCCGCGCCGTGGCATGCTTGGCTATCTACCTGCCTGTCTGGCAGCGCCTGGCCGGCCAACCCACAACATATGTACGCATGCGGCATGTGATCGCTCTCTCTTTCTCTCTTGAGCACTCTCTGGCCTTTGTTTTTATAGTATTTCAAGATTTCTCATTTTTGCTTCATTCTTTTTGGGGTTTCATGTTTTTATCGGCCTGTACTTGAGTTCTGCTTCACATGCTTTAGTGCTTTCTTCTTCATTGTTCCGCCTGACAGTAGCTGGGATGAACGTCGTCGCGCGATAACTGGAGTACATACCACATACCGACAACGTTTGTGATTGTTCTTGACGACGTCGCGTCCGTCGGCATACAAAATTTCGGTTGAAAAAAGAAATTAAAACATTGCGACCACTTTTTCATAATTAGAAGAAGAGGAAGCGTTAAATGAATGGGGCAGTTAAGTCCACCGCGATTTAGATACACAAATTTAAGACCCACATAAAGCATTCAGAGCCATGAGTTACCGCTACTCGACGAGACTTATTCAAGTACGTGAGTCTGAAGTGGGTCAGCAATAGCGGAGCACACACTAACCAATTTGAAGACTTTTATTTATATGTAAATCCTTTCCACAGGACACACGCCTCGATCTCGATCTTAAGGAAGAGAAACTGGCCTCACTGCAACGCGAACTGGAGGAGATGACATTTGGCGGTAGCACTGAAGAGGAATTTGCTCAACTGCGACGCTCTAAGAATGAAACAGAGCGACGCGCCAAGGAACAGGAGGAGGAACTAGACGAAATGGCCGGTCAAATACAGCTGTTGGAGCAGGCCAAGCTGCGTCTGGAGATGACCCTGGAGACTATGCGCAAGGAGGCGCGACGAGAGTCACAACAACGCGACGAGGAGCTAGAGGAAGTGCGTGGCAATGGCTACAAAAAGATCAAGGCTCTGGAATGCCAACTGGAGACGGAGCATGAGGAGCGCACGTTGTTGCTTAGAGAAAAGCACGAGCTAGAGCGACGTCTCTCCTCCATGGAGGATCGTGATCGTGTGGATCGTGATGCCGAAGAGGCACTTAATCAGAAGTTGCGACGCGATTTGCGTAAATACAAGGCCCTGCTCAAAGATGCCCAGACTCAGCTGGAACGGCTGAAGGCGGATACACCGGGCAAGACGTTGATACGACAGCTACGAAATCAGCTGGAAGATGCCGAATCGGCACGTAGCCTGGCCATGAAGGCACGCCAAACAGCCGAAGCAGAGCTAACAGAGGTACAGGCCATGTTTGAGGAGTCGCACCGGGCACGCAATGATGCCGAAGAGCGAGCCAATGCGGCGCATCGTGATCGTGCTGAGCTGCAGGCACAAATCGAAGAAAACGAGGAGGAGCTGAGCGAGCTTATGAAAAAGTATAGCGCCACAGTGAAGCAACTGAATGCGGAGCAAATCAATGTGTCCGAATCTGAGTTCAAGCTCAATGAAATGGAAGCGGAACGCAATAATCTCAAGGAGCAGGTGGTCGAACTTCAGCACAGGTTGGACAATGTTGAAAATTTGGGTGATCCCTCCATGGCCATGATGTCCAAGCGGTGAGTTTTCGGCCTTTCTAAACTTAAAAACTGATCTAAGTTAGTCAATTATGCTTTTCAGCTTGGAGTTACGCACCAAGGAGCTTGAATCCCGCCTGGAACTTGAGCAGGCCACCCGCGCCCGCCTTGAAGTTCAAGTAAATCGTCACAAAGAGGCTCTGGAGAAGCTACAGAATGAGGTCACCCAGTCCAAGATGCGTGAAATGCAAGGCCAAGAAGTTCTAAAGAAATCGCAAAAGAGTTTGCGTGAAATGCGCGAGGAATATCACTCGGTCACCAGCCGCGAGCAGGAGTCACTGACGCGACGCAAAGATTTGGAGAAGAAAATGGAGCAAATGGAGTCTGAGGGCACAGCACTGAAAAATGATTTACGTTTGGCATTGCAAAGGATAGCGGATCTGCAGCAGGCCATGGAGGAGGAGGGAGAGGAGGAACTAAGTGAGAGGTAAGAGAGCATAAACGAATTTAAAGACGATTTGACATTAAGTGGTTTTTTCCCCCACTTTTTTGCAGTGACGAGAGCCTCAGCTCGGTGGGCTCCATAAGCGATCTGGAGGAGCGACTGCGTCCCGTGCATGTGAAGCGTAGCTCACAGCAGTCGTTAAACGGCGGGGTTGGGCCTAGCCAGACCACACGCACCTTGGTCTGTGAAAAGGACGACAACAGCCCTAGGTACGCAGATAACGCTGAAGTCAACTCCAACAGCAGGCTGCACAAGCCTTAGGCACCGTAGTCACTCACACACTCACCCACTCTATCCATTAGTTAGCTAGTTTGTAAGGTCTGTTGCTATTTGCTGGCTTTATCTAATTTACATAATTACAATATCTCATACATGCAACTCATCCAAAAACCCACATCCAAAACTGACCCCAAAAAAAAAAAAACAAACTTACCTCCGCCGATTCCAAACAAACTCATAAAACCAAAACCAAAACGATGCATGTAAATATGCCGAAACATCCTCGTTCCGCTCCGTCCTGCTCCGCCGCCGCCCGCCCCCGCCCCCCTTCCACCATGTGTGTGTGTGTGTGTGCGTGTAAACCATTAGCTTTTTCTTATTATAGAGTAACAGTGACGTCGCCATCGTCGCCACACATTCATAAAATGGCACTGGCGGCCAAAGCCATGCCGGCCCCCAAACCGGACACAAAAAAATCTGCAACCCTGACCACAACAGCAACAACAGCAGCATCAGCAGCAGCAGCAGCAGCAACCCCAACCCCATCGAGGACAGCCAAATCGTCGGGATGCTAAGCTAGTTAAACCATAGACCAGCCTCAGCTGTTAATTTGGTTTTTGCAGTTAGTAATTAGTAATTTTTTATTTTAATTATTTATTAGTTGTTTATGATTTGATTACTGTTTAGTTCAATATGTTTAACTATTTATTATCGAAATATAGCTACATGACAACATGATAAAAGCAGTTTCCATCCTATGGAATCATAGTTAATTTAATTTTGCGCGACAGTCCCTACTAAATGAGAAAAGAAAGTGATTAACATATTTTATATTATTATTCTCCCTCAACACAAAATGGAAACTAACACCTATAGCATATAGTGTCCTCTCTATCCTATAGCCAACTTGATTAAATGAAATTAGTTAAAACGCGTTCCAAAATCATAGCGAAAGCATTACAATTTTACTAAACTTAATAAAAAATAACGAAATATACAACAAAAAAAAAAAAAAAAACATATTTTACATACAGCTCCATTATTCTTATACGAAAAATACATACATATGTAATACCTATATACACGCGGCAACATTTAGCTACATTTTTCAATCAATAATAAAATAACAAAATCATAAAATATATTGTTATAAAAACCCCCATGCACAAAGTGTTTGAATCTAACTACACATGGGAGCGTGAATTAGTTACGGCAAATATTTACAAAGGTTAGGAATGTTAGGGTGAGTGGTTAAGAACAAGACCCAAATATGATACACGACAAGTTCATGGCTTCAGAATGTACATGTTAGCTGGCTCTAGGTCGAGAAGAAAAACTCAGTGTTTTTGTTTTGTTTCCGATATATTTCAAATGCGCCTCGACATCGGTCTTCAGGGATACTACAAAAACAATTTACCAATTATCACATTACTTCGAAAAACATTTTTTACATACAATTTATAACACGTCTGTACCGCCTGACGTGGAGTTCAGTACTAAAATATTGTCTATTGAGTAGATGTCTGTATATGTGGGCGCAGTTTTCAGTGTCAGTTTTGTAGTTTACTCTCTTATCTGTTGGCGTGTCAATTATATGTCGAATTTCAAGAGTAAAGCGCTTTCTGTAATTGCTCTCTTGTTGTAAAATTGTTGTTCCTTCAAAATTCGGTGAATGTCCGCTCTCCATACAGTGGGTTGCTAGTGCTGTTTTTTGATTTGTCGTTTGGTGTCAGAGCTTGTAATCCGATTTATGTTGTGAAATCCTTGTTTTGAGTTTAGACTTTGTTGTCCCAATGTAAAGTTTATTGCACCTGTTCTCCAAATCTCTGCCTTCAAATATGCCTTTGACGTTGATCAGGGGGAGGTTTTGGTATATACGCAAAAGGTATTATATATAGATTGACTAATTGCAGCGATTAATGCACACTCTTGCATCATTATTGGAACTGCGGAAAAACAAATTCGATTACCAAAAGGACCCTTTGAACTAGAAATAACAGTAAATGAGTTAAACAAAAGCATAATTAATGATTTTTTGCCCTCTTCCCACTTCCCCTGAATTCCCACTTTGAGGGAACTTAGAAAGACTGGAAAAAATAAGAGATTGGGAAAGCCAAAACAAAGAATTACAGAAAATTCTGCGAGTCCATTAAATGCACGAAAGAATTAGCCAGGCTTCACAGACAGTATTGTCCCTGAAAAGTCCGTTTGGGAACATCTCGCTCAAAAAAAGTTAACGATGTCTATACAGCGAGCAATCGATCTTCCGGGGAAGCACTCCTGAGTGTGCTTCACAGGACAACTGGACAGAACCTACGAAGCCCACAACAACACAAGACGCTTATTTACAAACACAAAAGACCGAATTAAAAAGAAAGACAAGAGCGGGGTTGTGTACGAAATCAAATGTGAGGGCAAATACGGAGAAAAATGCAACGGAATCTACATAGGCACGACTAAGCGTTCTCTGGGCACGCGAATAAGCGAACATAAAAGAGATGCCCAGAAGAGTAAAACAACAACAGCTCTAGCAGAACATGTCACAACAACAAACCATACAGCTGACTTCGAACATGTTAGAATACTGGATGTGGAAACGAGATGGAACACAAGAATGACACTGGAGAGCTTGCGGATCCAAGCCGTAAACCACAGAGAGGACGTACAACAAACAAATTTCATATACGCAGCGGCACTGTCACAGAGGAGAAGCAGCGCGAAGACAAAAATTAAATAAACAAATATTGAACAGAAATTAATAATACGGATAGACTGACAACAAACCACAATAACAAAGTGCAAGACAGGAGACAAATATGACGACAACCAACCAATTAGGTATTAAACATTTAAAGCTAATTTATATATATGTAGTGAATATGTGTATTGATGTAGGTATGTATTGTCTCCAAATAAAAACAGACTCCCTGAAGAAGGCAGCAAAAGCTAGCCGAAACGCGTAGGAGAACAGCTGAGTTCAAGAATGTTTTAACTGCAGCAAAGGAGGATGGCCTAAAATAACCCCAGTAGAAGATCACGAACCCAAGAAAATTGTATTCGTTGGAAGACTTGAGTGGACAATAGGAAACTTCCTTCAAATTCCAGGGGCCGAATAGCATTTCTATAGCATTCCTGCAGGAAGAGAAGGACTTATTTCTAGGTACATCCCCCAATTAACATTGCCAAAGCTAGTAAGAAAGGTATTACAAGTCCCAAATCTAGTCAACACATTAGCTTGACATCGATTTTACTGAAACCCTGCAACTAACACAGCATGCTTACAGAGTAGGCCGGTCAACCGAAAGGCAAAAGTCTCTGCAGTGGAAGACGGAAAAACCATCACGGTAAGTGCAACTGTTTAAGACCCTCTGGAAGGAGAACTCTTCTCACTGTTATTGTAACGGCGTCTGGAAAGATATGTACGTAGAGAGAGAAAGTGAAAAAATATGTAGAGGGTTAGATATAAAAGAGATGTAGAGCTAATCAGGGGCCAGTTCGAGAAATAGGGCACTGGTACCAGAGTTATGGGATTGCGGGGGCAGTCAAATAGGTGCTTGGTGTCGTGAGGGCCTCTTCCCACTGTTGTGGAGCTAACTGTTAGATGAACTCGCGCCCCAGGGATATGCCGATGTCATATTTATCCTTGCGAGAGGAAATTACGAAGAAATCCTATGTGACGTAGGACTGATAAAGAGGACCCAGGAGGACATACTAATCGTTGTGGTATGTACTATGTGTTAGTATCTTTGATCTGTAGAAATCAATCGTGGTATCTTTGTAGTAAAAAAAATTTGTGAAGAAATTCAACTTTGCAAAGCCCTACCAAATTTTGTTTAGATTTGTTAGGGCTGAAAATTTTTACATCTTATAGAGCCATCAATTCCGCTTCGGTTTCACTTTATCTCAATCCGCATAATTGGCACTTTTTGCCAAATTTCATTTTTTAGGACTTAACCTCATTTTTTCAAATGCCTTTTTGCTTGCCAAGTGGAAAAAAGCGACAGGTCGATCTGCCAATGAGGATGTTTTTTTGATTGCTTTAAAGAGGGGTAAAGCCAAAGTCTTTCAGACGCATCCGGAAGATATTTAACAGAAAAAAGCAGGATGTTTTTTACAAATCTGGAGATAAAGGGGCGGAAATGTAACCGAAGTATGCAACTCTTTGAACGTACACATTCTGACTGGCTTAAGCAAAATCAATTCATAACCATTAAGAAGCACATGAACCCAGTTGGTCGTCCCCGATTGCCATTTACGCTTAAGGGTATTAGCGGTCGGAGGAAACAAGCTGCTGATCTATCAATATCTGAGGGAGATAACGTGCAAGCACAGCTGCTCGTAAAAAAAGGCATGCTGACTTCGCAGAAGTTCTTAAGTTGCTTTCTAAAATTCCGAAATGATCCGAAACATAAAGTCATACCCAATCAAGAACTCTTTGCGGTCTTCCGCTGACGATGGAAAGTTTCCTATAGTGTAGTGTGTTCTATAACATAAGTGCCCCAATAAGTATGCTCTGTTTTGTTTGGCGCCAAATTCAAATAATCTTTTTTAAATATTTAAAATGCTAATATATATATACTTCCATGTTTCACGATTTCTGGGCAAATATTAAAGTATAAAGATAAACTTAGCTATAGTGAGTAGTAGTGTGGGCAGTAAGTGGCTATTATTATTATTATTATTATTGAAACTCGCATATAAAACAAAAGAGCCGTGCACAGCAAGAACCGCACTCAGGCAGGCACGGTTAGGGCTTGTGAAAAGCTGATTGCTCTCTTGGTGCAAGCCTTGGTGTGAATCCCGTGCTCATTTTGGCGTCTGCCACTGACACGAAGTTTAATGCTTAAGAAATTGCTTTTCAAGTCGAAAAATAAGACCCAATGATTACTTCATAAGATTTTGGTGGTGTTAGGGAAAAACCAAGTATGAGGAAATGCTATAGTCGACCTGCTCTACAGCGTATGCTAGGTCATTTCGAAAGCATATTTTGGCTGTAACATTGTGTAATTATGTTGTTTGTCTGCAAAACTAAAAACGAGCAGGATTTACTGAAATTCATCAAAAATAGATGCAAAACCAAAACCAAGATTCGAACCAAAACAATAGGTTCGATAGGTTAAGGAATCGAGAATACTTAACGATGGGTTCGAACTTTCGAAATGTTATTATGAAATTTGATCAACATGATTTCGGCCAAAAACTGTAAAATTATCTAGAGAATAATGATAGGATAAGATAGCCTTTGCTGATTGCTGGTTGGTTATTGAATAATTACCACCTTTGAATCGCAAGTGCAGAATTCAGTATTCTGTACTTCCTCGTATATAAGATGATATAAGTGTTTAACTAAAAAGCTTCTGTTTAAGCATGTTTATAACCGTTCAAACAATATAAAAATTGATTAAAGTCGACCAGCTATCATCCCGCCTATAAAGATTTTACTTAATGATTATATGGACTATTTCATTGCTCAGCAAAGAATTCCAAGCGCAATTAATAGCAACTTTTATGACTGTTTCAGTTTTGAATTTCAATCGAGTGCAAGTAATTTAGACTTCGTACTTTTAATGTAGCCTACTTTTCGGCGGTTCATAAAACTCTAGCCAAAGAGTTCGTTGAGTTGAAATACGAGAAGCTTGCACAATCCAGCTTAAAATCAAATCAAAATCCTCATCTAAATGGCCCACAAAAACAGCCATTTAAATTTGGCCTAATTGAACTTGCACCTTTTGGCATTGATTTACTACAATCGAGCAAACACGCACACTCCTAGGTCGAGGTCAAAAGTGTAAGACATGCCCAGGGGCTAGAAATCTCGCACCCCCACTCTCTCAATCCCATAAAGTGGCACCGTTACTATTTGGCAGTCGCCTTCATTCTCAACGACTTTGAAAAGTTCCAACGACCCAAACGCCCACGTCGACGGCAACTCAATGTAAGGCAAGCACGCAAATGTCTACAGGAGCTGGAACATGGAGCACTTGAAAACACTTGTTGGCCATCAATCAGGCACAAACAGGCAGCTGTCATCTAGCCCCAAGATGTTGGTAGCAAACAAAGCAAATGCAATGGCTTTTCGATCAAAACAAAACCACCAACCGGGGAATCGCGCAACAGGTACGCCAAGGGTTGCCGGGGACTACGTCCGACTGTGACGCTCTATGCGGAGCGCGTGTCATGTCAGTCGAACAGTTGAACTCAAAACAACCGTCAACTAGGCGACTGTCAAATGCGCCGCGTATCCGGATTATCGATCAAACAACAGCGAACTTTATGCCACTTTCTGGGTCTCCGTTTTTGGCGCAGACATATTTAGGATTTCAGCGGATGCAGTACATGCACGGAGCTTTACCAGCCCCTCAGCAGAAGTGCAAGTGAAACAAGAAAAACAAAAACATGGATGACCGCACCATAGACTCCATATTCCTGGGCTCCCTGGAGTCCTTGCCGCCGGTTAGCTCGAAAATAGTGCGTATCTTTACGAGCTCAACGTTTACGGGTGGGTTTCAACAAAAACGACATGTGTTGCGAAGTGTGAAGTGTGTTATATAATTTGCATACGTAGATACCACCATGGAGCGGAACACACTAATGGCCAAATGCTATCCCCGCATCAAGGATTATTGTCGCGAGAAGCACGGTCTCGAATTTCAAGTGGTTGACATGCGTTGGGGTGTGCGTGACGAGGCCACCGATGATCACATGACCACCGAGCTGTGCATGAGGGAAATCAAAAATTGTCAACGCCTCTCGATGGGTCCCAATTTTATTGTATTTTTGGGTCAAAAATATGGCTACCGACCCATACCCACATACATAGTCTCCTCGGAACTGCAACTGATATGCGAGGAGTTGACCTCAATGGGTGTAGATCGTGCACTGCTCGATCTCTGGTACAAAAAGGACAGCAATGCGGTGCCACCGATATCAGTGCTGCAGCCCATTTCATCAATTTTGATCAACTTTAACAATAAGGTAAGATAACTCGTACACTCAGAAAAAAAACACACAAGTATTTCGTATTTGAATTAAGTATAAACGGTATCAGTATCGAAATATTTGCACACAGTACAAAATTCGCATTTGAAGAACAAAAGTTTCCATTATGAAAATGGACCTATTTAAGTCTGAAAAGTTCTTAAATTAATCCCAATCCATTCTTGAAGTATATGAAATAAGTACAATGGGATTGTATTAAGCTTTACCCATAAAATTCGAATCAGTTTATAAATGAAAAGCTTAAACCCATACAATTCGAATCAGTTTATAAATATAAGCTACAAAGCAAGAACACTTTGTACTTTTGGTTTCGAGAATTGATTGGGATTAATTTAAAAACTTTTCATTCGGTTTATTTCCTTTTGAGATATATTCAGGGCATTTCTAAGAAGACCTTTAGACTAGTGTTGGGTAAAGGGTGTTCATTTCACTGATGATGTTCACTTGTTCTTTTTTTCTAAGTGAGTCAACTCACTCAAATTGCTCACTTGGCATTTTTTTGTGTGATGTGATTAATTTGTGTGAATGTGCGTCATTTACTCTCGCGCTCACTCTCCCGCTCTCTCGCGCTCTTAGCAAAAGCGCTTAGTTCAAAATGTTGGCTGACAGAGCAAGGCATACAGAACAATTCAGAAAGCAAGAGTTACAGAGCAGCTCACAGAGAAACACAGACAGAACAACTCACAGAGCAAGAAAGACTGAAAAACTCTCTGAGCAAAAGAGACTGAACAGCTCTTAAAACAACTTAAGAATAACTCAGAGCACGATAGACTGAACAAGACTCGATGAACAAAAATTGACAATTGAAGAAGAACATGTTCCCTTGTTCAGTTTAAAGAACAACTCAATTTTGTTCACTCATGAACAACACAACACTACTTTGGACATTACTTCACGGTTGAAACAGACAAAAGAAACCCTATCCAAAACAAGTGTCACAAAATAACAAAAATCAACAAAATTAGACTTTTATCTGTAAAGGTTCCCACAAAACGCGACTAAAAAGCGTCAAAACAGACATTTTCAGCAACTTAAAACTCAAATTTCCAAAAGAACAACAATATAGCTAGGAATGTAGACATTTTAGACTCTACAACATTAAAAGGTTGGGCCACATATTTGCAGAGAAAACTTTTAACATTCTGTTAAACTCGTGGATTTGCTTGAGAGCTATCATTTTCCTGCACAAAGTAATTAATATCTCAGAGCCTTCTTATCTTTATGAGGTATCAAATTTTGCCCTAAAAATGAACTCGCTACCTCAGAACTACATTACTTCTATTCGGCTTTAGAATCATTTACCAAACAACATTAAGTCGATAAAACGCGCTAGTTTAGAACTGCGCTGGGCATGTAATTTGAGTTTGGGAAAAACAGAAAAAACAACTGTTATCAGCGAGTCTCGATCGCCCAAAATGCAGCTGTGCGCTTCTTGTAGGCGCCGTGCTTCGATTTGCATTGACTTTGTTGTTACTCACAATTTGAAGCGAGTTAATTGCGATGCAGTTTATTATGAGACTGACTGGCGCCAATTGCCGAAAAAAAAGTCTCGGAGCAATGTGAGCAAGTGCTTGCGCACTGCTGATCTCAAACACCATCTCAAAGAATAACACAATTATAACTCTTCTTCCATTTCGTGTAATTAAGATCCATTTTTCGAATATTTTCGCTGGGTTAAATTCATTAAGAACGTTAAAGTTGAAAAGCTATTTGCAAAAAATCTGGTATTAATTTTGACATCCAAGTGTAGCTTTTACTCCTTTCAAGAATATCCAGTGTAGAATGGCAGAAATCTGCACGAGTGCACCAACAAGGTAACGGAGTTAACAGTTACTTATTCAAAATAGAGAGAAGAGAGCGAGAGCAATTAAAGTTATGCAAACCTATCCCAGCCAGCATTTTATGAAATTTCTCATCACATTCGAGTCCTCTGTCTGATTAAATTAGTCATAATTGCGCTCCTTTTCTGATCATAAATGATACTTTGGTCCGGAGAAAATAGTGCCCTGGTCGCGACTCTTCTTGAAAAGTCGTCTATAACCCGTTTTTCTGATCAGTTTCGACTCATTTTCAAGTCATATTTTCAATCATTTGCGAGTCTTATTCCTCGTATTTTAACAAATCACATTTTGAGCATATGCATGTCTTATTTTCGAGTCTTCCTTAGATCGCACATAAAATTAATCTCTTTTTAATCATCAAACCGGCTCGAAAAAGACTCCACAAGGTGATTCTTGTTAAAATGATCTTCCAATTGCTAGGTGGGTATGTTTTACATGTGTGTGTGTGCTGCTCGTGTACGAATGACACTCGAAGACGAAATTAACAAGCATTGCCGCTCAAATCAGAAACAACCACTTTGACAGACGAGCACAGACGACACTCTTTCGCAAAACTACCAATAAGAGAAAGAGTGTGTGTATTTGATTTAACTTCAAATGTTGGGTGTCTATCACACCGCATACGCTTTTAAAGCGAGTATTGATGCAGTCAAAAAAAAATCAGGCACTCTTGCAGATCTCTGATACGCACAATGGAACTTGAAAAGGGTAGTGGAAGATTGCCTACACTGAGGAGGAGCAAGGAGGCGGCAAAAGAGCTCAACTTAATTAATAATTAAAAAACGACGAAGTAGATTTCTAGTAAAATTGATTTATTTGCTTGAATAATTCCAGTGTCATACTGATAGATATTTTTCCGTATACTCCCCATCAGAATAGTAATTATGATTAAAATTGTAACAGGTTCGGATTAGTGTTGGGTAAAGGTTGTTCTTTTTACTGAACATGTTCACTTTTTCTTTTTTTTTAAGTGAGTAAACTCACTCAAATTGCTCACTTGTTCAGTTGTTCTTGATCAGTTGTTCTTGTTCACCTGCTAGAGCCGACTCGACATAATGAAAATCCACTTACCCTTACACTTCTCCGGTGGCAGCCAGCAACATTGTGCCAAAGACCGTGTGCATCGTTTTCCCCTCCCTTGCTAGACCTAGAGGTCTATGGCGGAAGGTTGTGTGAGCGCACGTATTTTTGTTTGTAAGGGGTTGGATTCGGTTGCACCGACCGCGTTGTTGTTTTGTTGTTTCAGCATTGCTTTTTTGTTGTACACACATACGAAATTTGTGTGTATGTGCGTTTTTTACTCTCGCGCTAACTCTGCCGCGCTCTCTCGCGCGCTTATTTCAGAATGTTGGCGCCATACTTGTTATAGTTGTACGCAAGATATACTTAACAAGATAGCCGCTCTCCCTCTCTCACAACTTCTTAAATAAGAAGCTGAACACCAAAAACTTCGTCGGCGGAGATGCGTCGATCACAAGGGTTGTTTACAGAGTGACATTTAAGAAGTAAGCAAAGAGAGCGAGAGATCGAGTGCGGCTACCTTGTTGAGTATATCTTGGTTGTGCGTACAGCCAAAGACACTACATAATATGTAGTAGACACCGCAGCTCATACAACCTTCCTATTTTTCGTTTTTGGGATCCAATGTCAGCTCCCAAGAACAATCGCGGTTGCGTCACATGCGTCATCTAGAATATCTATAAATCTTTGGTACAGCCCACAGAAAAACACTTAAAGCAAGACAGAGCAAGCTCACAAAGCGAGACACACAAAACAACTCACACAGCAAGAGAGACTGAACAGCTCAAGGAACACAGAACACTTAGAGCAAGACAAAGCAAGCACACAAAGCGAGACAGACATAACAATTCTCTGAGCAAAAGAGACCGAACAGCTCTAAGAACATCTGGGACACAAAACAACTCTCTGAGCAAAAGAGACCAAACAGCTCTTAGAACAACTCAAGAACAACTCAGAGCAAGAACAACTCAGAACAAGATGGATTGAACAAGACTCGCTGATCAAAAATTAACAATCGGAGAAGAACATGTTCACTTTTTCAGTTTAAAGAACAACTCAATTTTGTTCATTTGTAACATTGCATTTTTACCATCTCGGTCTAAGACTTTGTACAGAGTTTTCTTTATACTGCACTCTGCTAATATGTCGGAACCGCCCAGATCGTATAACTATATCTTATACATAGCTGCATCGTTTGAAAAATGGGTCTTAGTAAGAAAAACTTGTTTGTTTTCAAGGTTAGCGTCCTTAAACACGGTCATTATTAATCTTAGTTGCTTTCAAACAGATTTGCAAAATTTGCCAATAAAAAACGGGTCTTTTTTTCAAATTTTTCGTTCCTAAACATGGTGATTCTTAATTTTATATGCTTTCAAAAAAATTTGTAAAAATTGTTCAAAAATTTGACGCTCGGTTGAAAAATGGCATTTAGTAAGAAAAAATGTTTGATTTCAATGTTAACGTTCTTAATGGGTATACAAACTTTGGCACATCTAAGCTTAGATTAGCATTCTCGTTTGATTTGAGAATGATTCATTCTTAATATAAGATCAAAACACATTTGAACTTTAATGTACAAAACGGTAAAGTTTCACCCCGTTTATAGTAGAGCTTTAAGATGCGTTTTTTTTCTGAGTGAAGCTGAATAACTAAACCGCACTGTATACCCAATTTTAGCGCGTACCCAAACTGCAAGCCGAAGACCAAGCGGTATGGTGGGACACTCTCAACAAGATGCAAAAGTTATTACGCAAAGCAACCGCTTCGCTGGGTGCCAGCAATAAGATGTCCAAGGATGATGTGCACAACTATTTTATGTCGGGTAAGTTGTAGCAGCAACCTAGCAGTAGTTGTAGTGGCACCCACTTTATTCTACCCGCTGCCGTTTAGTGACCGAACGGGAGGTAATCAACGGTGTGTTGAATGTGAAGAATACCAAAAACCATTGTCTGGCCTATGTGCGCTACATTAACAACATAAATCTGCAAAATCTGAAGAAGGCTTCGCTATTCGTGGACATTATCAATCGCAGTCTGGATACCGAGTCGGCCAAGCTGCTGGGCGATCTGAGAGATACACGCCTGCCGGCCAAAATAGAGTCCAGCAATGCCCAAAAGTAAGACATTTTTTAATAGTAGCAGCCATGAAACTGTCTAGCTTCAATTTGCAGGTACACCGTGGAGTGGATTGGTCGCGAGGGTCTGGACATTGAGACCCATGAAGAGTATCTAAATCATTTCATTTCGCACTTCTATAAGAATGTTGTCAAGCTCGTCGATAGGGCCATGCGCAAAGAGGATTCCTCCGCCCAGGGTCAGATAGTAACTGAGATCCTTCAGCATTTGCACGCTTGTAACAATTCGGTGAAAATCTTTTACGGACGCGAGGACAGTTGCGAACGTATCAAGCGCTATATGCTGGGGGATTCAGATAAGCCATTGGTCCTTTTTGGGGACGGAGGCTGCGGCAAGACCTCATTGCTCGCCAAGAGCGCTTCCCTGGTGGCTAGCGAATGGTTTGCCCATGCCAGGCCCATAAATGTAATCCGCTTCCTGGGCACCACGCCGGACTCGAGTGCCTTGACGGCCACGCTGATTTCCATTTGCCAGCAGGTGATACCCATCCCAAACCAAACAGTTGAATATCCTCTTACCCGTTTCGTTCTAATCTAAATCAAACTAGCGCAGATATCGTACAACTATATGCTACCCTTTGAGAATATACCCGATGATCTTGTACCCTTAACAGCACATTTTAAGCAATTATTAACTTATGCAAGTGCAGCTCAACCGCTGACCTTGTACTTAGATTCGGTTGATCAGTTGACGGGTACTCAAGATTCAAATAAGGTATCCTGGATACCGACACGTTTGCCACAGCATTGTAAGGTGAGGGCTGTTGCTTAACTAAGCTTCCTAACTTTTTTTGTTAAAATACTCCTAATGCATGATAATTCCTGTAAATACAAAATACGTACCATTTATTGAAGGAACCTTCGAACACTTGTACAAACTATTGCATGAAATCCTCACTTAAAATTAAGCATTTCTAAATCAACTATATATAATCCAATTATTAAGCACAAAGAAAAATTTGCAAGAGGAAAAAGAAAGTAGGATGTAGGCGTCGTAAGATTTTAGGACAAAAAAACTTTGATACAATAATGTTGTCAAAGGAACGTTTTGAAAATTGTTTTTCCAGATGCTTGTAACACACAGGAGGAAGCACCTTAAATCGCAAAAAAGTAAGCTTGAGCATATTCTGTCTGTTTTGAAGTGAACTAGACATCAGTTTTAAGTTGCCACGGAAACAGTTAAATCAATCATAAAATTAAGGACAAGTTTCATACATAAATTAAGGGAAGAAGAAGCATTAGTAACGATTTCGCAACACTTATCATTTTGCATGTTTGCAGCTAAGAATTAATGTTACGCTTAACAGCACATTTGTGGAGTCGTTGTAAATAGGCCGAGGGCATCATTATACTTTGAACAGCTGAACTACCATTGACGCCACTCTATGTCACGTACGTCACCCTGCTTGTACTTTCCATCCTTTAACGATCAACTGAAGTGAAATTGGAAAAAAGAGAAGGTGAAACTAGCTTCATTTGCGGCGAAGCTTAAAACAAAACACTCCTGATTAAGTAAGGACCCCCCCCACCCCCTGTTGACTTAAAGACTGGTCACACTACACTCAAGTTTGACGTTGATGAAATATGTGAACTGAGTTAGCTCGTAAGTAATTTAAGCCTTAAGTTTGGACTGGCTATCCTTTCAGATAGTAGGATTGATTACGCCTAAGTCCACTTAGTGTTCCTTAGTGAATTTCTTCCATTTGCATTTGGTATTCGGATTTTTCTAACTTTGGAAATAGTTTCTAAAGTTAACAAAAATTGTTGTGCAAAACTCAATTTTTTCAAGAATGTTTTTTTTTTTTTATTGAAATCATAAATTATGAGTCCGAAAAACGTTCGGGTTAACAAAGAATGACCGATACAAGTTTTTGTTTAACAATTTTTCTACGTCTTTGAGAGCTTCAATCCTACTTCATCTGAATGCTCTGCTCTCTCTGTTTAATGGTCTTTTCAACTTGTTAAGGCCGCCTTAAAACCAATGAATATCTTGTAACGTTTTTTTGTATCTTTTCTGAGATAAAAGAGGAGAAAATGGTGAAGGATAATCACACAAAATGTATATCTAGTCGTTGTGATTTCACACTGCCAAATAATTTACCCAAATATTGATGCAAATTGGAGAACTTTTCGCCCATATTTGCTCAAATTATTTGTGGATGGAACCATAGTTTAAGTTTTAACTAGGGTATCCGACGCAAGTAACAACCTTTATTCAAACCAAATCAAACCGTAACCGTAACCGAAATACATTTTTTTATGCCGTAACGGTAACCGATGCCGAAATGGATTTTGTTTTGGTTAACCGTAACCGAAACAAAATATCCGGTTCCATTGCGATTTAAAATATTATGAGAAAAATTAATTTGTAATAGCTAATTATCAAGAAAATGTATTCGCACTTATCGGAACTATTCTCCAAGTCACACTTTCATCGTTAAGAAACGTGTCCATCAAAAGAAAATCACACGAACATTCAGCAGCAGCAGAGACATCGACAGAATTTAAGCTCTCATTTCTTTGCCTGGGATTTCTGACTTTTTGTTTTATACCTCATTAAAACCTCTTTCTCTTCAGAACTTAATAAATATTAAATTACAAATTGCTCCAGAATGCTTGCTTGTTAGTCTGTGCGCTCTTTGTAATAAAGAATTTTCGGTAAGCATGCAAAAGAATGTCTCGCTTTGCTTGTGTAGGTTAGGTTGAGATGGCTAGGGACAGTAAAACTGTCCCTTCACTTGTATTTGTATTTATTTAATAGAGTGGACAAATTTAGCTGTCAACATAATAATATAAAAATTTTTTTTTTTTTTAAATATTGTTAATCTTAATCCCGCCTCCGTCCGATTTAGGAGAACATTTTTATGATGTGCTCCGACTCACATCAGGTGGGCGGAGGCAAAGATTTACAATCTCTGGGAAGATAAGTATATCAAAATATTAGAAACATTTTCCAACATCGAACCCTCAGAATTTAACAAATGGTATAAATCGTTATACAACGTGCATATAATTCGAAACGGGTCGTGAGATTCGAAATTAGATTTACTTATATATAAGAATATTGGTCGGAACTGTCGTGTAGATCTAGCTGGGATTGAAAAGTTAATATGGCTCAAAAGAAAACAAGAATCAATATGGCCATTTATTAGTTTATGAAGGAACATAACTCCATGACAGATTCTACGATCTTGCAGAGACGGTAGGCTTAATAGACGAAGTCTGTCCACATACGATGGCAGTCGACGGTGTTGTTCCCAGTTCAGACCACGTAAGGCGAACAGGAGAAATTGCTTCTGCACCGACTCAATAAGGCCCTGGTATGTAGCATGCGCATGAGCAGTACTCAAGTATAGATCGGACAAGTGAGACGTAAAGAAGCTTAGTGTTGTATGGGTCATCAAACTCTTTAGACCAACGTTTAACAAATGCGAACACCCCTTTGACTTTGCTAACGATAATCCCAATGTGATCAGAAAAGTTCATATTATGGCTAAATAATACGCCAAGGTCTGTTACAGCATGTATGCGCTCCAGGTTGTGCGGGCTCAGGGAATAGTTACCCATAAATGGGGCAGTGCGGTAAAAGGACATAGCACTACATTTAGAGTGGTTAAGGTACAGCAAGTTGTTAATGCACCAAGATTGAAGGTGGTTAATGTCGTTTTGCAACAGAGGTCTGTGAGCTGCATACAAATTTTTACATCGTCTGCATACATCAACACATGAGAATTTTCAATGACAGAAGGAAGGTCATTTATGAATAATCCAAAAAGCAACGGTCCTAGGTGACTCCCTTGAGGAACTCCGGAAGTGACGTAAACACACTTGGAGAGAGTGTTGTTAAATAAGACTTTTTGTGTGCGGTTTGCCAAGTACATTGAAATCCAGTTGACTAAAGGGTTAGGAAAACCTAAAAGTGATAATTTCTTTAAAAGCAGAAGGTGATTAACTGAATCAAATGCCTTGCTAAAATCTGTGAAGATAACATCTGACTGATTTTTCAGCTTGAGTCCGTCCCTTATTATGGAAGTAAACTCGAGAAGATTTGTTGATGTGGACCGGCGCTTCATAAACCCGTGCTGTGATGGAGACATAAGAGAGCAACATTGTTGCTGCAACTGAGAAGCTATAACCAATTCAAAAAGTTTGGGTATGGCACAAAGTTTTGCTATCCCACGATAGTTCTGAATATCAGTTCTACTTCCTTTTTTATGAAGTGGTAAAATTAAGGATTCCTTCCAGATATCCGGAAAAAAGCTGTGGTGTAGAGATAATTGAAAAATTTTAGAAAGAGGCTTGCATAAAGCATTTGCACAATTCTTGAGAACACAGCTAGGAACTTCGTCCTTACCGGAAGAGAAGGAAGTTTTTACAAGTTTAAGATTTTCCAACACAGTGCTTTCATTAACAACTGGCATAAAAATGCCTTCCGAGTGTGGAATAGAGTAAGGGTAATGAGCTGAAGTTTTATACACAGAAGAAGAGTAGGTTGTTTGGAAAAAATCAGCAAATAAGTTGGAAATGTCAGAATCGTTGCATGCAGTGGTGGTGTTATACCGAAGAGAGGGAGGAAAATTAGAAGTTTTACGTTTAGAGTTGACAAATGAAAAGAATTGCTTAGGGTTTTCCTTAAATTCATTTTTACCTAGGCCAAGATAGGCCCATTGCGATACCATATAATTCCCTATTCAAGCCAGGGTTCCTCTCGACTGAACCATTGTGACAACGTTAAGAATTTCAATAGAGACGGAATCTGTATCTCGGACACTTGAGTTACCTTGGCTAGGATGTTCGCATTTGATAAACCCTCGAAATTTCCGAGATGAGATAATTTCGAAGTCACAGATTAATCCCATGTGTTCTACAAATTTTTTAACAAAATTTGGGCAAATTATTTACCTGTGTAAGCTTAGCTTAAGCTTACCCTAAGACATATTAATTTTTTGAATATATTGTAGATGCCAGTTTCGATCTGGGCAACCTCAGGCTAACTACACGCTTTATGAGATCAAAAATGCTAATGACTGTGAGTTACAAACGTTTGGAAAAATTATAGTTAGTTTTTAGTAAGTTTTTTGCAGTCAAAAGTTGAATTTTTGCTTAAGGGTCAGTGCTTGTAAATAAATAGGTTCTGCAACCAGATTTTTTTTGTTATTTTTCCTAATCATTTTTTTTACTAAAACATACATTTTCAAACTAAATCCGAATCCATGTAAGTTTTTCCAATTGCTTGACTTGTGCGTGCTAAGCAATATCTCACTAGCAAAAACGCCATCCAAAGCGGAATGTGCATGTACATACACCCATATTTTGGCACTCACTCACTCAAAAACGACTGCCGTTCTGCATGAGGCAACCCCGCATATTCTATTGCATACATATTTTTCTACCCTATCTGCATTACCCATAACCGATTACAGATCATCATTTCGTGCGCCAATGAGCCAGCAAATCCAACAGTTTCGCATGAATACCACGTTCTATGCAAAATGATCGATGTGGAGGAGAACTTCATAGAGGTAACCGCTTTGGGCGAGGAGTTGGCCATGAATGTAATCAAAATGTGGATGAAGACGGCGTGTCGCGATCTTAACAATTACCAGTGGCGGTTGGTGGCCAATGCGATTAGTAAGTGCTCGCTGCCCATATTTGTGAAGCTGGTCTTTGCCGAGATATGTCGATGGCGCAGCTATACGCGTCCACAGGAGACTCATCTGGCGAACACGGTTATGGACTCGATAATGTTACTCTTTGAGCGCGTGGAGAAGCAACATGGTCGCATATTGGTATTTCATGCATTGGCCTACATAACGGCCTCCAAATCGGGACTATCGGAAAGTGAACTGGAAGATCTAATCTCACTGGACGACAAGGTGTTGGATGATGTCTATCAGTATCATATGCCACCAGTGCGCCGAATACCGCCGTTGCTGTGGACACGCATACGGAACGATTTGCCCAATTATTTGAGTGAACGCGAAGCGGATGGTGTTAATGTGATGAACTGGTATCATCGGCAGTTTCGGGATACTGCCAAGGAGCGATATTTCAAGAACATGAATATGGCCATATATTTTCATTCCATGATTGCAGATTACTATCTGGGTATATGGGGTGGCGGTGTACCGAAACCATTTAAGTTTACAGAGATTCAACGACATCGTTTCGGATTGGCTGATAAAGAGGGATCGGCAGATCGTAAAGTGCCCATACAACCATTGGTGTTTACCAGCAAGGATGGGCTGTCCAAGCGTTTCAATTTGCGCAAGGTGAATATTGGTGACCAGATATGGGGATGGGTTAACTGATTCCCTAACTTTTTCAACAGTTTGGCGAGCTGCCCTTTCACTTTGTGCGTTCGCGACGCTTTAAGGATCTGTTTGAGCATGTGCTCTTCAATTATGACTGGCTGCATGCCAAACTATCTAGCTGTCCTCTCCAGGCTGTACTGGCTGATTTCGAGGATGGTTCTACTAATACAGAGGACAAGGAGGCCAGGCGTGAGCTGATGTTGGTGGCTGATGCTTTACGCTTGGGTGGTGCCATTTTGGCTCTAGAAAGGTAAGCTTTGATGTCAACATTTTGTGGACACATTAAAAATAGTTGATACTCCTTAGTGACATGCTGGCTCCGCAGCTGATAGGACGGCTGCTGCCCGAAATAGGAGGTAATCCCAATATTAAAATGCTGTTGCGTGCCTGTGATCGCAGCGGACCCAAGGATTGTGCCTTGATTCCAGTTAACCACTGTTTACACACTCCTGGTGGACCTCTCAAGGTAAAGTACTTCTTCAATGGCATCTCTGGGGATTTGGCTCAAATTTCTGTTGCTCTTCTTAACAGTACTCTCTGGAGGGTCATCAGTTTGCGGTGTTTGCCTTCTGTCTGACCAGCGATATGCGTTACATGGTCTCCATTTCCACACATTTTATTACCTTTGATCTGTCCACCTCAGATCTGACACGCGATGTCAATCCCGGCATTGAGGGTATTATGCAGCAGCTGGTGCTGAGTCCGGATAATAAATGGGCAGCTGCCTATTCCAACAATAATCAGACAGTTCTGCTTAATATGCTGTCCAGCGAATTTGTGGTTATTAACAGTCCCTTTGAGGAGGTTGATGGTCCAATCAGTGGTTTACATCTGCTGAATCATTGGTATGTGTGCATTGCTTTCATGGGGTTAATGATGAATGGTCATTTGAATGTGTTTCATGTCTACACAGTCTGTTTATCACCTGCAAACTTCGTTGGGCGCAATTTGATATGCGTGGTAATCTGGTGAACACTTTTGATGTGCCTGGAGAGAATGACAATTGGGAGGTATTGGGTAAGTAGATAGATAGATAGATAGATGTTTATTTTCATTTGATAATTTTCATAGCTTACAGCTTTACATTGATTAACTAATAATAAACAAACATTTAAAGCTTGGTTTAAGACCGTCAGCCTTCCTTCTGTTGTATATATATTAGGCATGCTTTAGTGATGTATGGAGATTTGAAGCTATGGGATTTCAACTTGCTCCAGCCCCTCAATTTGCGACGTTGGGTAAAAAATGAGTGAGCCACAAAATTTTGGGGGTGGGGTGGGGGGAAGTGATCCCGCATCAAGGTCAAAGTTCCCGAAAAATGGTCGAAAATTTATATATAAGGTCATAGCTGCCCAGGGGATGCTTCTAGAGGGGTCAAATGTACCAGTGACTCCCATTGTTTTTCCCTCCGCAACATTTCTTTCCTTGAACCCTACCCCCTATCTCTCCTCCCTATAGGGGTCCCCATACAAAAATGTCATTTGCCCCCCACACTTCTCTTTAAAACTCTTCCTAGGAGTATCAAATGTATAACCAACTCCCATTATTTTTTGACTCCCAACATTTTTGTTCTTGGCACCCACCCCCTGTCTAAACTCCTTAGGGGGGCTTCCATACATAATTGATGAAAAATTTATGTTTTTTTTAATTTCGTACCACTGCCACTTGACTACCACTCCAAAGTGCCTCCTAGCCATGGAAAATATTAGAACAGCCCCAACTATTTTTCCCTTCCCGACACTTACCCCCTATCTCCCCTCCCTAGGGGGGTCCCCATACAAAAATGACATTTTTATAAAATTGTCCTCTAACACCCTAAAACACTTCCCTGGAGGGTAAAATGGACGACCAAACCCCATTAACTTTCACTTCCCAACATATTTGTTCCTGGCGCCCACCCCCTGTCTCCACTCACTAGGAGGGCTCCATACAAAATTGATGAAAAATGCATGTTTATATGGATTTACTAATACAATGTTATGGCAATATACCTAGGTTGCTCCCAATCAAAAAAATTACCTTTACATATTACTTCAAAAGTACAAAAACCATATTGAATACAAAAATTTTAATTCAACTTAAATGTGATTTTCATGCTATTAAACGCATTCTTTGCAAATGGAGTCACAAATCAAATTAGTTTATTTTTATAACATAGCGGAAATGCTTTCCGATTGGCGCTGACGACCTGCAATATTTTTGCTCACGCATTTTTTTACCCAACCTCGCAGATTGAGAGGCTGGAGCAAGTCGAAATAGAAAAATCGTGCAATAAAATATGCCTAATATATATACTTATACTTATTTTATATATAATAAACATAATTTCATATTCTGCATATTATTTAAAAATGTTCATTTATGACATTTCTTCTATAATTGATAGCCATCTCTATGTAATTCGCCAGATTAGTCCATCCCATCCCCCCGTTTAGGGCCGTTAGCACCTCTTCTTCGGTAAACGTACAAGTTTTGAAATAACGCCAACGAAATTCCCGCAGTATTGGACATCGTCTTACAAAATGCAGCATGTCCTCCTGCTCAGACATATTGCATAGTGAGCATATACCTCCATTTACAATTCTTCTTGGGCAGCTGTTTAACCATGAAAGATCTCCTCTGGCCTTCATTATCCAGGTTATCTCGCTTTGCTTGAAAGACTCGTTGGAGTATGTGGGTCCTATTGCATAATTAAGGTCTTTATACACTCTTGATGCACTTACTGACGCCTTAGTAGTAAGATTCATCGATCAATTGCTAACCAGCAGGACGGTGTACTCCCAACTTGGCGGTGCAACTGCTCGCAGATGTGTTAACAGAGGCAATCCGCAGGGAGGTGTTCTCTCTTCGCTGCTGTGGGTCGTAACAGTTAACCAACTGCTGCGACTTATGGAAGCGGAGGGACACGTAGTGGTGGCCTTCGCAGATGATATTGTCATATGACAACACTTGCCCAGTGGACAACTTCTTGTGGCTTGGGCGTGAACCCAGCTAAGTCGGAATTAGTGCTTTTCACTAGGAAGTACAAAATTCCTGATCTCGTCCCTCCTAAAATAAACGGAGTAAGCCTTGCGTTTGGTAACAATGCCAAATACGTGGGTGTCGTTTTGGATAGGAAACTACTCTGGAACGACAACATTAATGAACGCATAACGTTTTGAATATAACAATTTTTTTTATTTCGGTCATTTTATAACCGATTGACTGACATGGCCCTGTTATTCGGTTGCAGACAGCCCGATGAGTGTTGTGTGTTCAACCACAGCCACTTAACTGTGAGCGCGATTGCAGCACACATTCGGTTGAGGGAAGCCCGAGCCCGTTTTTTTCTTTTGTTTTTTCGGTCAGTGACGTGAGCAGAGCGAATCGAAAATTGGATTGAGAGTTATTTACGAGCTATGCTGTAAAGTTGTCTTTGGAGTAGTTCCTTATTTCAAGGTCATAGTGCAACTCTTTATAAATAAGCCGCTCGGAGCTTCTTTGTGATTCCGCTATGTATGTCTGCCTGTAAGCTGCTTCCATTTTAAAAAACGTTTGCAACTCCCAGGACTCCCAGCTAGAACGATCTTCTAAGGAAAGCTGTACTCCGTGCATGATGGCTTGAGGTTTTCCCATTGAAGTAAAATTTGCTGACTTTCGTGTAGTAGGGACCGGGACAATATGTTCCAATATGTTCGCGCATGCTGAAAACTTTTAGGCAACCCAGTATTGAGGTAGAATATCCTGTTTGGTGTGAAGCTTGGCAAGAGGAACAGTTTTTTGACAAAGTATCTCAGCAAACTCCCTAACTCGTCATATTCCATGATACCCCATACTTTTGCACCTCAAAAAGTTGATACTTGGTACATCTATCTTAATTGGTAGTGAAATCCATGTACAGTCGATAGCCGTTTTCGCATTTTTGAGCTTTTCTTGCAAATGAAATATAAACTGAGCATTATAATATTTCCAAATTTCCAGATACTTGTACGTCTTAACCACTTCCAGCTCAGTCGCTCCCCTCGTACTTATTTACCAAAAATCCCTTCCGGGAGTTACTCAAGAATATCATTGATGTAGAGCGAAAAGAGGATAGGACTTAACAAGCTGCCTTGTTTGACCCCGTACTCTGTTGAAAATCATTTCGATAGCATATGGGCATCCCATACTGCTGCTTTGTTAACGTTGTAAATGATCTAAAGAGAGTCAAGGAATTTCTTTGGGAGGCATAAATTGCTTAACTTGTGGAGTATCCTTGCAGGAACCCTGCTTGGAACTCAGTCAGCAGGTCCTTTCCACATATCCAGTTGCTTAGCCTGTTCAAAAGCACCGCTGAGAATACTTTGGCTACTGCGTTTTGAAACGAGATTCCCCTGTAGTTAAACACGCCTATCTTATAGAACGCCTGCTGAAATCCATTCGGAACCTTTCTACTTATTAATATAGAATTTCACCAACCAAGTTGCCCCAACGTACTGGTGATATTACTAACCACCGGTGGTAAGCCCTTTCGCTAGCTAATAATGGTCTTGAAAATACTTACCAGTCAGCATTTAAAGCAAAAGCTTCAATATATTTGCATAATTGGTTATTTGATATTTCCTTGAGAAAATAGTGTAAAGGTTAGCGAATTGGCTTACCCGAGTTACCTCTAGTCTCCATTCGCTAGAGAAGTGACATGTTGAGGAATTAGTTCAGACGAATGGTTCGTGCATTGAAATTCTTCATAATTCTCAGTCCTATCAAGAAAAATAATTTTGCACGAATTTTTGAAAGACAGTCAACGTATCAATTACCTAAATATCTTTCATTTTCTTTACTATCCTTTTTACAGCCATGGAGTTCTTTAGCCCTACGGACTATAATGTGGTCTTTTGGTCGGGTTCCATTAACGATATGCGTCTACGCTTGGATTCTTGTCGTGCCGGCATCTACTCCAATTCCCAGCAATTCTTTAGCGCTCTGGCCATGAACAAGGCACGCACACGGGCCTATGGCTGCGCCAGTGAAGAGAACTTTGAGGTATCAGTCTACGATTTCATTGTGGATGAGAATAGCGGTGCCATACACTGGAGCCTAGTGGAGAGTTTGCCACGGTTTGCCAACGACGATAAGGAAATGCTGTTGCAGTTACGCTTGGATCAAAATGATCGCATGCTCTTGGGCACAGCGGGTAAAGGATTTGTGATTTGGGATTTTGGCAGCAACGAGGATCCGGGCACACGACTAACGGAGGGTGCCATGTATCTGCCTTTGCCACATGGCGTGCGTAACATTACCACACGGATTATGCAATCCAATTCGATAATGGTCAGCTCCAAGCTTGACTACGCAGTGGCCGGGGTGCGCAAGAATCTTTATGTTTGGTACCTTAATTCCGGCCAACTGGCCAAGGTTTTGGATGCCCACTTTGGACGCATTATCCAACTGGAACCCTTGACTATAGGCAATTGGAACAACTTGGTCACATCGTCCATCGATCGTTCGGTCAAAGTGTGGAACATTAACAACATATTTGAGAAGGTTCATGTCATCGATCGCCATGAGCTGCAAATCGATGACATTAGTCTGTCGGAAGTGGATGTGGCTGTAACGGTTACCCGAAGTTGTGTGGGCGTCTGGGAGACACGATCTGGCCGACTGTTGGCAAAATTAGCGGACAGTCCACTGGGGGCTATAGTTACACATGCTGAAATTACACCAGATGGACGCTATATCATTTCCTCGGAAACGGGAAAGTTTCTCATTTGGAATCGTGTTTCGGAGCAGGTTGTCTACCGTGATGATCAGCCTGGTATACAACAGATAACGCTCATGGACTATGGTTATAAAGTGCTCACCGTTTCGGTGCCGAACATCAATCAGAGGGATATCATAGCAGCGGGATCAGATGAAACAAATCGATTGACTGCCATTACGACAATGCGATCGATACCAGGTAAACTAAAAGAAAGAGAGAAAGTAATATCGAAGGATGTATCGTATATTTCATTCTTTTCTGGATTTGAGCTTTAGTTAACTTTCTTGAATTTTTCGCTTGTTTTGCTTTCATTTCATTTTTTCAGAAATTAAACTAGTAAATAAAAACACAGCTTGGAAGGAAGAATAAATCGATAGGGAGAATCCTTTAAAACCCAGTAGAAGGCAGTATAGGTTGAATTAGGCTCTTGAAAAGACTTTTGAGCCGATCACCAAAGAACCATTTTGGTTCTGGTTTATTGTGTCTCTTTCAAATAGTAGCACGTAGCGAAGTTTTTGACTAATGCGCTTTAACTAAATCGAGACAGTTTAAACCCGAAGGTCCGATATATTTTCCACAATGAAATCAAAACCGCCAGTCCAGAACAGTGGCGTCTTATTCAAAAATGTTATAAAAAGGTATGGAATTTGGATAACAATCGGCACTTATAACTCTAGTTTACAAATCGAACCCGGTACCGGCGCATTGAGCCATCGCATGTCTACCTTTACTTTTCTGTGTGATGGTTGAACAGGGTTGAATTTGACTTATTTGAAGCACTTTTAGAGCAATTGTGCTTAAAATTTTTGAGCAAGTTTTGTTCGTATTTTGAGTTGAAGGTTACTTGTTTTCTGAACAGGGTTTTCGCCTTTGTGAACCCTTTAAAAATTTGTAATTTTACAAATACAATGGGCCCATTTGGCGATTTTACCTGCTGAATGTGGCAAAGTTTTACATTCATGATTGCTGAAAGGGAATCGAACAAAAAATATGATTGGGGATATTATGATATTACCGATTGAGGGATCAGCCTGCCTTTGTGTGAGTTTTCACATACATTTTCTATTAGTGTATGTTGTAAAGTAGCTTTTCTTAGGCTGGGGTGTAGCTTGGTCACGCCCAGGGCCATTTACAATTACATTTGTAAATGCCGAGACTCGTGAGAGGGAGGCTAGTGAACAGGGTATTTAGACGCATCACTAAGTCGATTCGAAGCTGGCTCAGACCCTACCAGCCAGAGATCAAGAAGGGCGAAATCGTAGACACCGTTGCACAGGCACGACAGATTGAAGCGGATCACCCTAGACTACAACCACTGTCATGTCTACACACAGGTCGGATTTTCGCATCTGTTTCCCGATCTCGGTTGGAGTCGGGAGCCGAGAAAGTAGTCCACTACACAATTTGAACACGTTATACTTTTATTTTTATTAGGTTTTCCTTAAACTTTTTGGGAAATTTTTCACCGCACCAAAACTGAGTCCCTAACTCACAACTCACAAAGTCTCGCTAGCTTACACCAACTCCAGGTGTTCACACGTTGAGGTTTAGAGCAATATTAAATCCGGAGCTGTGTTTTCTCGGCGTACTTCAGAGTCGAAGTCGAGGGGTTGAGACAGCCCGTAACAGGGTTCTCCACGCTGTTGTCGGAGTCGAGGGGGGAGTATCCTCGGAGACACTGGTCACGTACGCGTTCTTTCCGAGATCACGTCTGCTCTGTCATAGAAGAACTAACATAGAAGCACACTTTGCTGCGTCGACAACTTTTCACTCAGATATTTGTCAGCTGCTCGTTGTCATTTTGGCTTAAAATAAATGTTAAATAGGACAATTAACAATTCTCGCAGTACTTTACAAGACAAACACGTGGACATCACAAACAAATACACTCGGTTTTGGATACTTAAGAAAATTGATAATAATATTAATAATCTGATAGACATATAATTTAAATACTGCCAATAAATACTTATGTTACCTAGTAGTTTTCCCATTTGGAATTATTGTTTTTGACATCAAGGCAGACATCTCCCTCAGCACTCTACGCTGCTCTTCCAGGTTTAGACCAAAGGGTTGCTTGGTTGGCATAGTGTTTGCAGTTTTCAGTTTTACATTAAAAATGTCAAACCAATCGTTTGTAAGCTGAACGAAATCAGCAGTTGCGCACGCGTTGTAAACGTCCAGCCCCAAGGAATAGCAGCGTCTTATTGCCGTTGCAGTACAATGTGAAAGCAACTGCGCTGCCAGCTTCACCTGTTGCCTACCTGCACCATGAACAGTTAAATGGTCTTCTGTGACCTTCCAAAGGATAGACAAGTCTGATGTCGATGTGTGCTTCAACGTTTGCCATATGCTTTGTTGAGTCACAATAGTTCCGCTGACTATGAGCCCCGTATCAAGAAAATGATTTCTTATTAATTTGAGGAGATGCGGAGTGTCAGCAAACACAAAAACTTTCAAGTCCCCGTTTGCAGGGTGCGCAAACCAGGATTTTTCTACAAATAAAATTTAATTTATATATTATATATATATATATTTATATAAGGTTTTTTTGGTGTAATCTTACCAGTGGAGATGCCAAGATTAGACCATAATTTGAAATTCCCCGGACCCAAATCCGAAATCATGGCTATGACTGTATATCCAGCTGCATATAGTTTTTCCAGCAGGTCATTCAGTATTGTTTTTGACATTGGCTTGTCGAAGTCATAATATATTGGCTGCTTCCAAGACTTACGCAAGCCTTGCACCATTGCCACCTGAACGTACTCTACTGGCGGCAGAACAGCTTCTTGAGAGCAGTCACACTCGTATGTATACGACACTTTCATCTCATCGAAAAAAATGGAGCAAATCTTGTCTTCTTCGTCCAGCTCAACGGAGTTTTTCATTAATTCAAGCACAAAATCTAATTTTCCTGGCTTTATCTGTACACCTTGTAGCCATTTACCAAGCGTCGATTCGCATGGAAGTGGAAAGCCCTTTTTGTATAAATGTTTATATGCCCTGTCTTCATTGGTCCACTGTACTCGTTTGCCACCACTTTCCAGTTTCCTTATCTGATTTTCTGTGAAAATCGCCTTCAGACTTTCTGCCAAGGATTCTGCATCTCGTAGCTTAGAGGAGAGCTTGGCAATCTCTTTTGACATTTCATTTATTTTCATTTTCAAACGAATGTTTTCTAGGGCAATACCCGAATCAACTACTTCTTTTCTGTAATACATATATTTTAATTAAGAACATTAAAAAATACAAATATTTATTGAATAAAATTACACTTACTCTGTTTGGGAATTAAAATCAAACGCGTTAGATGTGCTTTCCGATTGATGGTGAACAGTGTAAGAGAATTCTAACTCCGACGGTAGCAATTTATTTGGCACAACACTTTCCAGCAGTCGTCGCCGCTTACTATTTTTCGATGAAAAGTTGCAATCCGCAACATCAAAATGCTTTTCGCATATTTTATTACCCACAATCAGCGTTTGATTTGCGCTCTTTTCCCACAGCTCCCTTTTTTTTGCGTCTTTTGGCACATGAAAAACTTTGTTTATTGTCTTTGCGCGACAAATGCAACAGTATTGTTTCGACATTTTCTAAGTATAAAATTAAAAATATTTCCGCAACACGACTGCTCACTTCAAAATGTCAATGCATACTGACAAACGCTAAGTACCCCGAAAGAGAGCAGGAATGCGGAATGGAACACCTTTATATTGTTTCACCATGTTATAGCGTATGTGTGATTTTGTGCAGTCGGCCGCGGCAGAGGTCCTATGCACACGCTGCCTCGTGTGCATTGGAACGATACGACGCGCCCATCTCTGGTCTATACGTTTGTGTAATCGCATGCCGTTCGCTGCCAGAGAGTATATGCCGTTAGTTGTCAGCCGGCTTGCTGTTTGTATGTGTGTTCTATGGCCACCATCAGTGCTGAAGGTGGATCAGTGCTGCCAAAAATGAACTTGTAAACTAGTGGATATTAGTTAATTATTATTGGTATGGTCACTGGTAGGATTGGAGTCCGTGTCCTCGTCTTAATGCTACTTATGATTTACATATTTGTTAGGGCTGGAACAGCTCCTCACAAAGTTCGAGTTCCAGTCCATCCCATCAACCCAAATCGCCAAAGATTATTAACTTGGCTTTATATTTGGCAAAACCACGACAATTTTTTTTGGTTTGTGTTTGATTTACATTGTTTTTAGGTCTGTTTTACAGCTTAAAGGACCCAAAAAAAGTTACAGAGCCGAATTTAGAGCTACATTACAAAGTAGTCTTAAAGCAGTTGTTCCAATCTATCCAAAACGAGAAAGATCATAAATGTTGCTCTATTTTTTTTGTAGAGCTTTAGATTTTAGGTTATTGAGGGCTGTATTCACCATTTTAAATTAAAAGACGCGCACAACAGTTTCAAATGTATTGCCAAAAAAGTTTCTTCCAATTGTTTTGAATATGTAAAAATGAGACAGTTTTCCCCCATGTAACAGGGGTGTAGATCTTAAGTGTGGAAGTGCACATCCTCCAGGAGCTACTAGAAAAGCTTTAAAACATTTACCAGAAGTGTTACGTCTTATCCTACACTCTTTTTTATAATGTTTGTTTCCCACTTGTTTCCATCTCATCCACAGAGGGTGCAATTCTATTTCGTTTCGACTTCCCAATTCGCATGCTAACGGGCATGCCCTTTCGACAGTCTGTGATATCAGCCGATAATGCTTACATCATTGTGGTCACAGTGGATAAGTCGAGCAAGGATTGCTTAGGCGTTTATAGCGCCTCGAATGGTGCATTCGTCTCAAAGATACTGCTCAAGGGTTGTGCCATTAAGGAGGTCTTCTCTCTGGTTCCCATGCCGCACAAGGCCAACCAGGTGGCAGTGATTAGCAGCGAAAAGGGCAGCGTAATGGATATCAAAACCAAAAAACATGTACGCTCCATAGCCAAGTGGGGCGGCAGCATTACACGTGATGGCAAATGTGGACTGTATGCACCGACACGTGGCGGATTGGAGATGCTGGAGCTGCGCAAAGGCACCACAGTGAAGACGTTCATACCGAAAGTGGCTGAGGGTGTATTCTCGGTGATTTGCATATTTACGGAAAATGATGAGTATGTGGCTTATTATCATAGCGGCAGGAAAACCATACGAGTCTTTCGCACCATGGACACGGAGATGATAGCCAACTATAGGCTGCAAGCCGAACTGACGGCCATCAAGAGTAGCAAAGATGGACGAGCCATTGTGCTGGGCACTGTGGATGGCTGCATATCGGTGCTGGCCATAGTGGATCCCAAAAAGGAGGAAATGGCCGAGTATCTAAATGAGTTGCCGTCCCGGGATGAAAACTGGAAGGCCAAATTGGCCAAGATGAAGGCACGCGTTGGATTCAAGGCGGCTATCAGAGTGGCTACCATATCCTCACGCTATGCCAAGCCCAGTAAAGGTGATGGTGAGGAGGAACTACTCACAGAAATAACGGAAGACATGGTACCCGTGGCTGATTAGTTGAATTATAAATATAACATTTATTGTTTTTCTTTTCTTTTTTTTTTTTTGCATAAATAATATGAGGGATGTTACAAAAATACGCTGTGTGTGTGGGTGTGTGATGAGTTGAGGTGTTTCTGTGTGTTTGTGGTGTTAGGCTTAAACTAAACAATTGTTAAAAAGTAACTTCTATGTGGTAAAACTGTTGTTGATTTATCTATATCAATTTGTATGTGTGTAGAAATTAAATAAATTTTTGCGGAACAGTTAACAAAATGCGATCCATGATGATGTCGCTTTAACTTTTTTAGTTTAACCAAAATATAAATGTAATTGAATACTAACAAACGAACAAGCGGCAAATGGAACATTCAAATATCTAATTAAAATCAAACCTAATCTCAACTCAGCCAATTGAATCGAAGAATTACAACTCAGTGCTAATACATAGACAAATTGTAGTGAGGGTAGTAGTAATAGTAATATATAATAGTAGGTATTTATGTAGTAGTATGCTGTTAATTATTGTTATTGTTGTTAACCTGCCTTCGATTTTTTTGCGTTTCCGCCTTGTTACTAAACATTATTAATGGGAATATATAATGGATGCAGTTGATAAGCACATATAACTATGTTAAATAATAAATGATTTATGTAGTTGCCTCCTGATTTGCTTAATCAGCAATCTATAGTGTATGTGTTGTGTTGTATGTCTTGTTTGTTGGTTGGTTTTCTCTATATATATATATAATAATAATAATAATCATCGATCAATATTCAACTACAAAGAGTAGAGACACATCCCACGCCAGTTGCAATTATTGGGCATGACTTTCCTTCTTTATTTGCGCCAACTTGGCTTGTATGTGTTGCAGGCGATTTGGAGACAGCTCAGGTTTCTGCAATGAATGAAAAAGAAATTGGGATTATTTAATAAAGGTTAAGAAATGAAATACAAGTAATGGTTTAATTAATTTTCAAAATATTTTGCACAAAGCTTTAAGCCAGTGGTGTCCAAACTCACGCTAGCAAGCATTGCGCATGTGTGCGTAGCAGCGAAGCACGAAGTAAGCATTTGTTGACATTTCAACATGAGCAACAAACAAACATACAAATGTCTCGTGAGAGCACGGTTGCCACCTTCAAAATGTTAAATTACACAAAATTTCGAGATTTCATCGATAGTTATTGCCTTGTCTTTAATCCTTTAAAAAAGGCCATAAAAATATTACAAGCAGAACAATTGCGCTTTGGCAACTTTACCACAGAAACCACAGAAAACATTATAAAAGATGCGAACCAATCGTTGACTCACAATTGGTGACTTGATCTTGCAGTCCATTGGAAAAAGAACAGCAACGTTAATGAGCAACGACAGTTTGATTGCATGTTTGTACTTGTATCCTGCGTTCCATCAAAAAATTGGTGCAATTCAATATTTAAAAACATTATGGGATAGAATTAATGAAATCAACCCTAGAAAGTTTCTTACTAGAAACTAGAAATTTTTGAATTTTCTTTAGAATTTTTTACTTTTTTTTATACCTTTGTGCAATTGACTGCAAAAATTACGATTAATAGTGGTTCACAAAGATATCGGAACTTCTATTTGACTCAGCGGTTCGATTATATGAACAACTTGATAGTGTTCCCTCAATCTTTTGCTGTGTTTTGTTATTGGGTTAAGTTGCCAAAACTTTATGAGCAAAATTTTCGTGATGCCTGGCTGCAAGATGAGGAGTTCAAGCAATGGATTCGCAAGGAATGCGCTGATTCAACGAAAGCATATTGTGAGTTTTGCAAATCCGCAATAGGCGCAAAGCTTTTTGATATCCGCCACCACGCCGCCTCAAGAAAATATGTGGCTGCGATTGGCGCATTTACAAAAAAAAAAATTACAGCAAATTTGGTAAACAAAACACCTTCAAACAAAAACCATAGCCGAAGTTAGGGCTGCGAATTTATAATGGTGTAATTCCTATGTCTTTATTCGCCATCTCGAGACTATAAGTGCTAACTGGATGTTTGTTTGAAGTGTGAACAGCAAAACAAGTCCGCTGATGAGAGAATTTGGTTATTCTCGAAACAGCGATCGTTGTACGGACATACCCAATTGCTATTCCAAAATGTTGTAATTAATATCTGTTGGTTTGTGTTGGTTATAAAAAGGCTTATAATCAACCAATGAAGACCTTGAGCTAGCCAGTTGTAACATTGACTAAAATCAAAAACAGGTCACCAAACCCCACATACAAAAAAAAAATAAGTTGTCTTTCGTTCCAAATTCAACAAAAACGGTGGAACAGGAAGCGGCACTATGCATACACATTGCCAATCACACGGCGATTGCGACAAGTGATCATATTTTCATCAATACATATATATTTGTCGAAAACGAAAACTTTAATGGCTTGGCAATTTTTTAAAAATTTCAAAAATTGTGGAAGTTTGAACCACATTCAGAAGATTTTGAGACAGTTGTCGACAAAGAAAGCAGACAAGTTGACAATGGCAGCTAAGAAATAAATCGAATACATGCACTTGCTAAGCAGAGGGCAGCGGATATTTGTCCCCAGGCAGAGAATGGAGAGAGATTTAAAGCTCTTTGGTTCAATGTGCTTAACTATCTATCTATATAATACCGTTCTATCTACTATTGCAAAGAAACCACACAAGCCGGGAAACCGATCGCTATTTTTTCATCTGTCTTACTCGATCCTTTGCTAGCTCGAAAAAATTAGCCCACGCCCGTTTCTCAATGTCAGAACAAGATTAATCATTTGCAGCTATTGAAGGGGTATCCATCAGTGTTGACCACACAGAAAAAAAAGGATATTTGTTGATGATCTATTGAATGATTTTGGTATCCATTTGGACTGCACAGAGAAACCAAAATTGGCTGCACAGCGCGTATAGAAACGTTAAAGCCAAACGAAACGAGTTGCGCCCTGCTAAACTACACACGCAAAATGAAGAAAAGCAGAAAAGCTACACGTAACGTGTAGGATTTCAGTATCTAAACGCCTCGTGTAGAAAAGCTAAATGCTGGGTGGGCAAAAGCAAAGTCTACACGAAATTAGAAAATCAGATTATTTCCAAATAACTTCTACTTTTTTTATGCAGCAATCTGAATACCACACGAACGTGTAGGTTTTCTACACGCACCGTGTGGATATTGAAATCCTACACGCGCGTGTGTAAATTCTAAACGAAAAATGTAGCTCTAAATCAGTACTGAATTCTTACATTTTTCGTTTAGAAAGCTGAGTTCGTGGTCCTATTCTGCCCTGAGATATGATGCGCATAGCGAAAACTGAACTCCACCCACGACGTGTAGGTATTCTGCTCGAAATGTGTAGATTTCTCATTTCAACACGTGGCGTGTAGCTTTTCTGCACAACCGTTTAGAATTACAAATGCTGAATGCTACACGAAACGTGTGCAAATTTCATTTCCCTATATAAATGGTTGGGTTGGTGGTCCTCTTCTGCCCTGAGATGATGCGCATAGCGAAATAAAAAAAAAATAAAAAGTGCGCAGTCTTTTTTTTTGTTTTTTTTGTGCAAGAGAAAATGTAGGATTTCTACACGTTTTGACCGGGATTTTCAACCCATAACGTTTGTGTAGCACGCAGCGTTTGAATATGAGAAAGCACGCCACGTGTTGATATGAGAAAACTAAACGCGACGTGTAGAAAAGCTACACGCCACGTGTTAAAATGAGAAAGCTACACGTAACGTGCAGAAAAGCTACACGTGACGTATAGAAAAGCTACACGTGGCGTGCAGAAAAGCTACACGTAACGTGTAGGATTTCAATATCTTAACGCGGTGTGCAGAAAAGCTACACAAACGTTATGGGTTGAAATTCGCGGTCAAAACGTGTAGAAATCCCACATTTTCGTGTGGCTTTTGCATATTTTTTTTTCTGTGTGGATTGTTTTAATCAGGGTTCGGAATTGCTCATTGCTCGCTGCTCATATGTGCAGCTGCTGCTCGCTGCTCACGAGCAGATAGCAGCTGCTCATGAGCAGGGACCCTCTGCTCGTGAGCAGGGATGTGTTGCTCATGAGCAGTGTGCAGCTGCTCATGAGCAGCGAGCAGCACTTGCTCACTGCTCATGAGCAGCTGCACACTGCTCATGAGCAGGGACCCGTTGCTCGTGAGCAGGTAGCCGCTGCTCATGAGCAGGGTGCGGTTGCTCGTGAGCAGCTGCACGCTGCTCGCTGCGTAAAAGGGGTTGTTGTTGTTCATATTTGCATATGCAAAAAAGGTTGAAGAGAATTTATGACGTTAAACATTTACGTCTGCGTAATTGAATGAGACTTGTCTTATTGCAGGTACTGATTGTATTTTGGTTAATCCAAGGGTAATTTTTATGACAAAGGCTGATTGCCGAAGCCTGTAACTTAACAGATACAATTGTAATATGTTATGTTAGCTGTAAGGGGGTGGAAAGTGGTCCAAAATGGGCTCTATTTTTTATTACGGTATGGGTCATTGATCGGATTTTCCAACATCTGTGTGGGCAGTTGGCAGTTGCATATGCAAATATGAACAACAACAACTCCTTTACGCAGCGAGCAGCGGGTACCTGCACGCGTGCAGCCGCTTCCTGCTCACGAGCAGCGGCTACCTGCTTAAAAAACTGCCCACACAGATGTTGGAAAATCCGATCAATGACCCATAGAGGTCATTGGATTAACCAAAATACAATCAGTACCTGCAATAAGACAAGTCTCATTCAATTACGCAGACGTAAATGTTTAACGTCATAAATTCTCTTCAACCTTTTTTGCATATGCAAATATGAACAACAACAACCCCTTTTACGCAGCGAGCAGCGTGCAGCTGCTCACGAGCAACCGCACCCTGCTCATGAGCAGCGGCTACCTGCTCACGAGCAACGGGTCCCTGCTCATGAGCAGTGTGCAGCTGCTCATGAGCAGTGAGCAAGTGCTGCTCGCTGCTCATGAGCAGCTGCACACTGCTCATGAGCAACACATCCCTGCTCACGAGCAGCGAGCAGCACTTGCTCGCTGCTCATGAGCAGCTGCACACTGCTCATGAGCGGGAGTCAAAAGAGTCAGTGCAGGCTGCTCACGAGCGAGCAATTCCGAACCCTGGTTTTAATATCGTATAAACGATAATATCCATTTAATGTAAAATTGATCTTAGATTTTCATCCAATGAAGCTGAAAATCGTTCAAAGGATATGAAAAATGGATATTAAAATATCAAAAAAAAAGGATATGATAAAGCTATCCAATCCAAATGGATTAGTAATTGCTCGTTTTATCCGCTTATTATCCGCTTCAAGCATACCCATCCGTACCTTGAGTGAGCCATAGGCGACGTCGGGTTTCATTTGAGCAGACAGCCTTGCTTCAAGCACACCCACTTGGATTTTTAGGGTCTTCACCTCAGCAACCTCTTTCTCCACTTGCTCAACACGCTGCAGTAGATGCTGTACACCCAAGGCGATTTCATTAAGCCGTTCATGAAGGCTGGAAATTAAAAGCTCCTCAGTTTTTTTCATCGTATGGGTGAAAAGCTCAGATTGCTCCTCGAAACACTGGGTTATCATTTCCAGTATTTTCTGGTCCCCGGAAAAGTTTTCGCGCTGACGCTTAGGAATGGGTTTCATGGCTTTGTTAATCAAATACACAAACACAAATAATTTGTAGGGCGGTGTAATTAATTTTTGAGAACTATATGTTGGTTTTGGTTTTGTTTGTGCTTTTTAATAGACAAAGCTGTATTTTGCACTTTCGCACTTAGAAAGTTCAGCCTCAAAGGGAAGGGAGGGAAAAGACAACCGACACAAACATGACAGCTGTTACACAACAACACGAACAACTCGACCCGAAATCACAAGAAGTCAAAGTTACAAGGAATCTCTACACAAAACGGTATATTCGAAACGTAGAGAGAAGTTCCGTGGGCACCTACTGCGATGCATGTTGTGGACCAACCTCATTCACCTCTGCGCCGCTGGGCAGCTACACATTCTCAAAATCTTATAAATCTGACTTCCTACAAAGTTTAGAAGGTTAGAGCCGAGAAGCTTTATGGTTGTGGGAAAAGTAGACTTCTTGCTCTTACAGGGTAGAGAATCTATCGACCTAAGTCCTGAGAATCTGTAAGTACTAATATTTAAAGCAAAGCCTGAATTTATAGTGGCGATTCTTTACTAAAAGCTTAATAAATAATTACGCTAAAATGTAAAGAATACACTGAGAGAACGTACCGTACAGAAAACCTTTTCAAGTTTAAAAACCCAAGCAGCAGCTTAACTTCAAGAACATTGCAATGTGATTTTTTAAGTCCTAAACCACCCTCACATTACTAATATATACATTTCACTTACCTCCCGCATAATGAGCGAAGCCTTTTGTGAGTTCATTGAATTCAAGCATAGATTCTCATCGGCCACCTTATTATCGCGCATATGTGAACCATCGTCCGATGTGTGGCGTGTGGAATATTTGCCTGCCAATCCACCGCCAGTTAAATACTGCAATCGGTCCATCCAAACGTCCGGATCAAGCCCGGCATTCTGATAGTTGACATCTGTGAGATAAGAACGTGTAGCAGCTGCCAAGACAAACAAATTGTTGGATCCCAGACAAGACACAAAGTGCGTGTGGTTAGTAAACAAGGGAGGAGGGGCGGAATGTGGTACATATATGTGTGTGAGTGTGTTCAATCGCTTACCTGTGCGATTATCCGGTGCCTGTGTAGAGCCCGCATTCTGATTACGCTCAATTTCGGCCAGACCCTCCTCGATGTATTTGTGGAAACTGGCACTGGAGCCTTGCAGAAAAGTGCTCAGATCAATGTCGGGATTTTGTTGCTGCAAGGACAGAAGCAATTAATAAATATAAAAGAATCTAAATTCAACAAAATCACGGGTGAGCACCTTAAAGTCATACAGCTTCTGCAGTCCTTGCTGTTTGGTATCCCTATCCGAGATCAGCGTAAATATTTGCGATACCGTATCATGGGTTTGATGCGATATGCGCTTCGTGGCAATTTCTTTGGCCGCCAGTTGCTGGCGTTGTGGTAAGGTACCTGTACCGGCAACTGTGCCGTCCTTTTGGAAATTCTACAAGGAAGAACACGCTTTAATAAACTGTTACAACAACTCAATTACTTTACACACCTTAAGGATTCGAAGCAAATACGTGTGCAACTCAGAGTGTTTGGGTATCTGATTAAGATGCTGCAATATTTCATTACCCTTCAATTTGGCCATGTTGTGGATAATTGTCTTGACTGTGCGCATTGGAGTGTCTGCGGGACGATTCTGCCACCAGGTGCTGGGCAGGGCCAGCATAAACTCATGTACCTCCAGAATGACAGCATCGTAGTTAAGCTCGTTAGAGCGCTCGGGTAGCATTTTGACATTACGCCAAATGCACTTCATCAGCAGATCCGTGAATTTGGGTAATCCGGCCACTGTGCAGGTCTCACGCAGCAGACGTATCAATGCGCTGTACATAAATAAGGTAATAGGTAAATATGGATACAAAGATTTCCAATTGACTCCACTTACCAGTTTAGATTTGTAAAATTGACCTTGTCCAGTACTTTAAGGCAGATGCCATTGATCACTTTATTGTATTGGCCATCATCGCCGTTGGTTATCTTTGGATCGGCCATTAGATGCAAAAGAGCAGACATGAGATTCTTAATGCAGGCCACACTTAGTGTTTTGCCCAGAATGTTGGCATGGAAAAAGGCATACAAAATAGACAACAAAGGTTGGTACACAACAAGAGATTGGGAACTTGGCAGCTGCGAGAGATTCTGAAATAAAAGAAGCGTTGAAAATATGAGTATGGGGAGTCGAAAATTAGAAATATAACAATACGCAATATGGCACAATATCTTCAATTTGTTATTTTCTCCTTATCGCACTCCCATACATACAAGCCCTAACCATTTTTAATTCGTATACTATTCATTTTCAGCAAAGTGCTGCGTTCAGTATTAAATTTTGGAGATAAAGGTAGCTGCATGTAGGTATGTTCATATTATTCTGAAAGGTTGTATCTTTTATTTCATATTTATTTTGGTACAAAAACTTAATGAAAATAATATTTAAACTTAAATTAAATGTGACCACTTCATTGATGACTTAATTTATGCCGACCATTTAAAAATTCGTACAGCTGATAATTTTACTTTTTAAAACTGATTAAGTCTCCCTTATTTTTCGATTTTTCATTGAATTTACCAAGTATTGACACTCCCCAGAAGTAATCGATCTCCAAATTTCCTCAATTTTGGACTTTAAATCGCTTAGAGTGCGCTGTGGCTCATTTCTGAGTTTTCTTTTCATTAATGCCCAGAGACTTTCTATTGGGCTCAGGTCAGGGCTGGATGATGGCCTATCAAAAGAACGTCAATTTGATTTTGTTGAAGCCAAGTTTTCGTTTTTTTTAGCAGTATGTGGTGATGCACCTTCCTGCTGAAAGATATATTCACCACAATCAGCCAGCTTTAGTGCTGCAGGTATGAGATGATTTTGTAAAATATTGATGTATTTATCAGCATTTACGGTTCCATCTATTAAGTGAAGCTGTCCTACTCCTTTTGCAGACATGCATCCCCATACCATAACACTCGCTGGAAATTTTTACTGTGCTTTTAAGACAGTCTCTATTGTATGCCTTCGTTTTCTTTTATATAACTCTATTTCTATCATCTCCGACACACACATCAAACTTAGATTCGTCGCTAAAAAGGGTGTTCCGCTGTCTTTGTACCCAGTTCCGCATTTTTTTTTTTTGCCTAAAAATAAAACACTCATTTGTTATATGTATATATACTACAATATTAGTGATGTTAACTTACTTTGTAGAAACTTTAACCTATAGTTTTCATTTGCAGACGCGTCCATTCACGTTTAATTGTTTTGCCAATACATTCAGACCAACTCGATGCTATTTCTCGCACTGTGCATCTACGATTTTGTTTTATTATAGCAGACAAAGCTCTTCTATTTCGAAGGGTGATTTTAGAAACTCGACCCCTGTGTGCAACATAATTGTTATTATTGCCATTCTTTTTAAAGTTTTTTTGATTCTCGGTAAGCTTCCGATTTGATCATTTGATATTTCCCGATATCTCTTGCCTGAATTGAACTTAGCAGTAATTCAACGTCGAATTTCTTCACAAACAGGTCTACCACGTGCCATCGCAGAAAAATAAATCAAATTAACAAGAAGAAACATATGATTTCGGTTATGTCACTTCTCGTTGTTCTACATAATTAAAAGTGGTGGGTGAGTACGTGAAGAATCAGCGCGTGCTATTGTATGTAGTACATATTTGCCTACCTATGTACATATGTATACATTTATACCTTTGCGTAGTTTATATTACATACACAATACTTCCAGTCAAAGATATTAATTTGTAATGTATTACAAATTCAATGTAAACATTTATGTACTCTGCACAAGGTATTGAACGTTTTATTTTTCATCTTATACATATACATATGCGCCAATCTAAGCAACTCGGTGCATACTACATGTCAGCCGTCTTGTCTAGCAACAAAATTACATACATTCATACAAACAGAAGTGTGTGCCGCACTCAGCATTGTCAATTTAGCTATTTTTCCCACCAGATATAGCTATTTTCTAGGCTTGAAACTCGGAAACTATTCAGTTTTGCCGTAACCTGTAATTCTAGCAAATTATTTCACATACGGGTGTGTCCCAGAAATCTCTAGAGGTTTTCGTATAAACGTTAGCATTTCATATTATAGCTATTTGACTTTCTATGTAAAGGGGCACAAATATGCCGGGCTACTAGATTAGATGACGAAAGTTGAGAGATTTGAAACCGCCTGCTCAAAGCCAAGGAGATTTAAAGCGTACGGTTTCCCTTCCATATGATCTAGTAGCCGGTCTTATTCTTTTCACTTCACAAATAAAGTAGTCCAAGTTAGGTTCGAAGCGCAATCGTTTATAAGAAAATCTCTAGAGATTTCCAGGACACCCCTGATTTAGACATTTTTGACATTTTTTTTGCGGGCATGCAGCAAATTTAGAGCGGCACCTTCAAAAGAAAAGACATAAAAGCATTTTTTATCAAATCATTGTGAATAAAAGTTCCAAGTGTGGCGAAAAACACCAATCGATGCTCAATTTTGAAAGTGAAAGGCTGACTAAAGAGCATACGAGAAAGCATAATCAATGTTTTGCAGAATCAGTAAGTTTGGAAATAAAAATGTCTGTACATATCTAAATTCATGCACATAAACATCCGCTCGATAATTGTCATAAATGTCAGAATTTTTTTTAGAGGGCTGACTGAAGATTTATACACTTGCTTAGAAGGAAGTCCGTATCCAGCACACAAGCGCCAACCTCACGTCAATTATAATCGACATCTTACAGTTTTACAATGTATCTAGGCGTCAAGTGTATACCTATAATATTGTTATTTTAAATATATTGCGTTTTACCCAACGAATCAAGGTTCGAACCAAAATCAAATCCCAAAAATTTCGAACCACAAATTTCCGAACCTTAACTGTTGTTAAATTTTGGTTGAAACCCGCAAACCGGAGGTTCCCAAAAATATTTTGGGTTTGCAGCCCTGATGACGACCTTTGTCGAAACGCATACGGACAGCTTCCTATCCATTCCTCCTACTTCATTTTCGGCAACGAGTCTAAATGAGAGAGACTAACTACAAGACATCTAGACCCATCCGGAGGCTTGGATGAAAACTGATAAATGTCTAGGCGCAGTTTTAGCTAGTTCAGACACGTCCATTAACAAGTGAAAGTCCAGACGTTTTTGTCTATGTCGACTCGTCAACTTTTGCAGAAGTCTTTGTACTACCAATGGTGCCCTGTTATGGACCTAACCACAGCTGAGCAATGAGGTCTACTGTTGAGCGCTTTATGCAACGGCTGAGAGCTTTCGCCATTTCTGCTTTGCATTGAGCTTGATAAGCCTACACGTGGCCATAGGCTTAGCCTCGGAAAGGAGATAGACAGTAGTTAGTCTGCCCTCGATGTAAATGAGGTGGAAGTCGGACTGCTCTTTCATCTCTTAGATTTTCGGCAATAACTACTTATTTCGAGCCAAGTTACTAAAACCAAAGATTAGGTCCGAAAAAGTTGCGTTTGTTCACAACTGTAAAAAACTTATGGATTGTACCACCAAAAAGAGCTAATTGCCTATATAGAACTGTTTCATCGTTATCCCTAACGACTCTTCAGTAGGCTTTTCGCTGAAGAAATATTTGGGTATTTCTTCAATTTCTGAATTTTATGGCAGAACTAGCAAAATACTTTTTTTTAAGCCGAGCTCATGTTGCAGAATTTCAGCCAATAGCCAAAATTCTGATGAAATTTTTTTTCATTTTATATATTAAGTCGCTCTCTTATTCAGTCAGGAGTCATGACTTGAGCTCTCGCTCTCTCTCTCTCTCTCTCTCTCAGCTATGGGCGCTCTCTGGCATTCTAAAAATAGCATCAGCCGTCTACGCGATAAAGAAATTGTAAATTTTTTGCCTGACATGTCGCTTCTATGTATGCTTTTTATTCTATGCTTAAACACAATCGGCTATCTGAAAAAAGGCAAATTATGCTCAAGTTCTGTATTGATATTTTGTTTTTGTAAAAGAGTGCTTCCTTCATCGTTGCAATGAATTCTCATCTCACCTTTAACTGTGCCAGCACATTCTGTATAAATATTTCCTCATAGTCGCGCATCACTGCCTGCTTTTCGGGAGCATCGATGATGGCAGCTATTTCATTGATGGCAGCGCGTGCCTTCAACGTATCGGTACTGCTGACCGCCTTGATCACCTTGACCAGTTGTGGATCATGTTTGGGCAGCACATCTGCCAGACTGCAAAATAAAAAAAAGAAATAGATAACATTTGAAAAGTTGATCCCCTCCATATCTGGTACCCACTTTGGCATATTGCTTTCCTGGTGTTGGCGCATGGGACTTCGATATGGTGAAATGCCACTGGCCATGCTAGCATTAGCCGATGGCGATGTGTTTATATTTTGTTGCATGCGCGATCGTTCAATAAGGCGATCAAATTTCTCCTGCGGATACTGTACACCCTCGCGTGTGGGTATCACTTTAACGGGCTCGTACAATGAAGAGATGTCTACGTTGGGCAATTTCTTCCATACCATTTGATCCACGCGTAACCAATCCTTTTCAATATCAGCTATCACCTGCTGATCGAAACCGAAGGGCCCACTGGGCTTTAGTTGCTGAGCCTGTTGTTGCAGCTGTTGCAGTTGTTGCTGCAATTGGAGCACTTGTGCTGAGGGAGCTTGATCGAAGGTGCTGTCGAATTAAAAAAAAAAAAGAGAATAAACTTAGAAAAGATTTGACACTCAATTGTAAAATTCACACAGATAGAACAGGCAACTGGCAAAAGCGACACAACAAAGGCAAGCGGGACTGGTGAACAAACAAAACACAAAAGCATAGCAACACAATGAGAGTATTCGCTAGCCCTGATAAACTCACAAATGATATATTCCAAATATATCACTTTAGTTGCATCAGTTAGGAGTTTATCCGTGCTAGTAAAACAACACAAAAATATGGAAAATAATAAAAAAAATAAAGCCACTTTACGCCTGTCGAGTCAGGGAGTGTAAATAGGCAGCTACATTTGTGGCACTTCGTTCCGTCAGGTTGCTCAGGCCACGCGCATTTAATTCTGGGCGGAAGCTAAACCAATAGAAGATAAGTAAAAAAAAAATAAGAATGTACAAAATTATAAGAAATATTGGATGGAAAACAATAGGCGTGACCACCCTTAATCAGCTTCACTGAAACAAAATAGAATTTGTTAAAAAAAAAAACGAGAAGGCTAACTTCGTCTGTGCCGAAGTTTTTATACCCTTGCAAGTACTAGTTAAGGACAAAAAAGTTTTTCTCATTGTGACCAGTGATTGGAAAGGTACCCAATTTTCGTACCTAGGTAAGGTACAAGGTAAATGTCAAAAAATATACCTAGGTAAGGTAGAAGGTATCCGGAATTTACAGAACCTAGGTAAAGGTAAAGGGTACCAAAAAGGTACTTTTAAATTAAAAAGCATTGTTCATCAATTTACATTAGTAATAAATATTAACTGTACGGGCTTAAATAAAACTATAAGGTTTAAAAATGGAACATTTTAATTTCATATGATGTTATATTATTAAAATGTTTCTCATATACCATCTCCCTTTTTTAATATTACAAGAATTTCGAATATTTTGTCACCTATTCTATTTCTTTTTGGCTTAGGTATTTGGTCTCTAGTGTTAAAAATTCTTTCAATAGGGGCAGATATTATATTTAAAAAAAAACATTGCAATTATTTGTATACTTAGGTATAGATTCAAAAGTTTTGCATAATCGGCAAGAAAACTAAGACTTCCAATTCAATATTAGAATTTTCATAACAATTCTCAGTTTTATGCAATCTTCCATTTCTGGTATCGTAAAAGTCTTCAGAATTCTTTGAATTTGAACTCTCATTGACAACAGTTTCCAAATTTTCCGAAATTGCTTTAACAAGCCAATCTTTAAAACACTTCAATTTTGTTTTTTTTTTTTTTTTTAGAACCTACTTGAATTTGAAGCAAAGGTCTTTGCCTCGCTTGAAGGCAAAAACTAAGTTCAAGCGTTTAATGCGCATCTAAAGTGCCTTGGAAAAATGATTTCAGCATCAGCTGAACTATCCTGCTCTATTACCTTTTACTTTTACCTTTTTTTTTCCTTCAAAACTGTACACTTTAAATGCTTTTCAGAAGTTGAATAAATTTTCTGTAACTGTTTAACATTTGGATATCTCTAAGTTGGTATTATTTGCTTTGAACTTCAGCTAATATAGTAGCAATTATTTCATGTGTGTGGAAAAATCGCACACGCTTATATGCGATCACGAGAGAACGACGATGCAGATTGCTATCTATAAGGTATGCGAAATAAGTCACCTTACAATCATATAATCCTTGATATATACTAAAGCTGGAAATATATTCAAATATTTTTGTTTTTTCTTTCAACTTAACGAAGTAACAATTCAATTCCAATTCTTAAAAGATGTTATGAAATCATAATACTTTTAAAAAAATTAAATTTAGCTTTTTCAGAACGAAATAAGTGAACTAATAATTTCAGAATATTACGATTTTAATAAGGTTTAGTCACCGTGATTTTTTTTAATATACCTAAAAATGTCCTCCATTACTGTTAATACCCTTCAATACACGTCCTAGCATTGAATTAACAAAGTTTCGAAGAATTGATGCATCCAATATAGCCCAATCTACGATAATACACTTTTTAAGTTCTTTTACCTTGTTAACTTGCCTCCCATGCATGTAGACTGTTGGAAATTATCTCCTAAAATTTTTCATTGGAATTAAGATCTGGACCTTTTGAGGGCCACATCAAACCGCTATTTGTATTTCTTAAGAAAATAGTTTAGTGCGTTGGAATGTCCAAGAATCTCTGAAATATTCATGTCCATAATTACAAAAACTTCGTCAAATAGTTCGGCATACCTTTTAGAGTTCTTTTTATGTGTTACAAATCATATTGAGCTATTTCCAGCAGAGCCAAATGCAGCTCACACCAGTAGCGAACCTCCTTGAAAATTGCGTGACACTCTTACTTGTTTTGGCGTCCGTATATCCCGATAATATTATTGATACCCATCTGGGCCATCTAAATGTAACTTTTTTCATCACTAAAGATAATACTTTGCCACTCTAAGTCCAAAAAATTATGCATCTCAGCAAAGTGCATACGGGCAACTTTGTGCCTAGGAAGTAATTAACATTTGAGGGTCCTTTTTTCATATGAATCGAATTGATGGTCACGTAAAATTGGCTGCACCCGTCGCTTCGATACTGGGAGAGCTAATTCGTTGGAAATATGGCCTGCACTTAGGTTTTCTTTAATTCTTTTCTTTTTATTCTACTATTATCACGTTTTTTCAGCAACTGCGGGCGTCCGAAACGAGGTCTTTTTCTGTGATTTTACGAATCTTTTGAATACTTTTGAATTCTAAAATATCTTCTCGCCATTTCAGAAGCAAATTCTTGTGGAGGCATCCCCATTCCGCGATATGGCGATATTTTAGCTCGCTCTTCATTAGAGACGTATTGGCTTTGAAATATTCCTGCAAAATTGAAGTTAATTTTAGATTTAAATCTACAGATTATGAATCAAACCTCACTTTTTTATTGGCTATAACATATGGCGAAAAATCTTCATTAAATTTACGCCTGTATGCACGTGTACGGAGACAAAAACTGATAATGTAAGCTCAATTATTTCGTTCTGTAATGCGAGGCGCATTTGCTTTTTAATAAAAATAACGACACCTTATAGAGTCTTATACTTAACATTGTTATTGCAAGCATTGAATAGACAATTTCAGGATACTAAGTAAAAAAAAGAAATTGAAAAAATGATTCGCAAAGATCTGACAGCAGATCATAAGACTTATAAGGTGACTTATTTCGCATACCTTAGTCAAGAATCGGCATGAGCCGAACACCAAACCTAAACTAACATATACACAAAAGTTGCATGCTGGCAAAAAACTTCGATGCAGGCCGGCAAAAAAATTAAAAATAAATGAAAAAAAGTATCTCTTCAAATTATTCATAAGAGCATTTTTTCTGCTATTTGGATAAGCTTTTCTGTGCTCTTCGAAGAAGAGCTGAAGATGCTGATCGCGTTTTGTAATACGCCCATCGAAGTCCTCAGCTAGTCAAGTGCGGAGACCAATTTTGTTAATTTGCTCTTCTTAGTCTTACGCTTGGACACCTTCCTTTTTTTTCCTCCTCTTCAAAATCCATTTGATATGAATGGCGACTACTGCCACTAGAAAGAGCCTCCTCGTCATCGGACCTCTGTCTTTTAAAAGCAGCATCAGGACTCAATTCTATTAATTTTTCTGAAGCGACATTAAAAATGCCTTCTAAATAGTCCATAAAATTATTTTCTCTGTTGCGGTACAACTCTTTATCGCGACAAGCAGTTTTTCCTAGTGCCACATATTGATCATAGAGTTTCATTGTCATATCTTTCTAGTTTCATGGTAAGCCCAAATGATTTCAATACTTCATCAATTTGAAAGACAGTGCGGCTTAAGTTCTCCCTTAATGAGTATTTGTGTATTCTTGTATTATGCAGAAGAACACCGCCAAGACATATTTTCTTGATGGCAGCTTTGCTGAATCCAGCTCTGCCCGCAACGCGCTAATCATATAAACGCTTTTCGAATCCTCTGTATCCTGCATTTTGCTTTACATAAAATATTTTTAAAAATAGGTTTATAATTCAACAAGGCTTGGCATCTCAAAAGTTACTTTGTTGAAATAGTAAAATGAAAAAGGGGAAATTGAAATTTTATGTAGCAAATTTAAGGGGAACCTGCTTTAGAGGGTTCAAAAAATCGAATTTTTTTTTTTTACATAAATGTCTACCCAAACTATTCAAGAATTTGTCCCTAAAATTTCAGAAGCAAATTCAAAATATTTTTAAAGTTAAAGGAGAAATAGTGGGCAAGCGTCGAGATTTTTTATATACGAAAACTTTGACTGCGATTTCTCGGTTTTTCATTTTTACGATTTTTCCTTATTGGCGGGAAAGATAGGGAAAAAATTAAACGTCCTATCGAAAAGAGACAAAATTTATTGTATTCGGGATTAAATTCTCTTCTAGTTGAACCTAAAAAAACTTAAGAAAGTTATGATTAACGCACTTTTTAAACAATCTGAAGTGAATTTTTTTTTAAACACAAATTTTTTTTTTTTTTCTTAATTTGCGAAAAATTTTTGAATTTCTCACTTTTTGATCAATTTTCTTGGTTTAGCTAGAAGCTATACTATTGAAAATAAAAAATTTTTGGGTTTTTTTGTTTCAGATGGAAATTGCGACCTGCATCTTTCCCGCCGCACGACACATGCACACTCGAGGAGCCTCGGCGAAATGCTTGTACCAGGCATAAAATGACATATATTTTAATGAAAAAATTTGAGAAGACTGTTGAAATATATAACAATAAAACCTGAAAGTTTCGTTTCAATCGAATATTTCTTTCCTTCCCAAAAAAGTCATCGGAAAAATCGATTTTTTGAAGCTTCTAAAGCAGCCTCCCCTTTTAAAGCCATGGCGGAGGTATTAAACCTTAAAATTTAGAATTTTGGTTTTTCATTACGGTAACTAGAAATTATTACGAATTTTTTACACATTGAGGAAAAGAACATTTCACCAAAAAATATTCCCATACGATTATGTTTAGTCTAGTGAACACCTATACAAATTCGAACACAAATCAGACAAACTCCGCCACACATTCATGAGTTCGGCTCGCGTCTGTGTGAAAAGCACGAGTGACTTCGACCACCGGTGGCTATGATCTGGCCGACTATAAACTAGTGCCGATCTCGTTTGGACCGGTGATTTACAAAACGTAAAAAGAGAGCAATTTCATTCGGAATTGAGAAGCGAGATAGCGTTCGATTCACTTTCAAAAAGTAGTAAAATTGAGAACATGCTTGGTAAATAGGAAATTCTTTAAAATAATATATTTGGTGTGGTTCACATCGCATTTGAAAAGATTTTGATTCGTGATCTAAGTTTCTGTTTCGGTTGGCTGAAGGGCATAGGATAAATAAGGCATTTATAAAACGACTATCTAAGAGTTGTGAAAGCTTCCGTTTTGGCACTAACTAATGCCGTACACTTACCCCTCGTCATCGGGTAGGGGCAACTCATCACAGCCATTGCCCACCACTGCATCTTCTATTTCAATGCTCTCCTGATGCTGCACCACCTGTTGGGCTCCAGCAGCTTTGCTGCTGGGCATTTCGGTTGGCGCCGGCGTCGGTTTCTTTGTCTTTTTGGCACGCTTAATGCGCTCATCCAGCATAGACAAATCCTTCTCATTGAGCTGACCAATTAGCTTGTATATCTTCTCACCGGCCAGGAAATATGCCTGTACAATGCAATTAAGGGCCGCATTCCGCACAGAATTGTCACGATCCGAGATCTGTCGGGCAATCTCTTTTAGAGCCACCTGTTGCGTGGGCTGACAAATGCCCAGGCCATAGGACTCAATGAGGAAAGACAACTCGTCCAGGCACTCGGTGCGCTGGCGGGCATTTTTGGACTTTAGTCCATCCATTACATAGGAGAAAACCTTGGTGAAGGGATATACGAGCATGATCTGTCGCAGTACACGGCGCACACCATTGCGAACAGCATCCTTAGGATCACCTATCTTTAGCAGCAGATGGGGAACAAAGCTGCTGCCCTCGTTCTCGGCTAGTATATACTCCAATTCAACAAGCATTTGGAATACCTGCATTAGATAATCGAGACCCTTAATTAGAACGGAAGGGTTCGTATCGTAAAATCGCAAAGTCAGCCATTTAAGGATTAAGTCCAGATTGCAGATTAAAGCCTTGCTATTGTGGGACAAGTCCTCGCTCAATTGTTCAATAACTTTCAGATGATAGCTGGAAAAAGTAGAGGGAAATTAGGTTACAGCAGTTTGAAAACAAGAGAGCATGAAACCCACCGGAAGTCGTCGTGAAACATGTTGGCCATCAAGGCCTTGTTTACATTTGCCGTGGTCATTTGTTCGCGCAACAGTTCCGAAAACTCTTCCCGTGGCGTGGTAAAGGTCCATTTCAATACACGCATCTTTTGCTCATCAATAAGTCGCTGATTCTTGTTATTGTTTACAGCCAGCAAGGGTGAGGTGTCCACATCTTCATCTTTTTTACGCGACGAGGGAGCTGTGGCCTTATCACCGGCACCAGCATTGCCAGCAGCTGCGGCTCCCTTGCTTGCTCCGGGCTTGGGCAAAGCTGACCCGCCTCCACCCCTAACTGTCTTTTTAATTTCCTCTGGTATGGGGGCCTGTTGTTTGCCCTTAGGCAGCGGCTTGACAGGCAAATTGGGTCGAGCCTTTTCCAAAGCAGCCATTATATCCTTTTTGGAAGCAGGCTTCTGTTTATCCAACGCTCTCACCATGGCTTCAAAGCCCAAATGTATCATAATGCCCAGGACAGCTTCGTTAGAGAACTTGCGCACGTCCACATTGCGATCACAGATATGGGCGTACAAATGGGGCACCATTGAGTTAAGATCATCCTTGGATATGGACTTTGGAGGCAAAGGGGGCAATTTCTCGGCCAGCCAAGACCACAATTCTGTTTTGAGTGCAGGCGAGCCACTTTTCAAGGCATCGGCAATCATTTCATTTTCAAAGAACTCCTTGTAGCCGCCCTTTTCACCAAAGCTATTGATACAATTGAGTGCAGCAGCACGCACAAAACTCTTATTGTCTCCCAAAGCATGCAAAAAGCCGGGAAAGAGCGTACGTACATGACTGCGACAACCCGAACCCATGGCGGTGGCCAGCTGTTCACAAATCGAAAGTGCTGTCTGTGCTATTTTGGCATTTGAGTCTACCAGACGATGGGCCAGAGCCGGACCCAAATCACCAATACTGGGCTTAATCAGCTTGGCCTCGGTTATGATGGCCTGCAGTTTGGTCAATCCCTCGTTGCGCGTCTTCCAGTCCTTATCGGACATCTCCTTGAGCAGGGACTCGGTGATTTGTGGTGCAATATCGACCCTAGGCAATAGATCGGCCAGATTTAGTTGCTCTTCAGTTTCAGCCTGCTCATCAGCGCCATCCTCGTCCGTGGGACTTGAGGCCTGACTATGTTGCACTCCACGCACGGGCCTGGGTGGTTTCTCGCCCACATTTTTGTCAAATTCTGTTTGAATTTGCGACTTGAGTGCCGGTTTTTCGCTGTCGAAAAGCATCATTAGGGAATTACCCACATACATGGCCATGGTTCCAACCAGTAAAATGGCTGCTCCACGTACTGTGGGATTGGTGCTCTGCACACCCTTACGCACTTCTTCTATGAGCATTTTCGGTTGCAGCTGGAAGCCAAATTCGATGATGGACTTATTTACCCAGTTAAAAGCCTCGGATTGCACTTTCGGAGACTTTTGCTCAAATGCAAAGCTTAGCACCTTGCCCACCACATAATCTATTTTAGTAGCCTCCGCCATGGCCGTGAGTACATCGGCTGCAGCTCCGCCATTTTTGGCATCAGCCAACTTTTCGGTTATCTCATTGATAACCTGATCTACGGTTACTGTAGTCAAGGGATAGTTTTCAGCCACGCTGCGTATGATGTCCAGTTTGTACTTGAGCACCTGAAAGTTCATCTCCTTGAGGCCGGGTTTGCGTGTGCTAATGGTGCGCACCAGAATTTGAGATGTTCCAGGCTGTTTGGCATCAAAGCTGGTGATCATGCCTAGTAGGTTCTCAACAGCAGCCAAACGACTCTTCCAATTGGAGTCAACCAGGCCATTAAGTATTTCGGCAGGCAACAGCTCATCCGCCTTATCCTGTACTTCCTCGGGCGTCAATTCACGCTCAACGGCCAAGGCTTTGCCCGAGGCCTTGGAACTGGCAGCTGGCGCTGAGCTAGCTGTTGCAGCTGGCTTTTTAAGTATCTTGCGTGCGCCGGAGGTGGCCGGACGGCTTGCCGGCTTGGAGTCTAGGCTTCCGGCCGTTGGCTTGGCAATTGTTGCAGACTTTGCTGCCGCAGGCGCTGTGGCGGGACGCGACTCCTTCTTGGGTCCAATTACTTTTATCTTAATTTCGGCTTTATCATGACACTCCTTGATCTTAACCATTTTCAGTGGATCCACATCAACTAGCAGCGGTGCCAACGCTTTCTCACTCATCAGCTTCATAAATGTGCCCAGTGCCTCGGCGCTGCTGTCACGTACCGTAGGATCCGGCTCGTTGAGCGTCTTTATTAGAGTGGAGGTCAGTAGCTTGATTAGTTTTTTGTTAATCACAGTTGGCTGAGTGCGGGTAAGAGCGCGTGCCAAAAACAAAGCTGTCTCAGACTTAACACTTGGGTTCTTATTGGCCAACGCCTCCACTATGTTTTCTTGTTGCGCCTCCAGGCTGGTGGAGGTATAAATCGAGTCCATGGCCTCCCGGAGTGCTGCCACCACATTGGGTTTCTTTTCCTTGAATTTCTCTAAAAGAGCCGGCACACAGGCCTAAATGTGAAATTGCAAATTAGTTTCAATTAGTTTAGTATTGTTCAACACTCACCGTGGCATAGTTAGAGAAGCGTTTGGCTAATCCCTTAGCCAACATGCCCAAACATTTGCCTGCCAAGGCAACCAACACAACATTCGAGTCCTTGGTAATGACCTTCTTAAGAGCGCTCACCAAAGCTCCATACTCTCCACCCTCCAGCTTGGGATGATCAGTGAGCAGTTTCTCCAGTGTGTCCAGCGACTCTTTGCGCAAAGTCCATTTTTTTTCCTCCAATTTGTCGTAGAAATCTTTTGGTAATTTGTTGAGAATATCAACAGGATCAATAAGATCCATGGGATCAATTTCCTCAACTCCGGCATCACCATCGTCATCTGCAATTGGAATAGAGTGAATTATAAGTTTTTGGAAGGTTAATTTGGACCTTACGAGAAACAAAAACCTTAATCTTAATCATTTTATACCGTCTTTATGTATTTATTTTGGCTTTTTATAGACAAACAAATTTCCGGCTACAGTTTTATTCGATTTAATGTTGACACATAAAGCAATGCTCTACGATTAAAGTTTTTTTTTTACCCCAAATTCAAGAAAATTTTTTTATTAAGTTGATTGATGTTTTAATAATAATATTTGGCTTTACACGACCGAAAGGACCACAAGACAAGCTTCTCTCAGGGGCTTGACGTGTGTGCTTCTAATTGTCGCTAAAAGGAAAAAGCACCTACACTACCCACTGCACTTTAAATCTATTTAGATAAGTTCAATAGATCCCCGGTCTCGCTCACAAGTGGAACTAGTTCCAAAGATATGAACTGCGTTGCTGGAAAATCATTAATTACACAGTGCTTCAAATTTCAAAAAATTGTAATAACCTGGGTATTGGCATAGCATACGCACATAAATAATCACATATTTGTTTTGACAATTTTGGACTAAGATTATTCCTGTTCGAGTGCTGTTACCCTATAGAGCCTGGATAAAAATATTATATTTATATTTATTTATTTTAATATTCAGAGTATGTTCCAAGCATACAGTTGCGGCAAAAAGAATAGCATTGCGTCATATAAAATTCTTTGACGCAATACATCTTTTGTTTTTTTTGTAATTGGTTTAATAATTTTGTTGTACAGTATAGGCTTACATGTGATCTCTCTGAGAGTAATGTGTTAATGCTCAATTTGCTAACGGTTTTTTCTGTATAAGGCATCTCAGCAAACGAAGTGCAAAACAGAGCGGCAAAAAAAATAGCACTGATAACGGATTTTTTGAGATTCCGAGGAACAGACTGCAGGTGTTCGGCGACATGATGATTGTTGTTGTGTCTGCGGACAGTAAATGCGTCGTATTGCAAAGTCGAGTCGCCACACTATCATTAAGTTCAAAAAAATTATTAATTATGGGTCGCCGAAAGCATTGTAGTGACGAAAAGAGGGAAATCATTAAAAAGCTTATCGAGGAAGGCAACACCTACGCTCAGGTGGGGCAAATCGTCGATTGCTCCAATAAAATGATTAGTAATGCCTTAAATTATAAAAATAAACCAGAAACACGCGGTAGAAAAGTCGCAATGTCTAATTTGCTGGTGAACAGACTGGTTCGCGAGTGCAAGAAGGCCCCCTTTAAGCCGGCTAAAGCTGAGCTAAAGAAGGAGCTTAACATATCGGCTTGCATTAGGACAGTTCGGAATCGCTTAAAAGATTATAAATTAAGTGCCCGTAGTCCGAGAAAAGTTCCACTTTTGAATGCGAAGCATGTGGCAAAAAGAATAGAGTTTGCCAAAGAGCACCTGAATTGGCCGGCAGAAATGTGGAGAAACATCCTATGGTCGGATGAAAGCAAAATCGTGCTATTTGGAGGAAGAGGATCTCGATCCTATGTACGGCGACCCCCCAATTCGGAATACCGCCCGAGTTTCACCTGCAAGACCATAAAACACGGTGGAACGAGTATCATGGTTTGGGCATGTTTTTCTTATTACGGAGTGGGTCCAATACATTGGATAAAAGGTATTATGGATCAACATGTCTATTGCGATATTTTGCAAACAGTGATGCTGCCTTATGCGGAATACGAAGTGCCGTTGTTGTGGGTCTTCCAACAGGATAACGACCCTAAACATACCAGCAAGAAAGCTCGTAAGTGGTTTCAAGACAGATCCCTTCACCTAATGGATTGGCCTGCTCAGTCTCCAGACTTAAACCCGATAGAGAATCTTTGGTCTGATGTAAAAAAATATGTTTCCAATGCAAAACCAAGGAATAATCAGGAGCTCTGGGCTATCATTCAAGAATCATGGAGCAGTATTCCACGGGAAAGGTGCCAAAATTTGGTCAATTCTATGACGAGACGTTGTGCTGCTGTCATTGCTGCCAAAGGTTTTACAACCAAATATTAATACACTATATCGATGAAGAATACAAATGAATACAAATATTCCCGAACTTCGCGGTTTTTTTTTGTTTTCTTAAGTTATTTTTGAAGTAGTGCTATTTTTGTTGCCGCCTAAAATGTTCAACGTTCACATTCTTAATGTAAATATTTCAATTTCATGTTATTATCGACGACACTTGCATTGTATTTCGATCAATTAGAGCCTAAAGTAAAAATAAAAGCCTTAAACAAGTTAAATATATGAATAGTTATTAAACAAATGATCAATAAAGAAAAATGTATGTCATGGTGCTATTATTTTTGCCGCAGCTGTATGATTTCAAACTCCGCATATCAAAGCCAAATCGTTTGTTGTCTTGTCCGCTTGATTCAATGCGTATACCCTATACCAAAGTTCCTATATTGGCGGAACTCAGATATGATAAGTGCCAAAGCGACTAAATTTTGATGGAGAATCCATTTACCGTTCAAAATCAAGTTTCATTTGAAATTTTGTCACTCCTGCCATATATAACAATTTATGGTACACATTAGCGACATGTACTCCAAAGATGTAGTACACGGCAATACCTATTTATATATTTAGTCTACTTGCAGAAATATCAAGTTGGTTATGGATTAGAACCAAGCCTCAAGTTTCAAATCTTCCATGATGCAACTCCGCAAGTCTACATTAACCCTTTTTAGTAATGGAGAATACAAAAATAAATAGATGCGCTTAAGAAAATAGAAAAATTCTCGTTTTTTGTTATGCTTTTATTGGTGGACTAAGTGGCTTTTAATTTGGTTGCATTGGAAATGTGCAGATGAACTTTTACGTTTTAGTGTGGTATCATCACTCTCTCGCATTTGAGATCAGCAATAGGTGAACAGCATTCTAACTGGATCTTTGTTACTAAATCGCTGATGAAGAAATGGTTCGCCCACTCTATTTAGTAGTTCACAAATTGCTTCATCTATCCAAGTTTTAAGTGTAGAGGAGGTAGAATAATGTTTTCCGCATTAGAACAGGAATAATCTTAGTCCAAAATTGTCAAACAAATATGTAAACATTTATGTGATTATATGAAAAACTATATTAAAATTTCCCACCAAACTTAAGCAAAGTATACTTTTCGGGGCTTTAATGTTAAATCAATCGATTTTCTGTTAACACACTTAAAAAATAAACTAGATTGTCGAAGCGTGCTTAGATATCCGCGAATAACTTCGTCATCAGGTAACCAAATTCACCGAGAGAACATTAGTTCAACGGAGAGTTAAATGGGCTCTTATAATTAACTTTAAGGAAAAATCGCATGGTATAAAATAGTTAAACCAGTGGTGGCCAAAGTAGGAATTTATAAAAAAAAAATTGAAAATTCCTGATCTGTAACCCGCGTTTCTCAGCCATCGCGTCAAATCTCTAAAGCCATTGAATATAATATTAAAGAATCTTATCGTCGCTATCAGAATTACATAAATCACATGGTGCATTCGCGAGTTATTTCAAATTAAGTAAGCAAAATGAGCAATTAACGGTTTTTGGGCCATAAATTCAGATTTTGGGGGTTCCCGAGGAAAACCAAGTATGAGGAAGTGCTATACGCAACCAGCTCTACAGCGTACGCTATGCCAATACCCAGGTTATTACAATTTTTTGAAATTTGTAGCACTGTGTAATTAATAGTTCTTGAAACCAGTTTGATTTATCATATTTTCATAGGGAAACAATCTAATTGAACTTATTTAATCCAATTTTAACATGCAAAGTGGCACAAGAACAATATTTTTTCATTATTTCTATTGCACGTTTTGTTTTGTTAAAACTGCCTATAGATTGCTTTCAGTTTTGGTCTCTTAAAACATTCTAAGGGTACATAGAATCAAATAAGAATGCGTAACAAACCGCTACTAAAATATACCTCTAAATCAGGGCATTTCCAAACTGATGTGAACTTAAGTTTGTACGGAAAAATGTTTTAAAAAATAGATGAAAATCTTGTATTTTTAAATAGATTATTTTATATTTGTGTAGCAATTAAGTAGCACTACTATCAGCAAAAACAATGACATCAATCGATCATAGGGAGTTAAAGATATAAGCAAAAATATGTGCTAGAGTCACGTTACGAAAAACGGAAGCGGGTCTTGACTTGTTTTTGAAAATTGCGAATTGGGCAAAGCTTTTTGTGTAACATTTTTTTTTAGTATGATTTGAAATAATACAATTTTATTTTCCAGGTTTATCTTATTCAAAAATATTTTCTAAATTTTTATACCCTTGCAAAGGGTATTATAATTTTGCCCAGAAGTGTGCAACGCATAGAAATATTCATTTCCGACCCCATGAACTATATATATTCTTGATCAGGGCGACGAGCTGAGTCGATTGACCTTTGTCCGTCAGTCTGTTTCTACGCAAACTAGTCTCTCAGTTTTAAAACTATCGAGATGAAATTTTGCACAGTCTTCTTTTTCCTGCACGCTGCTAATATGTCAAAACCGACCGGATCGGATGACTATATCTTATAGCTGCCATAGGAACCATCGGTCGGAAAATGGGATCTTACTGAGAAGAACTTTTTTGTTTTCAATGTTAGCGTCCTAAAACTCTTCCGTTATTAATTTTATATACATTCAAACAGATTTGCAATATTTGGTCAAAATCTGATGACTATATCTTACAGCTGCCATAGGACCGATCGGTCGGAAAATGGGTTTTAGGGAAAATAGCTTTTTTGTTTTCAAGTAAATCGTTCTTAAGGTCGGTGATTCTTAATACTAAACGCTTTCAAACTAATTTGAAAAAGTTGATCAACATCGGGTGACTATATCTTATGGTTGCCATAGAACCGATCGGTCGAAAAATGGTTCTTAGTAAGCAATTTTTTTTGTTTTTAATGTTAGCGTCCTTATACTCACTACTAATTCTATATGCTTTCAAATATATTCGCAAAATTTGCTCAAATTTTCTTACTTCCAAACTATCGTCATCAGATTGCGAGCAAATTTTACGAATCTGTTTGAAAGCACCAAGAAATAAAACAGGAAAGAAAGTTGGTCAAGCCCGACTTTAACATACTCTGTATCCTTACACTCACATTTGCTCACGAGTCAAACGGCCAGTTGTTAAAAATGTCTGTTTAAATGGGTAAGGGCTTACGCTTTCGCTTGATATAAAACAGTTTCTTGAGGTTCATTTTAACATCTAAACGAATCTTGCACCTAGTTTTGGGGAGAGGGATTTAAACATAAAAAAAAAACACAATAGATAACCATTTAGTCAAAGTTTTTACCATTGCACGGATCCTCACTGGCGGCAGCTTCAGCTACTTTTGCTTGCTTTTCCTGCTGAGACTTTAGATATCTGCAAGTAAACGAATTTTCATTCACCGAGTGACAAGAAACGCTTGACTTCAACTTACCTAGAGGGCTCTGGACGCTCGCCCTTTAATTTATCAAATTCATCCTCCAGCTCTTTGAGTGTCACCTGTGGCAATGTGGAAATCTGTGCCTTCATGGCAGCCCCAATCCAACGATAGATCTCCACGGCCAGCTGCTTGCCTTCATCACGCACCGCTTTGTCACGATCGGACATGAGGGGGGCCAGTTTTTTTATCAGCGGCTTAACCCCAATGACCTTGTGCCCAAACACACGTAATGCCAATGTGGTGGCCGCCACACAAGCCGAAACAATTTTAGGATTCTTATGCTCCATACCCTTGACAAGTTCCTCGACAACTGCATCTTGCTTCTCGATCTCTACATACATGAGAGCAACCTGCACGGATAGTTCCTTGGTTTTGGTTTTGGGTGCTGCAATACATTTCTGAACAATGCCGGTCATCACATCGCCCACAGTGCGACCAGCCAGTCCACTGTTTGCCACAAAGATCAAAGCTGCCTCCAGACCCTTCTCCTGGGCCAGGGCATTCGAGTCCACAACCATTTTTTTGATAAGTCCCGCAAATTTGGACCATTCCGGTGACTTTTCATCATCCAAATCGAGAAAGATTTTTGCCGCTTCCTCGTAGCCATCGACACGAGCTTTCCACAGTTTGTGCACGCAACGCTCCTCCACAGGCAGCTTCTTGTATTCAGTATCCTCGGCCATATTGATGATGAACTGGGTTAGTTTTTACTCCGATGGGGCTCAACAACAGACACGCTCAAGATTCTAAATGAATAACGAGAATGGAGAAGAATTTTTGTTGGTTTGGTTTTAAAATGTCAAATGCTAAATCTCAGTGGAGCAGAACTGGACCGGAGTGCCGCCGTCAGCAGGAGCAAAAAAAAAAAAGCAATCAAAGTAAATGTTTCAAAATTGAGCTTAATTGCGGATGAAATCTTGCAGTGACTGTCGTCGTCGTCGTCATGCCCGAGCAACTGCAGCCAACAGCCGAGAGGCGACAAAATTAAATGGGTCGCCGGACCATATTTAGATTTGGCTTTCAATATATCTCCTTGCAGAGGGTGTTGCAAAATTTGTCTAATGTTTGTAACGAAATGTATTTGGATAGCTATAAAAACACAGGCCAACATTGTTCACATTTTGGTCCAGCCCTTTCAATGCAAGATTATAATCCAGTTTGGTGCACTGATTCAAAAAATGGCCTCGGTGTGGCTCTAGCAGGTCATCCACACACTGAATTTGTTCGACGAATTTGTTGTGCTCGACGAAATGTTCGTTGTTTGCAGAGAATAGAAACGTTTCTAACTTCCGTGTGTTCGTGCAAACATGTTCGTCAATGGATGGGAACAAGTGCACGAACATCATTTGTCAAAAATATTTGTAGAGTGCCCAAATGAGCAACGAATTGTGGCTGGAATTAATTGAATGCCCTCAAAATGATGAAATACTGCTTAAGCTAATTTTTATCGCCATCTAGGCCATGATTGTGTTAGTTTTCGCTGCCATATTTTCATGTTTACTCGTTGAGACTTTCTATGGGGCAAATGAATTCTTGTTTCACAAATTTGTTCGTTGAACAATTTCGTGTGTGGATCAGAGAACTGCAACGATCAACATTTTTTCGATCATACCCGATCATTGACTCAGATTTTTTGTGACGCAAAACTTTGCTTCAACAAAAATCATATGATCGTTAGTGAGCGTGCTCGAAGCGGACAATCAGTTCGAATCACTCTCGCTTGTTGCGTACATGATCGGGTTTGATCGAACATTTTGTGTGAGCGAACAAAGAACGATCGCGAATGCTGCTGGCATTCAGGTTCAATCACAATCGTGATGGATCGTTCGCGGCCGGTTCGGTAGAACTCGAGCTAGTTAAAACTGGTTATTTCGTCAGTTTGCTGTTGATATTTGTTGGCGTAACTATCATAATTATGGAGGGCGAATCGACGAAAAGTATTGCTGACAACATAGCAAATGGCAATTATACTTTATCAGGCCAGCGCAAGGGAAGAAGCTTTATCGGGAACATCCTTACCGAAATAGTAAAACCAGACAGCACTACATTAAAAGAATTTGTTTTCTGTCGCACATGCCGTAATGTGTTCAAATTCAATGCAAACCAAACATCAAATTTGAATAGGCACAGCTGCTGCAGAGATAATAAGAAATCGCCAAGTGTGAAAACTGTTACACCGCTGTACAAAACTGAGGCCATTGAAAAATGCGCAAATTGGGTTACAGAAGACTGTCGGCCATTCTCAGCAGTGCGCGGCTCTGGATTCATAAAACTAGTAAAGTTTTTTATTAAGATCGGAGCAACTTATGGCGAGCAAGTCGATGCAACATCCATTTCCCCGGAAAGTCACGAAATGCGCTAATGAGAAGAAGGAGGAGCTGAAATTAATACGATTGTTCGCAGTGTGTCATGTGGACGGACAACTACGTGAAGCGCAACTTTTTAGTAAGTAACATTCCACTACTAAAAGGATTTTAAATTCTTTGACCTAGTTTTGGGAATGAAGTCAATGGACTTTGAGAGGTCAACCGGCAACAACATCTTAAAAAAACTAAAAAGTTTATTCGACGAATTGGATATTTCAAATATTGAAAAACTTAAGTTTATAACAGATAGGGGATCCAATATGTTAAAATCCTTAGAAAATAATACTAGACTGAACTGTAGCAGCCATTTGTTTAGCAATGTGTTGAATAAGTCGTTTTCTGCCACCTCAGAGCTCGCAGAAGTGTTGGAATCGTGCAAGAAAGTTGTGAAATACTTTAAAAAAATCAAATTTGCAGCATCTCTTGACCACTTCGTTAAAAAGCCAGTGCCCAACACGTTGGAACTCGCACTATGTTATGCTGAAATCCATAATTGACAATTGGGGAGAAATTAATAAATTTTAATTAGTTAATTTTATGCATCGCAACTTGTTTCCTTTAAAAACACAAATAAGTACATACAAATTATATACATACATATTTCTCAAAGCAATTTTCGATCTGATTGCTTCACTCACGATCAATTCAATCGCAACATGATCGAAGTCTGAGTTTTCATGCATCGTTCGGATCGATCGTCTTTTTCTGAACGATCAGTTGCAATCATCATCAGCGAACCAAAAAATCAGTCTCGATCACCAAGCAGAGCGATCAAGCCAACTGAATAAGATCGTTTCGTGTTGTGAACGAACCTTGATCGAACATTTTGTTTTAATACGCTGAGTGGAGTTGCAAAGAGTTTGAGCGAGGCTGATTGAGCGTGATCGATCATACTCGTTGCAGCTCTCTGGTGTGGATGCCCTGCTTTAGTTGGATGATTTTTCTCGACTTTCGACGTGGATTATTCTCAACAAGAGTGTGTCGATAAACTCTGTTTTTTGTATGGCGATAAAGCACCATCAAAAACCACTGAATTCAATCGTGGTCGTAGTTCGCTCTTCGGCGAATTCCGTAAAGGTCGTCCAAAATAGGTTGTTGCGCCAGAAAGCAAGGATACCGCGCGTGAACTGATAATGCAAGATCGTCATGTGACATACCGTAATATTGAGGCATTCCTAAACCACCAGCATATGTAAGATATACTCATGAGCCGGAAACAAAACAGCCATCGACCGTGCAGCTGTTACAAAACGAGCCAATTTTCCCAAGTTGTTCCCACACGAAGCACTGCGAAGCAAATGGTCGCCTGTTTTTTCTGCCGAATGGGTCATGAGGACACTGTTCCGCTTGAGCAACGTAGGACTGACAATTCTGAGAGGTACAGGACCATTTGATTGACGGGAGTCTTCGGAGAAATTCGCAAAACCAATCGCTGAAGACGAATCATTCTTCATTAGGACAATGCGAGCTCCCACACATCATGTCACATTTTTGACCGGCCAAAACGTCAAATGAGTGTTGCCAACGCCTCTACACAAAAAAAAGGACCGTTGAACGCAGAAAAATACAGAAAACGTACAGATTTTTGTTAAAAGGCTAAAAAAACAGTACAATTAATATAATACAGATCTAATGAATATCAAAAAGTGGATAGTTGGCGACCTTTCTAAATTGTAGAAAATTTAGTTTAGCAGGCTCGAGGTCAAATGAAACACACAGATGTAAATGCTGTTTTTTCGGTATTTTTTGGTATTTCGGCTGACCGGCAACCATCTTCAGGTATAAAATTTTTAACACGTCTGTGCCGGCTGAACAGTACAGTCCAAAACGAAACATGTACCGTACTTGTCTGAGTACGTTACCTGATGTGTTCGGTACTTTTTGTGTACCGAACATAAGTACGGTACTTTGTACGGTACTTTGAGAACCCTGATTGTAAATATGCTTGACTGTTTATGTAAGGGTATGAGAGATCACGTAGGGTTTCCTATAATTCCTATACACATTTCGATGATAAATCTAGTTTATTTATTTTTTCCGAAACTTGTAACTTTGTGTTTTTAACTGATATAAATGGCTGGACCTCACAAAATTGTTCACTTGGTTTGGCCTGTGTAATTCTACCAAACGCAACTGGATAGCTGCCATCGAAATTTTGGTAGCTGCTTTAGGGTACATAAAATTCGTTGGAGACGAAGTTATCTTTGCTCTTTTCTTTAGTTTTTTTTTTCTTCTTGTATTTAAATGCAAAAATAGAATTGGGCGTGCGAATTGGTTCAGTCATTATCATTTTTTCTTTTTTTTGGGCTTGACAAATGTTAGGATGGGATATATCACACGCAATCATGATGAACTCATCCCCAAGCTTTAATTTTAGCTGTGGTTGTTGTTGTTATTGCTTATTGCGGCCACTAATCTTTGTCCGTCTGGATGACACACTCACGCATATTAGAGTTTGCTTTGTGGGCACATGTTTACGAAGGAAGAGCATTTCGAGAATCACTGAAATCCTTTGACTTTCCGTTCTTTTGTCAGCAGTTGGCGCCTCTCACACGCCCACCCTGCTCCCGCTCTCAGTGACGCGCACTCGCATTCGAATTAACGGATCAATCGCACAACAACAAATACGAATGTTAGTCAACAAAATGCCGCCGCATACCGTTGCTTTCAGACTGGTTAATTAATTTTGTTGATATTAATTTCCAAAATGGCTGACCTTACCGCAACCCTTCCCGTATGTTCAAGTGCATTCCTTTGCCTTTGCTTAGAAGTACTCACTCACCATAAACATTAACATGGAAAGCTGCGCAATGCAATGCAAAACTTCGATTTTTCACACACCAACACTCTCGCACACACACACAAACACAAGTAAATCCACAAAAAACGCAAACCGACGACGCAACAATAACAAACTAAATTAATGGCTCGATACACTTCCTTAAGTTTGGGCCACTTGATTACAGAATTAGTTAATAATTTAAATAATAAAATGTTGGGTTTTCTTGTTGTTCTTGGAAACAGCGACCAGCGCGTCGCACGGCTGTGAAATAATTTACAAGAGCTGTGTCTGTGTTGGTGTGGCCGTCGCACGGTGACTGGCTGTCAGTGATGCCAGCTATCAACAGCATTCTGTGAATTATCGAGAATTGTGATCGATTCTGTGAATGCTACATCTGGTGTGAAAAACGCTAAACTGGCAACACTGCAACAACCAATCCAGTCATCACTGATTTTGCAGATTTTTTTTTGCCAAAAAAAAACGGGTGAAAAAGCAGTGCTGACAATTTGACCTTTTTCCGGCTAAAAATAATGAATACCCCCAATATAGTCGATACTTACTTGCCTATCGTTTTCTGCCTATCGCTGCATTTGTTGATATTTGTTATTGTTGTTTGCAGACAAACAACAACAAAGGAGTGCAAGTATGAACGGAATTTGCCGCATCTGCAGTGTTAGCTCGAATTCTGCCACACTGGTGGCCATATTCGAGGATCATAATCACCAGCCATGGAATGGCAATGGTCAGCAACTGGAACCCGCTCTAGTGGAATTGCTAAGTTAAAAGTAGGTTTTATTATAAATTATTTATTTGTCGCGTTATCTCCAGCAGATGTATGGTATGCCCGCCCATAAATTCTATTAGATCCACCCCCGACTCCTTTCCCAATTCGTCGATATTGATGGGCAGTGCTTGGAGTTTCCATTTCTTTAAAAGCGACTCAATTGACCAATCGGCACTTCGCTCCTGATAACTAAATATGAATTTGGCTCCACAATTTCGTTCCAATAAAAATGCCACCGTCACAATAATATCCTCAAATACACTCGGATCGTAGAAGCAATCAGCGGCTATGATCAGATCCAGCGGAGGCAAACGAAACACACTATTTAGGAGCAGTCCCCAGCTGACACCCACCACGGCCACATCCACTCCCGGTTGCAGTTGATTGGCTAGACAGGATTTACGGATGTGAGCCAACGATTTGGGTAGTATAGAATTATCGGTGAGCACCACGTGGGCGTGACATTTTGCTGCCAGGATGCCTGGAAGGGCTGTACCGCTGCCTAGCTCAAGGATGCGCATTCCGGCCAGTGTCTGGCGTCGTTCCCATAGAAAGTAGGCCAGAACTGGAGCACATGGCCAAGTGTAAAAGGAGTAGGCACCCTGCAGCAACTGCAAAAAGGACAAGGTGTTGGATTGGAGTAGATTTGACAGGGAGCATATACTACTTACCTCGGGTATTTTGATTTCCAGACGCTCGGGGGCAACGCTGGTGCTGCTACTGCTGAAGACAAACTTGCGTATGTGCTCGTTGCTGGCTGCGGCTGCCACTAGTTCATTATCATCGCTGCCGCTGTTCATTTGAAAACGCATTTTAACAAAAACAGAAAGTAAACAACCTGTTTGCATCTAGAGATGTGCAATCTTGAAAAATCATTTATCGATTGAGATGCTTGGCTAGAGATGAACTACTGATCGCTGAGACTGTGAATGGGAAATATTTAGACTGAAAGTCACTGTGATTTGTAGCAACTTTACTCAAAATTTTAGCGAACACGTTCGTCAATGAACATCTAGGCCATGATTGTGTTATACCCTAGTTCCACTGGCGAACATTCAATCACATTCTTGGAAAGTGAGTTTTCCTTGTTCCACTCACGAATGTTGTTCAAGGAAAGAAATATTACTGCATTTTAACATTCGAAAACAAAGAAAGAAACAATTGCCGCTTGCCTTGCGGTTTTGCTGCTGGGCGGTTTTCAATAAATTGGTCCATACATTTCTATCCCAAGTGCTAAACCTCCACCTTATGAGTTAGAACCAGAGCGGGCAAACAAACGGAACGTTTAACGAACCGTTCGCGAAAGAGAAGAAACTATTCATTTGTTTTGTATCGGTTACTATAGTCAGGGAAAACGAAACCACTAACTTTATATTGCCGAAGAGCGCAAACGAAACGATTGGAATATTGTTCTCGCGACAGCTGCGCTGCCTTGAAACGTTTGGGAATGAAATATATGCAAATGAATCGTATGCGTTATGATCGGCTTTTAGTTCTACTTAACCTGCCGAAGTTAAGCTTAAAAATAATGAGGAGCACAATGCCGCGATCCAAAAATGATTTGTTGCGTTCGCTATTTGCTGTCTCAAGCAACGACGAAATAATTTGCAAAAACGGAAAGTGCAATGGAAAAATTTTAAGTAGCCATGCAGGCAATTTAGAACGGCACTTGAAATGTGTACACACAGAAATATACAACGAGTACATGAAAAAAAGGGCTGCCAAACATTAAATAACACAAAAGGAGAGTTGAAAATTTCTTGTACAATAAATAAAAAAACAGCAGAAATGGCAATTGTGGAATTATTTACGAAATGTGGAAGGCCTCTACGTATGGTTGAAGAGCGTCCGTTTAAAATTTTAACGAAACCAGTATTTGATGCCCTAAATATGAAATTAAATAAGCATAATTTAATTGAAAAAATTGTACAGCATTCTTGCAATTTAAAACAAGAAATAAGTGAACAATTGAAAGGTAGATTGCTGTCCTTAAAAGTAGATGCAGCTACTCGACTGCATTTGAGCGTGCTTGGTATTAATGTACAATACATTGACAATAACTGCATAAAAATAAAAACGCTCGCTATAAGAGAACTAAAAGAGCGGCACACAAGCGATTACCTGAAAATAATGATATTAGAAGTGTTAAATGAATATGACATTAACTTAAACCAAATATTCACAGTCACGACAGACAACGGCGCAAATATGGTGAAAGCTATCAGGGAATTAAATAAAAATATGGTACAAGCTGTCAAAGATTTGAATGAAGAAACGAATTGTGAAATTGAAATGGATGACGAAATACAATCTAGTGAGCTCAATGAACTACATCTTGATATTGATTTCACTATGGATAACATAACAAACGTGCGATGTGGAGCTCATACGCTCCAACTTTGCATGATGGACGTCATTAAAGCAAAAGACATTAAGAGCAAATTAGAAATCTTGAGAACGGTCGCCAAAAAACTAAGAACCCAAACATATTTGAACCTTTTAAAAAATGGGAGCTATAAAAAGCCCATCATAGATGGCCCAACTAGGTGGAACTCTACCTATCTCATGTTAGAGAGGCTAATGGAGTTAAAAGAATTCATTGATTCAGTGGGTAGAGATAATTCTGCCTTTAATATATGCGATGACGATTGGAGTTTTGTTGCCGAATTTCTAAAGACTTTTAAAATAATTTATACGGCTTCAATAAGGTTGCAGTCACATGATTTGATATACAGCGATTTATTCATAGAAATTATGAACGTGTCGCTGCAGCTTGAAAGTCTTCCAAAAAGTGATATGACGTCGAGCTTAATAAATGCTGTACACACGCGAAAATCTAAGCTTTTCGATAATGATTTATTTATTACTGCTATGTTTTTGGACCCGCGGATTAAGGCAACTTTAACAGCTGACCAAGTTGCAAGAGCCAAGAGCTGTTTTATTTCATTACATACACGGTTGTCTCTTTGAAAGGTATAAAACAACATATTTGATTTTTTCTTATATATTCTTAAACACAAATTATTTATTTTATAGAAAACGAATCAAGCACCGTTATGTCATCAACCGAAGGTTCAAGTAATCCTGCAACGCCGCCTACCATGTCTACTTCAGTTAACAGTTTCGTGGATCCACTTGAAGCATATTTGCAAGGTTTCGACAAACAAACAAGCACTGATGAATCATCTGAGCGCAAAATAATTGAAAGAGATTTTCTTTCTTATGAACAACAGAGTAGACTAGGAATCAATGAAAATATTATGCAATATTGGTCAATTCAAAAAAATACCCTGACCGAAGTAGCATTTGTGGTGTTGGCTATTCCATGCACTCAAGTGAGCGTTGAAAGACTGTTTTCCGCTCTTAAATACATATTTGCAGAGCAACGCAACGGCTTTAACTCCAACAATTTGGAGCACATATTACTGGTTAAGGCAAACGACGAATTTGCTTATGAGGGCTAGTTCCTTTTTTTTGGTTAAATATTTCATAATGTACTATGTTTTTTAGTTTTCTTTTTGTACTAAATGCTGAATTTAAGAATATAAAATAATAGCTAACGAAAACAACAAAGCTGAGAGAATCAAAGAAGAAAAAAAAAAAAGTGTATACAAATTGAGCAGCAAACGTTTCCGAACTATTCGCCCTCGTTGCATATCGTTCCGATTCCCTTTGTTCCCTTTACAAGATGAGAGCATTTCGCTTTACGTTTAGTTTGCTCTCACGAACGCAAACTGAACGGAACTCATATTTTTACCGTTGCAATTTATCGGGTTTTGTTAGTGTTTCGCTCTGTGCAAAGAAAGAAACGAAACGATTCAGAAACGTTTCGTTTCGTTTGTTTGCCCGCTCTGGTTAGAACACTCTCTGCCCATGGCAACGCCAGTCACAGAGCAGCTGTTCCTATTGGTGACGATTGCCAACTTCGATAGCATATCAATAGAAAATCTAGCCTTTTAGCGGAAAATAGCTATATGTCGTGACAGTACCTAGATCATCCATGACAGTGACTTCATCATCCGTCGTGGATGATCTACCGAATGGACATTCATCTCTTATGAGGAAATATACTGAAAGAATGAGGTCATTTAGATTATCCAGCGGATGATATCTAGAATGTGCCAGTTAGTTTTCGCTGACATATTTTAATATTTTCTCCTTGAGATTTTCGCCTGGTTCGACGAATTTGTTGATTTGCTTTCACGAAATCTAAATTAAATCCAAATCGCTTTCAGGAATATCACCATCCAATTCAAACTGATTTCATTTCATGTTTAGCAAAAGTCACAGTCGCAGTCACTGTGATGTCAGTGGCAAAACTCTCATCACTAAACCAAACTAAGCTATCGGAATTCTAAAAATAAGTCATCCGCGCAGATCGATCGTCGGTGGGCAGTGTTTCTTCTTATTTATGGATAGATCAAAGATTAGCAATGCCGGGTCTCCGTAGTTATGGCAATTGGGAGTTGTGTGGCAAGCTGGGTCAAGGCGGATTTGGTGAAGTTTTGCTTTGGCAAAATCATGATGGACGGAAAATTGGTAGGTAGCTACAGATATATAAATGCATACTTACATATGTATGTAACTACATTCATATGTATGTGTATGTGTGGGTATGCAATTCCTAGAATTTACGCTGATGCAAGCGGATTGTGTTGTTGTTTGGAACTTCGTCACGTACACTTACACATGCACTGATAGGCAGGAGGGAGGCTTGCTGGCTGACTCAGCTACTTCATCTCTTTTTGCGTCTTAGTTTGGTTTTGTTTTGTTTATCTTATTCCTCTTTTTACGTTCGCAGCCACCAAACACATTAAGGATGTGAGCTCTTTAAGTGCCGATCAGCAAATCAAGTTGGATGAACGTTGGAGAAAAGAGTTCAAATGGACACTGGACTTTCAGAATCTGCCTCACATAGTGGCCGGCGTCAGGCTGGCGGAGGATCAGCCATTTGTTCAGTATCTCAATGAAAGGCACATTTGTAAGCTGCCCGTTATCATACTGGAGTATTGCAATGGCGGCGATGTACGTAAACTATTGCAGCGACCCACGAATGCCAATGGATTGAGGGAGCTGCAGGTGCGCGAGATTTTGCGCTCAATGCGTGGAGCTCTTCATTTTTTACACTCTGAATGTGGTGTCTGCCATCGGGATCTCAAACCCGACAATATTGTCATTCAGTTGGCTTCGAATGGCAAAAAGATCTATAAGCTGACGGATTTTGGTTTGGCTCGCTCCGCCCCGGACAAGACCATGCTGCAGAGTGTGGTGGGCACGCGGCACTATTTCGCACCCGAGGTACTATCGTCAGGCTACTATAACCAGACGGTCGATTACTGGTCGTTGGGCATAATTGCCTATGAGCTGGTGACCGGCTCGTTGCCATTCATACCCCATCAGAGTCCCATTAATATTCTGACCAACATTCTCAACAAGCCCAGTAAATGCATCCACATACGTGAAGATACAGAAATCAAGCTGAGATTTCATTTTGATACTGATTTGCCGCAGGAGCATCATTTGACTGGGCCTTGGGCAGAACAGTTTGCCGAATGGCTGCGTCTGCCCCTGAACTCCAACTACCGGCAACGCGGACAATTGGCGGCAACTGATGAAGTACAAGGAGCATCAGCTCTACCACCCGTCTTTTCCAGCCTGGACAGCCTACTGCAAATTCCTGTACTAACAGTCTTTGCCGTTAGCTGCTATAAGCGGCTGGAGTACATTATCTCGCCCAGCATGAAAATGGAGGAGTTACTCAAGCTGGTCTCTAGAGATACACAAATACCCATTAACGCCATTTACTTTGTTTTGCCCACTGGACATCCGCATAAGCGGTTAGCTGCTAACACCCGGCCGATAGAACTGTATGTGGAGGAATGGTTGGACACCAGCGAAGAGGCACAAAATCCACCCGTTATGCTCTATGTGATCAATGCCAATCTCCGGGCTGATACTCAAATCTCCGAACCACCGAAACTTTCTCAGTTATTGATTGATTGCATGTCTGTTAGCTTTGAGAGCGATCATATGTGGTTGTTGAATCGCCTGACTTTGGATTTCCATCATTTACTTATACGCGAGCAGGAACATTTGAAAATGTTCATGTTGGGTCTAAAAGAGTATGCCATGTCGGTGGAGGATGCAGTAATCGCATTTGAAATAGAAATACAGAAATTACTTGAAGAGAAGCTACGTACCTGCGGTGCCCAGGATCAGTTTGAGAAGCTAATGCAAGCTGTTCAGTTGGTAAGTGAAAATATTACTTTCATTTTATTTACTTTACGGCGCGAAACGGAAAACAATCTTTAGAGGGCGGGTCAATCTTATATCAAAATCTATATCTATTAAGAATTCTAAGAAAATCTCACCATGACCCTATAGCCGTGTTCACTAGTGTTGGGTTGTTCATGAGTGAGTGAACAAAATTGAGTTGCTCTTTAAACTGATCCATTGAACATCAGAGAGCTGCAACGAGTATGATCGATTACGCTCAATCAGCCTCGCTCAAACTCTTTGCAATTCCACTCAGCGGATTAAAGCAAAATGTTCGATCAAGGTTCGTTCACAACACGAAACGATCTTATTCAGTTGGCTTGATCGCTCTGCTTGGTGATCGAGACTGATTTTTTGGTTCGCTGATGATGATTGCAACTGATCGAACGATGATCAGAAAACGACGATCGATCCGAACGATGCATGAAAACTCAGACTTCGATCATGTTGCGATTGAATTGATCGTGAGTGAAGCAATCAGATCGAAAATTGCTTTGAGAAATATGTATGTATATAATTTGTATGTACTTATTTGTGTTTTTAAAGGAAACAAGTTGCGATGCATAAAATTAACAAAAACATAATACATCATTTATTTCTTATATTAATATAAGGTTGTCAAAAAAGTCTTGCGGTATCTTTATTGAATTTTCAATTGTTCATCAAATTGGTTATAATAATGCGATTTAAGTCAAATATGCGCCGTTTTCTTCGATGACGAGTTCCCAAAGAGATGCCAACTTCATAATGCCCCTCTTATAGAAGCTCGCTTCCCTATTGGCAAAAAACTCGGAGAGCCAATTTTCACAGGACTCTCTTGTGGCCAACTTCCGACTACCAAGCTCGTTCGCCATGGACAGAAATAGGTGGTAATCACTTGGTGCGATATCCGGACTATACGGTGGATGCAAAAGAACCTCCCATCCGAGCTCCCGGAGCTTCTGGCGCGTCACCAAAGATGTGTGTGGCCTGGCGTTGTCCTGATGGAAGACAATTCGGCCTCTGTTGATCAAAGATGGCCTCTTCTGCATGAGTGCTGCATTCAAGCGGTCCAGTTGTTGGCAATACAGGTCCGAATTGAGCGTTTGGCCATAGGGGAGCAGCTCATAGTGGATGATTCCCTGCCAATCCCACCAAACACACAGAAGAACCTTCCTGGCCGTCAATCCAGGCTTGGCCACCGTCTGGGCAGCTTCACCGCTTTTTGACCACGACCGTTTGCGCTTCACGTTGTCGTAAGTGACCCACTTTTCATCGCCAGTCACCATCCGCTTCAAAAACGGGTCGATTTTGTTGCGATTCAGAAGCGATTCGCATGCATCCATACGGGCAAAAATGTTTCTTTGCGTCAAGTCGTGTGGCACCCATACATCGAGCTTCTTTTTGAATCCAAGCTTCTTCAAATGGTTTATAACGGTTTGATGACTCATGCCCAGATCTTGGCCGATGCTACGGCTGCTACTATGCCGGTCTCTTTCGATCAATTCAGCGATTTTATCGCAATTTTCGACGACAGGCCTTCCGGACCGTGGCGCATCTTCGATCACCTCTGCACCAGAACGAAAACTTTGAAACCATCGTTGTGCGGTTTAAATTGAAACTGTATCGGGTCCATAAACTGCACAAATTTTATTGGCAGCATGAGATGCATTTTTGCCTTTATCGTAGTAGTACTGTAAAATATGCCGTATTTTCTCTTTATTTTGCTCCATGTTTGCGACGCTATAACTCACGACGAACGACTAAAAACAAACAACAATAAATCAAACACGTGTTAGCGCGTGAAAAGAGCTTTCCAAAAAGCTCTAGCGTGAACCGATGCGACGAATACAACTAGAACTACGCGCTTGCAAAGACAAGCTTGCGGAAATACCGCAAGACTTTTTTGACAACCTTACATAAAGTTATTCGTTAATCTACGATCTTGCTTAGGTGTTGTTGATGTTGTTAGTGGGCTCGAGTGATGAGCTGCAGCAGTAATGATTGAGCTTAGGGCTTGGACTGAATTTTCAATGTCTTCTTCGCTGTTTAGGGTTGGGCTCAGTTAAATGTGACTGCTTATATATTTTTTGTATTCGAGCCAGTTTGTCTTATGTGATGTCAGTTTCCGAGGATACTCTCTGATCTGAGATGGGTAAAAATAATCGGAGAATGGTCTGACGACAAATCTGCGAGTGCTTCTGCAGTTACCAAATTTTGTGGAACTTTTTTTTGTTATGGCAAAGTCTATAAGGTCGGGTATTTTCTTGGGATCTGCTGGCCAATATGTAGACCTACCCGGAGATACATAGTCAAGTTTGTTTGATGCGCAGTTGCTTCCCTTTTGGATTAGTCAGTCTAGAGCCCCAGAGTTTAAATATATCAAGAGAGTTTTGTTATGCCCCCCGTGTAGTTAGAAATATCAGACCTTGATCCCTTGTTATGTAGGCGAATAATAAAAGATTCTTTACAAAGAGTTGGAAATGTAGACTATTTAAGTTATTTGGAAATGAAGATGTAGATAAGATTGGCAAGCGGGTTTTGTACATTGATTAAAGATGAGCGAAAGCAGAGGTTACACTTTAACGAAATAAAACCATGATTATCAGACATGCTCCCATTTTCGCTTTCGTAAAAATTTTGCGATTTACAGCCATGCTCCCATTTTCGCTTTCGCAAAAATTTTACGATTTGGTCGCTAAATCGCAAAAGTAGTTGCTCCGAAATTCGCAAATCGCAAAATTTCGCCGATTTAAAACCGGCGACGTCTGAGTCCGTGAAATGAAAAGTAAATGGAAAATGTCGCTACAGTTAAGAGTTGCCTTCCTATGAATCAATTTTTTTAACATTCTTTGACTCTTTAAGATTGTATTTGTTGACTCTCTTATACAGTTTGGATTAAACTCTTGTGTTAAACAATTTTTTTCCTAACCCTCCCAAATTCTTTCCAAACCTTTCGACAACAACAAGTTGCGATTTGGCTATGGTATATATCGATACATGACTATCGATAGCCGATTAAATTGCTAGAGTTGCCCAAGTAGACAGCAGAACTTAAAAAGATACGAAACAATGCTTAAACTTCACATACAAGCTTGATGATTTTTAGTTTTGTGTTAATTATGGCTTTCAATTATTTAACCAAATACCACACAGAACTACAAGCAAGTTTTTGAATTGTAAAAATATGAGCGGCATGGTTGCAAAATGATGACTACGATCGTTGGCAATACAAAATTTTACAAGTGTGCAAACGTATTCGTTGTCTTGCATACCACCATGGCATTTAAACTGAAGTATAATTTTCTGTTGAAAAACACAGATTCGTTGGTTGTAGGTTTTCTAATTTGAATGTGTGTTCCATCTACACATGCGATAATGCTAGGAAGTTGGTATTTGGAGTAAAAGTAGTCCCGCGATTTCTGAATTTCTCCTGGTGTCATTTGCAAATTTATTTCCTCTGCGCATATTGTCCTTTCCAGCAACTGAATAATGTTGTGGAGTATCTTCCCAAATGTACTCCTGCCCATGTTTATATGGTGACCCTTTGCAACAGACAACTGGTAAGAGCCAGTGGCAAGATACCGCAGCACTGCTGCTAGTTGAGTTGACTGCGCTATTCGGGATGATTTGAGATCTGCTCGTATTTTGGATAAAATTATTAAAAATGTTTGTTTATCCAATCGAAATGATTCCCAGAACCTAAAAACAATGAGCTTTTGATTTAAAATAAAGTTCATGTTTTTATGCACACATGACTTACCGTTCATCTGACAAATGAAGTACTGACATATTTTTCCGTAAATGATGTCTGCGTCTTAGCTGAAGAATTTTACGGCGTCGTTTTTCCTCAAAGCAGGCAATGGCAAATCAAAAACGCATTTTAATTTCACTTGGAATTATTGCAAAACAAACTTTACAAATATGAAATGGCGCTCATCAGCTGTTTTTGTTATGTGGAATGACACAAACCGGTTTGGAAATGAAACATTATCGATATCAAAAACTGACGAAATTCGGAGCACACTAAATTGAAATCGTACGAATTTGCTCAAATCGCAATTCGCAAAATTAAGTGAAAACCGGAGCATGGCTGTTAGAGTACAAATTTGGTACAAAAACCGGTTTGAAATCGTAAAAGTTTTGCGAAAGTGAAAATGGAAGCATGGCTGTATGAACTCTAATGTCTCTGGGTGTCAAAGTTTAAGTAAAAATGTTCACAGGCGTGTGAATTAAACTTTGATGCTACCTCGTGTGGCTATGACCAGTTCGAACTATGACTTGCCACCCATTGGCCAATAACACAAACAACACCAAATAGAATAGCTTAAGTTTATTATCCAGACAAATAGGATACAACGATTACTAAACGACGTAATATAAACTATACTAAGAGCAAAGAGCTAAGAGCTATTTATTTAAACGTGTTGTCTTGCCGCCGAAACTCTTGCAACTGTCTTTCTTCGAGATGGGCGACGCGCTCTCCCGATATCAAGCATGGTAATCGATCAATGAGCATCGATATGATAGTGGTGGCAGACAATAGCGGTCAATCAATGGCGGTCAATTCAAATTTCTCGAACTCGCAACACTGGGTCTAGGTCGCCCAGCCAGATAACTGGCGGTTCAAGTTCAAATCATTTGAGACTGCTTCCCAGTAAAGAGTCTAACTCGTAAATGAAACTTTACTCGCTGCTATCATCCTAATTGAGGTCGAGGTCAAGATAATACGCTTTCTTGTCTGGAGGGTAAACGGGATTGCTGCAAAAACTCAACTCAAAGTAATGTCTTATTAGAACCAGAGTTATAGAGCAAGAATTCAAATTCCCAATGGTGGCCGACAGACAAGATGCCACCTCTCCACCTTTGTAGTTTTTCATCTAAATCCATCTGCTCATTACTGACGGACTTTGATTTAATTTCCTATTGAACTTTCAGCCACAAAATCCCGACTGGCTGAAATTGGTAAGCAAGCATGAGGAAAAGCATGTAAACTACATGCGCTTGGTTAATAAAACCAAGGAAAACTACGACTCTGTTTTGCGCAATGCCCGTCAAAAGGTCAAGGAGGCTCAGCGGGCATGTGAGGAAAAAATTCAGCAGGATGTGTTTCATGTGTTAGTGGCTTCATATTGAAATTCGAAAATATTTTTTTTCAAAAATCCATCTCTTTGCAGGCATTCGTTTCGAAGAAACCATTTGGTACTTCTGAATCAGAAACGTCCTTTAGAGTTACAAACTTTTGGCATTGATCTGGCCAATGCACGGGATAAATTTCTCAATGATCCCGACTTGGTTCAATTACGGTTAACCATTAAGCAATTGCATTATATGTTTACGCGGATACCAGCTGCCTGGCAAAAATGCGGACAGAGTCTCATTGAACTTCAGGGACAGTTGTTGCAGGTGCAAGTGCAAATGGTGCAGATAATGCAGACTCTACCCACTCCAGAGCCACCAGCCCTACTGCAGCTGAGCGAGAGCATGCAACGAATGACTGTGGATGGCAGTGGAGGTGACTCGGATTGCTTTGACAGTCTGACTACCAATGATTTGCTTAACGAATCCCTGCGCTTGGAACGCCTGTGAGTAAATATTTAATAATTTTTTATAAAATTCTTTGATTTTCCTTTCTCTCTTTTTTTACAGCATGCGCCAGGACATGGAGACTAATTAAGACTTAACCGCTGCATATCAACCTTCGTGCCTTGACGATATTGAATCAAATGTGCTGCATCACATTTTTATGTTTTTTACTCATGTTTTCTCAAATGTCATTTAGCTCTTTAGTTTCATAGAAACTTTGCAGCATTATTTTTAGGATTTTTTTATGTTTATGTTATTTTATATTGTTATATACGGGCCTGTTCCGAATTCCGAGTCGATTTTCATGTAAACGTTAGAATTTTGCAAGCGAATTTAATAAACGAGACAAAACTCGGAATTGTGTGTGAGCAGCAGGAAGCGATTGCTTAATCCCAAGTGAATTCAATTCGAGAAAAAAGGACGACGATATCTAGTAATCACAGATTGGTTTGTCACTTACATAAACGTTTATACAACCTACACTCGAAATACAAACGATTACACGAAAATCGACTCGGAATTCGGAACAGGCCCCATAAAAATGCGTGTTTTATTAAAAACCAAGTGTAACCAAGTGCAAGTTGGCAATTTATTTTATGATTTTAACTGGCATTTAATACAGAAATCGAATCAGAAGAGTTTAACAAACTGATTAAAGCCTAGTACTCAGTTTGACTACAAACTAATTTTATTAAAAAATATAGACACTTTCGAACCATTATACCAAAGCCTAGTTGGCTTTTGATATATCAGATTTTAACCAGGGATCGTAACGATTATAATTTTAGTCGGACAACCACTTCCAGATATGAAAATAGTCACATACGCTGACGACTGTTCGATTATCAACACCGGCCGAGTTGTTAGAACTCTCGCACAGAGGATGAACGCCTACCTCCCTAGCCTTGCCAACTTCCTCTTCATTAGAAACCTGAGCCTTTCAGCTCCCAAAGAGGTCAAACAGATTCTGGACATTCATATTAATGGACACCAGATCCCCATCGTAAACAACCCCAAGATTCTCGGTGTCATGTTTGACCCTCTCTTCACTTTCGCTAAACACTCCTAAGGTGTAATCAAGAAGGTACATAGCAGTAACAAAGTCCTAAAGGTCATAGCTGGAAGCACTTGGGGGGACAGGAGAAGGAAACGATCGTCACCACCTCTACAAGGCTATGGGAAGGTCTATGATAAACTACGCGGCCACAGTATGGTCCCCGTGTATCAGTGACATTCAGTGGAGAAATCTCCAGCTAGCCCAAAACGCTGCGCTGCTAGTAGCCACCGGTTGTCATATCATGACCCACCCCGACCACCTACATCAGGAAACAGATATAATCCCTGTTCGTGAGCATAACAAGCTCCTCACGCAACAGTTCCTTATAGGCTGCCACCAGACATCCCATCCAAATCATGCCTGCGCTCTATTCATCAAACTTGCATACTCAACATGTTCGCAGCAGAGTTTTATTCGAACCAATTGTTGGCACTCTGATTATAATCATGTTCGACTTCAATCCAATCAGTTCGGCTGATTGTTCGTTTGGCTCAACGACGATTGTGTCTCTCTCTAACACACAGTGGTGCATGTCTTCGGCAGGCGTTCCGTGTGAATTGGCGAGTATGTTCGTGCCCCAGGGGCTATCGCTGAGGAACTTTGGTTTAGAGTGAGCGAAAATCACCTCGTATGAATAAACTCTTGCATAGGCGCTGCTGGCAGATATGGCTCACGATGCGCTGGCCAGTCAATTCTGAGTTTTGTTAAATCGAACACACAATGCGTTTGCTGGTATGAATCTGATTATATTCAAACCTGAGTTTTGTTCGATGAATAAATATGAACATACACGTTGGATCACATAACTGTAGCTCAGCCGCCCGATGCGATTGCGTTGTGAGTTGAATATATTCAGCTCTGAGTTTTGTTGATTGATTAAATATGAGTGAGAATTTTTGCGTATGAGCTAATCAAGAAAAAAAAGTGGTTTTGGCAGTTCTCTGGCCTGCACCACACAGAGCATGTCAAGGCGCCCCATAGCCGTAAGATACGACCTACGAGCGGAATCTCTACCAGTCCAATAGCTCCTAGGAAAAGATAGCCCCACCACAAACAGCTACCTATCACGCATTAACCCGGAAATCGCCGACGAATGTCCCACATGTGGTCTCGGCCCTTACGACACAGTACACCTTTTCAATTGTCCCCTTAACGCCACTGTCCTCACACCACTAGATCCAGTGGAGGCAACCCTCTACCTCGGTCTGGCCCCAGATTAGCACTCAACATCTCTATAATAATTTACCTCTTACTTTTCTTTTCTTTCTCTCTTTACGTACAAATCTTCCCAGCCGCTACTAATGCCCGCCAGTCGCTTCTGCTCCGTGCGAGCTGGCACTAGTTGTTCACACCAATCTTGGCAATATCTTCCCGCACCTGATATTCCCATCTTAGTGGTGGTCATCCCTTTGGGCGTAAACCCCAAAGTCTTTCACATCCCGTTTGTAGACCTCTTTTACTAGAGCTTATTCATACATGCGGGTCACATGTCCAATCCAGCGCAGCCGCTGTTGTTTAATGCGCTTGACTAGACTAGGGTCCCCATAGAGCTCATACAGTTCATCATTCATTCGGGATGTGAAAATCATCGCCAACTTTCAAAGGTCCATAAATCCTCCGAAGAATATTTGGTAAATGTTTAGTATAGGTCCATCATGGCCAAAAATTGGCAAAGTTGACGGTCACACAATGTCATCCGTCAAGAAAAATTCTGTCCAAAGTGTGGAAATATGTGCAAGCTGACAAACCGTCCTTCCGGTTTGATGTACAGATGCTGGGCTTACGTTGAACTAGACGTGATGAAGAAAGCATGCCAGGAGACAGTGCGGCTACATCGTATCCGTAAGTGATGTGTGTGCGATTCCTTGGATATCTGCCGAAATTCCAGTTTCAGAAAGTCTATAAAACGCATGCGTATACATGCGATTTTCTTGGCTATTGGGAACCTTTATGAATCCTCACTAGAAAATATTAAAAATGAAGATGTCCATTTTGAAGAGGTAATAAAAAGATGCACCACATACGAAGAAGAAAAATTCCGCGGTTTTGCGCCGCCTTATCTGCTGCTGTTAATGTCCATGCTTCTGCGACGTATTGCACAACTAAAATGATAAGCGATTTGTATAGCGCAATTTTGGTTTTTCGAGTGAGGGCTCTGCTCTTGAACTCCCTACTTGAGTCCGTCGAGTGATGCTACAGAGTGATCCTTCTTCGGATTTCCAGACTGATGTTGTTGTCGCTGGTTATCATTGTTGCGAGGTAGACGAAATCGTTTACAACCTCTAAGCTGAACCCTCCCAACTCAATGCGCGTGGCTACTAGGTACTTCATTTTGTCCTCATTTACCGCTAAGCCCATCTGTCTAGACCAGGGGCTGGCAAAACACACATGATTCTCAATCTCTGAAAACGCCCTGCTTACCGCCCGTTCGGTTTTGCCGATAATGTCAATATCATCGGCATATGCGAGTAGCATTATCTACTTCTACTCTACATATAAAACAGTTTGTCCTGATTCACTGATTCACTGACAGACTGACTGATTCACTGATTTGGCAATCAACACAGAGCGAAAACGGTAAGAGATAGAAGGCTGAAATTTGGACAGAAGTTTCCATTAGTGGTGAAAGTGCGTACTAAGATGGGGTTTTGGAAAATTCCCCTGAAACTCGGTTTGTAAGGATAGAATACGAAATAATTTGAAATGTGATTTTCCAATGTCGGAAAAGCCGTGAAAATTCCCCGAAAATTCTGTATGCAAAAAAACTATTTGTTCATCCGATTTGACTTGAAACTCGGTTTGTAAGTGATAGAATGCGAAATTATTTCGAAATGTTATATTCTCGAGTGCCGGAAAATCCGCCCCCCAGGCGTGAAATTCCCGGAAAATTCTGTAGGCAAAAAACTATTTTTTACCCGATTGAGCTTGAAACTTGGTTTGTGAGGATAGAATACGAAATAAAGTGAAATGGGACGGTAACGGTAACGATAACGATAACGTTAAAGATAACGATAACGATAACGATAGCGTTGGGCCATTGGGCCAGATCAGTTTGTTTTTTAGTAATCTATCTATCGAAACTATCGGATATTCCAAAGCTTCTTGAAAAGATCCTGATTCTTCCCAACTACAACATTTTTGTCGCTCGAAAAATACTCTCAAATCTCAGCATGAGTTTCATGAAGAATCCCTCTATATCTACGAATTTACTGGAATTTCACTACTCTGGTAAACACTCTGGTAGTTTATACTGATTTCAGCAAGGCTTTTGACTCCATGAATCATGAGCTTTTAGTACATAAATATGCAGCTTTGCTCGGCTTCCCTGCCACTCCTCCTCAACTGGATCAAGTCATATCTAAGCGATCGATCTCAACGAGTTCGTTTCAAATCTGTACTATCCAGCTCCATTAATGTACTATCTGGGGTTCCCCAAGGTAGTCATTTAGGCCCACTACTATTTAACCTATTCATAAACGATATCCCACAGGTTTTATTCCATTCGCATGCATTAATGTATGCCGATGATCTAAAACTTTGTTTGTCGTATAATGACCCGGCGTCTCCTCTCCTCCTACAATCCGATTTAAGCTCTCTTCACACCTGGTGCTCGGTGAATAGGCTTCCTCTTAATCCTCGTATTCAACCATATGAGTTTGATTATATGATTGATACCATCCCATTGGAACGAATTGATAAAGTGGATGATTTTGGTGTACAATTTGTACCCAAGTTATGTTTTAATAGTCATATAGCGGTCATCGCAAATAAGGCAATGGGAGTTCTCGGGTTCGTTAAACGATGGTCCAAGGAATTTAATGACCCCTACGTCACTAAGCAACTGTATGTTTCCCTGGTAAGACCAATCCTTGAATATGGGTCGTGTGTTCTGGTTCTTAATTTTCGCTCTCCGAGGCTTTAACTGGGATCCTTCCACACATCTTCCTCATTACGAGGACAGATTACGCGTAATAAACCTGCCTTCTCTTAAGAACCGCAGAACTTGCCATGGTTTTTATGCCTTTTTATTCATAAACTCCTGTCAGGAGTAATCGACTCTATCGCTTTATCTAATATTAGTCTTGCTCTCCCACAACGCGTTACCAGAAATTTTTATCCCATTTATCTACAGCCTTGCCTAACAAACTACGCTCCTCACGAACCCTTCCGAAACCTTTGTTTAAACTATAACTTGCATTATCATACTCTCTCAACTCACTCCTCCTTGTTTGTAATAAAAAGTAATTTATTGTCGTTCCTAAGTAGGCCTTCTAAAAGTTAAACAGAACATAAATAAATAAATAAAAAAAAAATTATAAAGGAAATTTCCAAATTCCCGGCTTTAGGCCGTACCCCATCCCTTATCGGTCTGCAACCTTTACATTTTTTTTAAGCCATAAAAAGAACCGAACCGATTTCGTTCACAGTTTTTGGTACGGTTCAGAATATCCACTCCTGGTCAATTCAATTTCCCAAATCGTGTCGTTTTCTGTTGTTTACAAACTTTTTACTTGATTTGAGAACAAGTCTTACTTTTATTTGTGAAACCTTTAAGGTTCAGATAAAAAAGTTTGCATTTTTTTTTGGAACAATGGGAAATTTTAGCTTGTTTGAGTTAATTAAAACTAAATTGGGTTTTGTTTTTGCACAGCCGGCAAAACCTTCTTGCCTAACACTGTGTCGAAATTGAGTTCTATTATGAAAGTCTGTCTTAATCATGCTTCTAATAAGTAAAGCCTCCAGCTGGCCATTTAAATCTACCATCAACTGTTATATGGGGGGCCATTCGATATACATGTGCACTGAAAGTATATAAACAGACTTGGTCAATTAAAAGTATAGAAGTAAATAAAGAAACAAAAAACTGCTGAGGATTGCAATGTCACGAGAAATTGCCAATGAGACAGAACTCAATGCGTCAGCATCTGGCTCTGGCCAGACGGCAGTGGGCTATAAAAGTCATTGTACAGTTAGTAGAATCCACAGTCGCTAGCCTAACTGGAAACGCCATGGATCTAAGCTGTTGGAAAACTGTTGTATTGCTGATGGCAGCCGTAATAGGATGCGCGCTGGCCAAGTCCAGTCGCTTGCGTAAGTATGGACTACGGTTTAAAAAATTAGGAATTGTTACTGATTGTAAATTTCTTACAGCTGCATTCCTAAAGGTTTGCTATCGCGATGCTCCGGATTTGAATACTTGCGCACGCGAATCATTTCAATCGCTGAAGCCACGTCTAATGCGCGGCATACCCGAATTGTATATACCACCCATGGAGCCGTTGGTGGTGCCAGAAGTGAAAATGGATCAGGATTCGGGAGCAATTTATTTGCATTCGGTGTACAGGAATGTGAAAATCACGGGCATATCGAAGCATACGCTGAATGATTTGAGAATTGTACCAAGCCAGCATAAGTTTTATTTATCGCTGACCTTTCCCAAATTACACATGGAATCGGACTATAGCATCAAGGTAAATATGCTCTAGCACAAGAAATTTCAAAGGATTTTCTTTTTGAAAGGTTTCTTATAGACATTTTTGTGCAAACAACCTAAAAGTGTCTTCAAAATTGAAACCTTTTTAAACATTTTCAAAAAATGTAAACCAAAATTAACTTAAATTTCCGTACAGATCGAAGTCAATTTGATTTACAAAGTTATTTTTTTACGGGTGTTTGATCCGGTTCTTAAACCAATTTTTAGTTAAAGCAGGTTTTAGTCCTACATTTAAGACTAAGAGTCTGAGTTTTAAACAATGGATAAGCTTATTCGAGCATTTTTTACCCTTGCAAAGGGTATTTTGAAATCAAGGCTGCAAACCGGTCCTAAACCAAATCTCAAAGAGGCAAAAATCTGTCAATTTTCTAACAATCTATGAACCCAGATTTGTACCGAAACCTTAAGTTCGATAAGTACTGGAACCTAGCTATCTATACCAAACTTTAGACGAAGTCTTGATATACAAATTAGTGTTGGGTAAAGGTTTTTCATTTCGCTGAACATGTTCACTTGATCTTTTTTTCATAGTGAGTCAACTCACTTAAATTACTCAGTTGTTCGGCGGTTCACTTGTCGGTCAACTAACCCTAAGACATTGTGACCATTAGCGATCATTCAACCCAATTGACGGTCAATTTGCTGGCTCCTACATGCAGATGATGGATCATACAAAAAGCTTGTAATCCTTTGTTGGCTTATATGTCAGACTTTCCCGAAATTTTCCTTAAGGGCAGAGCTCTCGTTCTTTTTGCTCTGGCGGACAACTGGTTTCATAGCAGACGGGTGCTTGTTTGTGAGGTGAAAGAATGAACATATCATTGAACAGATTAGGGAACAACTCACTGAGCAAGAGAGACTAAACAACTCACTGAACAGCTCACGAAACAACTTACTAAGCTAGAGAGACTGAACAACTCACTTAACAGTTCACAGAACAACTCACTGAGCAAGAGAGACTGAATAACTCTCACTTAACAAGAACACTGTGCAACACTGAAAAGTTGATAGAGTCGAGAAAGTATGAAAGAGTAACTAAATGAAGTCGGTTTGTTTATTTTGGTCTAAGCTATAACTTTGTGCTGTATTTCTTCTCCAAATTTGAAACGGGCTTCAAGATGAAGTTAAAAAATAGAGGAAAGCTAACTTCGGCTAGACCGAAGTTTATATACCCTTGAAGCTTGATGGCGCCACTACTTTGAGCATTTGCTTCCCAGTTTGTTATATGGCAAGTATGCGATATATTCATCCGATTTTGACCGAACTCCCCAAAATTGTGTGAAAACTGATAATATTCACAACTGGAAGGTATAAAGACGCTTCCATTGAAAACAAAAAAGTTTTTCTCACTAGAACTACTTTTTCAACAGATCGTTCCTATGGCAGCTATATGCTATAGTCATCCGATTTGAATCAAACTTGCCAGAATTGTGTGGTACCATATATTATTGATCAGTAACAAGTTTCAGAGCGATAGCATTGAAAAAAAAAGTGTTTCCTACTAAGACTTTTTCTCAGACATATCTTTTGAATGGCAGCTATACTATATAGTTGTCCGATTTTCATAAAACTTGGTGGAATTATGTCAAAGCATAGAAAACTTAGAAATACGAGGATTGGGGACGTTTGCGTTACAGACAAAAAAGTTTTTCTCACTAAAACTACTTTTTCGACCGATGGTTCCTATGGCATCTATATGATATAGTCATCCGATCCAGCCGATTCCGACAAATGTGCAGTGTATTTGTAACAAAAGGCTTCGTGCAAAGTTTGGTTAAGATAGCTTTAGAAACAGACGGACGGAGATAGCATAGAAACAGGCGGACGGACAGGCGGACAAGGCTATATAAACTCAGCTCGTCATGCTGATCAAGAATATATATACTTTAGCCAACCATAAAGAAATGTTTAGTAGGTAAAACCAAGAGCAACAACTTTGTTGAAGATTTAAAAGAGAAATTCAAAATAGTTAATTCCCTTTCAGAAGTTGTTGGTCTCGACGCTAACAACTTTTTTGAGTTCAAAAATGTGTCATGGTGGAATTACTGAATAAAAGTGAACAATTGAAGAAGAACTTGTTCACTTGTTCAGCTTAGTGAACAATTTAATTTTGTTCATTTACTCATGAACAACCCAACACTAATACAAATACGCTGAACATTTGTCGGAGCCAGCCATAGAATCGATCGATTCTTCCAGTCTCTGAGATCTAGGTGTTCATACAGACAGCCCTGTCCCTATATCGACTTTGCTGTTAATGCTGATCAAAAATATATATACTTTATATGGTCGGGAATGATTCCTTCCGCCTGTTACATACATTTTTACTCTGCGAGTAACGGGCATAAAAATAGTCTAAGTAGGGAAAACTTTTTTTGTTTTCAATTTATATAATTTGCATGTTTTCTGATAACCATAGCATATAGCTGCCATAAAAACAATTGATCGAAAAACTAGTTCTAGTCAGAAAATCTATTGATCAGTATTACGTATCGATCCGTCAAAGGATTGGTAAAGATCATATGAACGATAGTCGAGTTATGACCAAAAAAAAAAAAAGTTTGCTACCGCAGCTCAGCAGCAGTTCTGCTTTCGGCTGCTACTGCAGTAGCATTATACATACCAGAGAACGGCTTCGTTCGATTGCAAACCGCTCACATATTCGCGCTCTATCAAACTTGCATACTCAACATGTTCGCAGCAGAGTTTTATTCGAACCAATTGTTGGCACTCTTATTATAATCATGTTCGACCTCATTCCAATCAGTTCGTTTGGCTCAACGACGTTTTATTAGAGTGAGCGAAAATCATCTCGTATGAATAAACTCTTGCAAAGACGCCTAGGCGCTGTTGGCAGATATGGAAAGAGAGAGCAAAAACGAGAAGGCCAAGCTAACTTCGTCTGTGCCGAAGTTTTTATACCCTTGCAAATGCCGTTTTTGAAATGTCAGAGTTTAAGAACGCTTACATAAAAATCAAAAAAAATTTTAACTAAAACCCATTTTCCGACAGATAAACATCTGATCTCGACCAAATTTCGCGGAATATTTTTGAAAACATATCAAATTAACCATCGCCGAGTTTAAAAAAGATGAAACTGAAACAGAAAAGTTTTTCTCACAAAGACTCAGAAGTAGCAAATTTTTTAAAAGTTGCTAGGTCTTGCAACTAAATTGCTAAAGTGGGAGCGAACTTTAAAAAGGGTTAAGAGTTATTTACGAGCTATGATACACACTACACACACTATACACACTATTTACCAGGTGTTCTATTTACACACGGTTTTCTATTTACAATGTCTTCGCGGTTTGTCGATAGGGGTTTTTCTTTCTGTCTGTCTGCCTGTTTGTCTACTGTCTACTGCGTTCTACTCTTCTTCTTGTCAACTTCCATTTTATATACAGTGTGACCATCTTTAAATTTTTTACCAAATACCTTAACACTAAAATATATCAAAATATTTACAACTTGGGGTTAATTTTCAAACAATTCCAAAGACTACAGTTTCAATAAAATTTGGTCCACAAATTAGTCGCTTAACAAGAAACCTGTTCTTTCTACGTATTAGCACTTCTTACTAAGACCTGCAACCAGCTTTAAACGGTGCATGTACCCTGTTTTCGCATCATGTTTTAGTGGATCAGAGTTTAGTGGATTTTAGTAAATTTATAAACTAATTGATTTATAAATTAACAATAATTGTATATGCTCTTGTACAAGTTCAAATTTGGTTCTATTTTACTAACTTAATAACTTAAAACTCATTTTTCCTTCCAGGGTAAAATCATGATGATGCCTTTGCTGGGCGATGGACGCTGTAAAGTGGATTTGAGTAAGTAAAAGTCAAACATAAAAATAAAAATAACCAAAATTCTAATGTTTTCCCTCTATTTTTAGCCAACATTACCATGCATACGGAAATAATTGGTCGAGAGTATAAAAAGCAAAATCGAATTCATCTGAGAATCATTGATATCCGATTGAATTACGAACTATCGAATGTACACATGCATCTGGATAATCTGTTCAACGGTGACAAGGCCTTGGGTGAGCGCATGAATGATTTCCTTAACGAAAACTGGAAGTCCCTGGCCGAAGAAGTACGTCCTCTGATCACCAAGGCCTTGGTGGATATATTGCGTGCCTCGATTGACAGGCTATTCGATGTCTTTAGCTATGACGAGCTCTTGCCCAAGAAGAAATAGAATGAGGCCAGTTAATTTCCTAGTTGTAGTTTTAATAGTTAGATTAACAATATAGAAAGCAAAATAAATTATAAAACACAAAATAATTCAAAGTTCCTAGACTAGCCACAGTTTGGTGGGCATTTTGGAGAATACATTGTTCCATAAGCCATGAAATATGTCGGCCAAACCCAACTCGAGATCGGGTCGCAATTCGGCTATCACCTCGTTACCATTCTGATTGAGGAACGTGTTGATCGACGCTGCCAGTATATCATTGCCATTGAACAGATTCTTCAGGTGTATGCGCATGGCACCCACCTCAAAGGTGACCTTCATCTCATCAATATGTATGATTTCATCACCCGTTTGGGTCTCATTGCGCAACGAGATCTTAGTGTAGACAGCTGTGCGTACATTCTTTAGGGCCATGGCCACATCACCATTGCCTATCAGGGGCAGAAGTAGAATGTTACCCTTCAGATTGTATTTGGCACGTATTCGCAGACGCGGCAGCTCCAGCTCAAAGTTTAATTGTCTTCGTCCCAGATCCAGGCTATAGAACAAAGGGAAATGTTAGTTATATGAATAATATCTGAGGAGTGCTTACTCCAAAAACACACCTGGCACGTCGAACAGTGGCATTGGAGGGTCCACGTATAATCAGGTTCTGAAAACCGCCAGATAAAACCAAATTTCCGCTACCCTTTGATACGGATACCTGATCGATATTTAGCGGCTCGAAGCTTTTTACACCAATTTCGGGTATGCCAGCGGCCAGTGCTGGAAAGCAACCCTCAAAAAGCTGACGAAAACATTTCTGCTCATTGGGATTGGAACGCTTGCAGGTCTGCAACCAAGGGGCTATGTAGGGGAATATACATATATGAGAAATGGTTTAGTTTATGCCGAAAGGAAATATAAATAAGTCGTCAGAGAAAAAACCAAGCCGATTGTGCTTCATATCAAGCAATTTTGATGTCAAAAGTACGGTAAGACGGAATATTCTTGGATCCAAGCCGAAAATACTGAAATCAGGCGCGAATTTTTGAGACTGAAATGCTTGGTTTAAAAATGCTTGATTAAGTCGGCTTCATATCAAGCACAGATCTTTTTGGTTGTAAGCATAAAAAGTATCGATTTCAAGCATAGATCTTCTTGGTTTTAAGCATGGAAAGTGTCGAATTCAGCAAAGCTGCCAATTTCAATGCTGTTTTCGCTGCTTGCAGCTTCGTAAGAGCGAGAATTGTTCTCATTTTTTGCTCGCTTATGGCTCCCCGCACTTCCCTCGCCCACAAGTTCGAAGTCGAGATCAATTGTCTTCTCGAATTCAAGCAGTTTTCGTCTTAAAAAATCAAAAAGAAAAAAATCTAAATTGTAGCCGATTTCAGTCTCGCCAAATCGTGCTAGATTTCTCTGGGTGTATGTAACTGACAAAAGGAAACATTTCCGACCATATAAAGTATATATATTCTTGATCAGCATCAATAGCCGAGTCGATATTGCCTATATGAACATTAGGGTGTACGCCGATAAGGTACCCTGCGAAAACTTAACAGATACCATCATAAATTATTGCTTTTAGGTTGTAAGTAATAAGTATTTGCATCCGCAAACCTTCTGGCTAACGTGAGCGGCGAGCACTCCCTACAGGGTACAATATATAGGGTTGGTGCGTCGGGTTTGGTACCCACCGCCGTCAAAAAAAACTCCACCAATGAAAACTGCGGCAATAATGCCTCGGATACGGACCCCCTCTGACGACGACCCACGCAAATGTTTAAAGGACCACGATTTAAGGATATGCACCTGGAATGTTCGCACCCTCAACAGAGAAGGTGCTGATATTCAGTTGGTGAATGTCCTTGATAAATATTCATCGAACGTTACCGCACTTCAGGAAATGCGATGGATTGGACAGGGGAGCATGGTGAAAAGAACATCAACAACCAATGCACCCTGGGAGATCTACTACAGCGGACTTCCAAGCATGAGTTTGGATGCGGCTTTGCAGTCAGTGCAAGACTTCGTCGCTCTGTCATCAGTTTCACACCAGTGGACATGCGACTAGCCGCACTCAGACTTAAGGCTAAATATTTTAATATTAGTCTTATCTGTGCACACGCCCCAACGGAAGACAAGGGCGCTTCGATAAAAGACGAATTCTATGAGAGCCTGGAACAATTATATGAGCGACGTAAAGATTGAGCTTGACGCTTTAACGCTAAAATTGGGAGAGAAGAAGTTTTTGGCTCAACAGTCGGACGATTTAGCCTTCATGAAACAACCTCTGGTAACGGAGAGTGTCTATAAGATTTTGCCGCGGGAAGAAACATGGTCATAAGTAGTACCAGGTTTAAACATCGCGACATCCATAAGGCGACCTGGAAGTCCCCTGATCAACTAACGCGAAATCAGATTGATCATGTTGTGATCGACTGAAGGCACTCATCGAGTGTGCGATTCGAGGTGCCAACATAGACTCGGATCACCACCTTGTTGCAGCCAAAGTGCGCACGCTGCTCAGTGTGGCACATGCTTCACGTTTTAGTACACGTCGAAATCTAAATGTCGATAAGCTGCAATCTTAACGGACCTCTGAAGCCTACACAGCTAAACTCATCCAACTGCTCAGAGAAAACTCACCATTCCCTTCTGGTGTATGTGAACAGTGGAATCACATATCACACTCCATGAGTATGGCTGCCAAGGAAATACTCGGATACGCCGAGCACCCTCGAAGGCAGACTTGGTATGATGAGGAGTGCCGCGACGCTACTGCAGAGAAAGACGCTACCTACAGGAGATCTCTGCAGTCGGGAGCAACGCGGGCTGTTAAAGAGCAATACCGGAAGAAAAGGAGAGAGGAGAAGCGCCTTTTCAGAAGGAAAAAGAATGAGCGAGAAAGGCGCATGCGTGAGGAAGTCGAAATGCTATTCGGCATGGGGGAGACTCGAAAATTCTATCGAAAGATTAGACGACTTACCGAAGGTTTTAAACCCGGGGTCACACAATGCAAGGATGAAAATGGAAATCTGGTCACAGATCCGCAAGTGGCGCTAGACAAATGGAGAAGCTATTTCGCCAACCTGCTGGTAGGCGACAACGAACACAATACCGCCTCTGGAGAAGACATGATAGAGATAGACCCACCGGACCATCACGAAGTCTGTGTAGCCATAAAAAGGCTTAAGAACAACAAATCAGCAGGAGCAGATGACCTGCCAGTTGAACTGTTTAAGGCTGGAGGCGAGGAGCATATGGTCTGACGAGAGCATGCCCGAAGATTGGAGTCCAAGTGTAATTTGCCCACTTTTTAAAAAAGGAGACCCTGCAGTTTGCGCCAACTACCGTGGGATCAGTTTCCTTTCCATCGCATATAAGATTATGTCGTGCATTATTTGTGAACGTCTAAAGCTAATAAGCGGCTGATCGGACCTTATCAGTGTGGCTTCAGACCTGGTAAATCCACCACAGACCAGATATTCACATTACGACAAACCCTAGAGAAGACCTATGAGAGAAATATCAAAACCAATCATCTTTTTGTTGATTATAAATCAGCCTTTGACACACCGATAAGGTCAAGGTTCTTTGACGCCCTGTTTACCTTTGGTATACCAGCAGCAGGCGCTGGAGCCTTCTTCTTCTTGCTCGAGCTTTCCAGCCAAGCAGTGCACCTGAATCGTTTATGATTTGTCTCGAGAACGCATTACAGATGGCACCTCGGACATATCAAAGGCGGAATTCCGTCAATGACAAACTGCAATCGGTACAGCACATTTTCGCAAAGTTAACATTCAAAGTGAATAAAACGACAAATGAATTTAATATATTTCTGCGATAAATATTGACATATTTTGTAAAAGATTATGTGATCGAGCATATATTTGTATGGGCAAAAACTTTGCTATTTCTGTGCACTGAAACACTGATGCCACCGTTTTACCATTGAGCGACAACTGTTAGGCCCAACCAGTTGCAGTATAAGAGCAGAGATTTTCGCAGCCTGAGTTCTTATACTGCAACTGGCTGCGCTTAACAATTGACCCCCTACGGCAAAATCGACCAATCGGCCGTGCCAATGTGTTATTGAACGAAGAGGTCGTGGTTCGAGCCCCAGGAGGGGTGGTGGGTTGCATTGCAACATGAAATTGTTTCTTTTTGTTTTTTTTTTTAGCAAAATAAATCTATATCAGGGCTGCAAACCCAAAAAATTTTTCGGAACCTCCGGCTTGTGGGTTCGAACCAAAATTTAACAACGGTTAAGGTTCGGAAATTTGAGGTTCGAGGTTTTTGGGCGTTGGTTTTGGTTCGAACCTTGGTTCGTTGGGTAAAACGCAATATATTTAAAATAACAATACAATAGCTAAGATACATTGTAAGACTGTAAGACGTCGATTATGTGAGGTTGGCGCTTGTGTGCTGGATATGGACTTCCTTCTAAGATAGTGTATAAATCTTTAGTGCGCCCTCTAAAAAAAGTCAAAAATGTCTAAATGTCAAATAATTAGCTAGAATTACAGGTTCCGGCAAAACTGAAAAGTTTCCAAGATTCGAGCCTACCAGAGAGCTATATCTGTTGGGAAAAACAGCTAAATTGATAACGCTGCGTGTGGCACACACTTCTGTCTGTATAAATGTATGTACTTTTGTTGCTGGACAAGACGGCTGACATGTTTCTGCAGTAGCATGCACCGAGTTGCTTAGATTGGCGCATATGTATATGTATAAGATGAAAAATAAAACGTTCAATACCTTGTGCAGAGTACATAAATGTTTACATTAAATTTGTAATACATTACAAATTAATATCTTCGACTGAAAGTACTGTGGTCTATGTGTATGTAATACAAACTACGCATAAGTATGAATGTATACATATGTACATAGGTAGGCAAAGAAGTACTACATACAATAAATAGCACGCTCTGATTCTTCACGTATTTAAATTGTTTTACATATGTACAAAGTACATTGTACATACATATATGTATGTATGTTAACAACCATTGGGAGTGCGAAAAGGAGAAAATAACAAATCGAAGACATTTACTTTTTGAACCGAACCAAAAGTTTGGGTTCGGAACTGGTTCGGGTTCATCTAGTTTCGTCCTCGTGGTTCGGTTCAGGGTTTGGTTCACAGTAAAAAATAAGCCGGAATTCCGGGTTCGAACCGTTTCGGTTCAAAACCGGTTTGCAGCCCTGATCTATATACATCAAAAAAATTTCAACTGAAGCTTTACAGAAAACTGTAGCATGGTTGATAAGTTTCGAGATAGATGATAAATCTTGTTTTTTTTATAGATTTCTAAGCTCATTTCAAGATTTTTCAATCTTGTTTTTATAAGATTGCAAGGTTCGTGAAAACAAGATTTTCAATCTAGATTTTAGATTGATTTTTTTCTCAGTGTACCTTCTTGAAAAATGTTATGACTTCAAATCAAGTCTATGTGTACGGCAAGTGATAAACTTAGAATCCAATCCATAAAACCCATTAAAAATTTTTTCATTTTGTTAAGCCTGTTTTACTACAAAACGAATCGTATAAGGCGATATCACTATGGCCTTACAGTTTTCCATACATAAAATGTCCCCCTAATGTACATGTTCATTGCACTTATCGACATTTTTAACAGACCCATATATTTGTTTCTGTGTCGTAATTGTTAACCGGATAGGATAATAAAGATAATGGGGTTACGGTTATAGGGAAACATTTTTTTTTTCGGTGACGGTTTCGGTTACAAATTTTAAAGTGTTTCGGTAACGGGTTTAATCTCTGTTGCATTTCATCCTTACACGTTTCCAGTCAATCGAATTAAAAAATATTTCCATTCAAATGCACGGTAAAATACGTGTCTCATTATTTCGCAGACTTTCCTTACAAACCGAATTTAAAGACGATCGGATGAAACAAAATGTTTCCCATACTAAATCATACGCAGTTTAAGAACTTTAAGAAAAGTATGCAATACTTTTGGGCACCTTAATTATATTTGTAATTTTTTGAATTAGATCCAATTTACTTAAACTGTTAAATCTTTTTCAATAAAAAAATCGTTGAATTGTTTGGTAAAATTTATTCAAATTCGAAATTGTTGAAGCTCAAAATAAACAAATTCCTCGTCGTTATTTAAGTTTAGCACAACAAAACCAAACACCTGCCTTGGGTTATCTCTATTTTTGACAAAATCAAATGAGTAAAACACAAATTATTTGAAAATATAGGAAATCTTTTGATGTGTCACTGAAAATTGTAGTTTAGAAAAGAATTCCTCTGATTGTATGAAGCACTTCCCATTTCATTTTCAATTTTATTAAACTTTATTCACTTTAGTTTCTCAGCCACATTACTTACGTCTCTCCTGTAATGGTGGCTTATCGTTTACAATTTCACGTGTGTAAGCCTCGGTGGTTTGAATTAAATAAATAAAACTGATGACACATAAACTAATGAAATACTTCCAGCTGATGGTATTCAACATATTACGAGCTGTAAAATCAAACAAAACAAACAAACAATAGTCCTTATTGAGACAGTAGAAAACTGGATTTTCGAACACTTTTGCTTTCCGTTGCAGACAACCGTTTACGACAACGTTTCAAGTCCAAGTGCTGAGACTGTCATGAGAAATGTTGTACGAAAGCAAAGCTAGGTAGGCACAGAGGCCAGGTTTTTGTATACAACAAATTCCGCCAATTGAAGTTGGTTGGTGGGCCGTGTTCAACAAGACCTGTCCGCTTACACCCGCTTGCCAACGATGAGGGGGACCATATATTGGGGTATAACAAATGTCGCATGAAATTAATTGTGAAATTCGGATGGACAGTTACACGCACACATGTAATATCCGGGACCATGGACAAAAATATAAAAGGAGGACTCGAGTAGATGTAGAATAAAGACTGAAAGTGGAGTTGGAAAAGTCAAAACAGAGACTGAAAGATGGAGAGATAAACGAGAAAGAACATCGTAAAAAACACATAGAAAAAATTTGAAAGGAATGTTTAGGAAAGAATTATATAATAACACTAGTTTACAAAAATAAACAAATTAAATGACCCATTTCTACTGAAACTGTTTTTAAGTGTAGTCGGGATTGGAACGTTTTATGAACGTTTTTTACATATGACGATACCGTCTGCAGGATGACTAAGGACAACTGAAAACAAGAAAGAAAGTCGGTCAAGCCCGACTATAACATACTCTGTAGCCTTACTACCCTCGCATTTGCTCACGAGTCAAGAGAGGCAATCTTAGTGAGAGAGAGAGAGAGAGAGAGTACTTAGAGAGCGCACCGCGTTGTCACTAAGATTGCCTCTCGTGAACAGAATGTTGTGGTTATTGGTGGGGGGGTGGGGGGTGTTAACAGGCCGTTTTTGGTTCATAACTTGAGTATCGTTCATCCGATCTTTATCATTCCTTCAGCGAATCGATAAATAATTTTAATTACTAGATATCTCTAGAAGGTACGAACCATTTATCTAAGAAACTGTGGGAGTTATGACTTTTTTTCCAAATTGCGGGGGCGGGAGGGGGCGTGGCAAAAATTGAAAATAAACTTGATCTGCCTGCAAGTATAAGAAATATATGTCCCATACATGTCAAACCTCTATCTCTTACCATCTCTGAGATCTGTACGTTCATACAGACGGACAGACAGACAGACGGACAGACGGACATGGCTATATCGACTCGGCTGTTGATGCTGATCAGGAATATATATACCTTATATGGTCGGAAATGATTCCTTCTCCCTGTTACATACTTTTGCACAAACTTAATATACTCTGTGTACCTTTGGTACAGAGCAAGGTATACTTAACTAGGTAGCCGCACTCGCTCTCTTTGCTTCCTCCTTGAATGTCAGTCTGTAAACAACAGTTGCGAGCGACGCATCTCCGCGGACGAAGAAATTCATTACTCTCTTGCTCTCGCTCTCTTTTGTATTTATACCCCGTTCCCATTAAAAATGGGAAAAGGGGATCATGAAGTTGTGCAAATGTATGTAACAGGCAGAAGGAAGCTTCTCCGACCCTATAAAGTATATATATTCTTGATCAGCATCAACAGCCGAGTCGATATAGCCATGTCCGTCTGTCTGTCTGTATGAACGCGTCGATCTCAGAGACTATAAGAGATAGAGACACAAATTTTGGCATCCACATAGGTGTATACCGTACCCAGATCAAGTTTGTTTCAGATTTTGAAAATATCCCCCCTCCCTCCTTAAACCGCAAAAAACTGTCACAGCCACAATTTTAAAGTTAGAACCTGGTGGCTTCGTATATGCTATCCTAGGCCTCACATCTAACTACTCCCAAAAGGAAAATAAGATACGAGCAAAAACACAAAAGTTATTAAACAATTGTCTCAATTGAACAGGGTATTTTGTAGTCGGGAAACTCGAGTACAGCGCTCTTACTTGTTCTTAATATCATTTAACGATTTTTCATATATATAGGGCCTATATTATTATAGGCACATCTTATCAAAAGGAACTCTCTCGCTTAAATATTTATACCCGTTACTCGTAGAGTAAAAGGGTCTACTAAAGTCGTGCAAATGTATGTAACAGGCAGAAGGAATCATTTCCGACCATATAAAGTATATATATTCTTGATCAGCATCAACAGCCGAGTCGATATAGCCATGTCCGTCTGTCCGTCTGTCTGTATGAACACCTAGATCTCAGAGACTAGAAGAGCTAGAGCAACCAAATTTGAACTGTAGACTCCTATTGTCTGCACGCAGATCAAGTTTATTTTCAATTTTTGCCACGCCCCCTCACGCCCCGCAATTTGGAAAAAACGTCATATCTCCTACAGTTTTGATGATAGATGGTTCGTACTTTCTAGAGATATCTAGTACTCAAAATTATTTATCGATTTGCTGAAGGAATGATAAAGATCGGATGAACGATACTCAAGTAATGAGCAAAAAACGATCAGTTAACACCCACCACCCACCCCACCCATAACCTAAGCATTGCGTTCAGCAGCAATCTTAGTGAGCGAGAGAGAGAGAGAGAGAGAGAGAGAAAGAGAGAGACTTAGAGAGCGCACTGCGTTGTGCGTTGTGTGTTAACTGGCCGTTTGACTCGTGACCAAATTCGAGCTGCGACATTAAGGGTGCAGAGTATGTAATAGTCGGGCTTGACCGACCTTCTTTCTTGTTTTTTTTAGGAAAGGTGATACGTTTTCAAAAGTTTTGTTGTCTGATCTGTTTATCGTGATGAATTTGGAGTCATTTATGTTGGATTTAGTAATTGACAAATATCTATTAATATCTGGCGGATAATAAATAGCCGAGTTAAAAAATGTTGCATACTTTTCGGCTGACCCACCTCAGGCATACAGGAAGGCTATTAAACATTTGTTTCATGAGTAACGGGTATATCGAAGTCGGTTAGAGCCGACTTTAACTTATGCTCTCGTTTTGATATGTGGTGTTTCGAAAATGGTTCGGTTGCTGAAAAGGCTAAAAATGCATACGAGGACCTAAAATAGAGATTAGAAATTGAAGGCTACGCGTTTAAAACAAATAGTGACAAAAAATGATTTGATTATTTCAAAAAAAAATTGGCAAAATGAAAGCAAACTGCAAGCGTACAACATGCGTATTTATTATAGCGCCATGACCTATTATGGTTTCGCATAAGTTCCCTCTAGTACGGCCGACCCACGCTGTATCAACGTTCTGTCGACGATTTTGTGACTGTCGTTGACGCTCGCTTATTTCCCTCACAATGGGCTCGACTGACGTATTTTTTAAAGCGATATCCGCTCAATACGTTAACGGCTCTTCAGGCACGCTAGGTCTACGCAATGCCATGCAGAGAAGCGACATAAGCGACGCTCGTTCGAGCCAATGACATGCATGGGGCGACTTAAGCGACGCTCGTTCGACCCAATGGCATGCTGTGAAATAGTTCACTGAAAGGGTGTTCGAGGATTGATACACCTTTTTTTGAAATCCTTTCCTATTCTTTGCACACGCTCTCTCACGGAAAAAAATTAGAGCGTACGTCTTCTCTCTCTCTCTCTCTCTCTGTTTAGCGTTCGGCCCATGTTACAATTTGACAGGCGGCGCGACGCAACACCGTACAAAGAGCAACGCTGGGTTGACGAAAATAGAGTGACTGACCCCAACCGTACCAGACTAGGTTATTATAGTTTAAGCCAGGGGCCGGCAAAACACACATGCACATTTTGGCGTTGTGTGTGTGTGTTTAGCTACGCGAGAGCGCGCTCATTTAGCACATCTATGTTGTTGCAAAAGAGAGCAGTATAAGCTCGTATACTGTCGGTGTGTCGACGTCTCTGCCGCAGAGCCCTGTTCAATACACTGGAGATTGAGACGTGCCGGACTCTGGTTTAAGCCGTGAACATTTGGGCGTCAGCAAATAACCTGTTAGAGTTATTAGGTATGATCTTACATAACCTGCCGCTGTGATGTTCTTTTATTAAAGGAAAGAAACGACTATGACAATGTGCTTTTAATCTCTTACATTTTTCATTAGTGAAGCTGGACTATAAACTTCGTGACTCAGTGTGATAGTGATGACAACTTAGAACTATCTATATAACATTTTTAACAGTATTGAACATGCACAAAGAAGTATTGATTGGAGAGAGCTCTGAAAGAAAGATGTTAAAATGTATCGACTCCATCACAGGCGTAAGATTTCAAGTGTCGCAACAAATTTGGTTAATCGAGCTCGGATCGTTTTCTAACTGGGCAGAGAAAAGTACCCATCCAGAAAAAATACATTATAAATCAATCTTAACTCGTTCATTTTCATCATTTTGTAGCTGTTAATTTCTTAAACTCATTTTTTATATCTCTAATTTGGTATCTTTTGATAAACTTGTAATAAATTATAAAAAATGAGTTTTTTTTTCTTTTTCTATTTTTCTTTTTTTGGCTTGATGTGGGTGGGTGGGAGATGGGTTTGGAGCTGTGTAAGCATGACAATTCCATGATTTCTCACTTATAAGAATTTTCAAAAGCTGCGAACAAAGTTTCACTCTTATATCTCTTCTGAAAGTATTTTTGACCGCCGACTCCATACAAGACCGACCACTGTGCATCGTTTCGGTTCATGATATGAGTTTTTAAGTTTATCAAACCAGTGTTTCGCTTCGGTTCAGTAGTTCATGTTTAAAATTAAAGAAGAGAGGGCCAGGCTAGTCTTTAGGTTCGTGAGGTCACAACTTTAGAAGTTTCGGGAGATATATTTCCGAACCCAGCAAGGGTATATCAACATCAGTGTTTCGTAGTAAATTTTCCGCTATTTGTTTTAAGTTTTTACTTTCGTTTATGGTCATTTCGCCACCATACACACGCCCCTTTGATCATTGCCTTTGCCGCTCGCTCCCCTCGCTCTCTTAACACACCCAAACTCAAATAAAAACAAAATAAATAAAAAAAAAGAAGTTGTTCACCTGTTGACTACTTCTGGTATTACGCAGACAATGCCGCAGACGTTTGCCTCTTCACTGTCATGGTTGATGTCTGGTTTTTGGTTTTTGTGCTTCATTGCCTCTGTGTGGGGGGGGTAAACGTTGCGTTGCCTGCATTTTGGTGGCAAGTTTTTGTTGTTACGCAGTCGCTTTGATGGTAATCATGACTTCACATCTGCCCCTCACCTTCAATCGACATCATTAACGAAAAATAAAATATATATGTATATAAATATGCAAAGGTCTCTTATGTGACTAATCATCTGTCTCTTAATGCTGCACCCAGTTGCGACAATGGGCCTGCAGCTACATTGCTTTTTGCGTCGCGTGCGGAAATGACCAAATTTGCTGGACGGCTACTGCCTGCTGGCGACTGTTGTAACAGTCCCAGTTGGTCCAAGTTGTTTCAAGTGGTTGCGTTATCTTTAAAAACGATTGCTTCCTTACCCGACTGCCCCCCATCAAAAATGAAATCAAGTAGAAATTTAACCCAAAATTGCGCAATTTTTATTTTGACTTATTTTTTCGAGTTCAATGTTTTTTTTGGTTTCCATTCCATTTCGTCAAGCGTTTGTTCGTACAATAAAATTGGCACCTCAAGTGACCAATGCTGCAATTTGAGCTTAGGCATTTCTTTTTCTGCAAAGTCATTTCTGGGAAATGCAAATCTAAGAGAGACAGTAGTAAGGGGTTTGCGGTCATTATCTGCGCTTGGGGAACTTTAATTTGTCTATATATATGCAGCTCATGGATCTATTTTTGCGGCTGTACTTTTAGTTTTATAGTGTGTTTTTTTTGTGTTTTTATAGGCGCCAGCGGCGGCATTGACCGATTAAACCAGCGGCAATAATTGCGAAAGAAGATTTTTGTAAATAGTTAAAGATTTTAGTGATTGTGTTAGATCGTCAACTGATGAAGAAAAACGAACTAAAATACTAGAAGATTCCTTTGGAGAAATTGTGCAAATAACACTCAAAAAAGTTGTTCAGCCAAAAGTTTTTAATTTGGTTCGAGCTTTGGTTAAAATTCTACATGCTTAAAGGACCGTAACTATACGAAGGACCCATCGAATGAAGTTAGTATGCTCCGACCGTTTGTTTATTCAAGTCTAAGCTACGTTTTTGTAATGCATTGCTTAATAAAATTCGTTACAGTTTTCAAGACAAAGTTGGAAAAACAATACAAAATGAGTGGAGAACATGATGATTTTACATTTTTGTTATTTTTAATATAACATAGTTCGACAAAATCCAACTTTTTTTTAAAAACCCGGCATAAGATCCTAAAATTATGATAAAAAGGACCTCTGTTAGCATCACCTCATACCCAGTTTTACGAATAAAGCCTCGGTTCGCGTTTTATGGGTACTTTTCTACTTATCATCGATTTTAAAAGCTTAAAATAAAAATCTGGAAAATTCAGCAAATGTGGACAGGGTCATTGGGAACGCAATACAAAAAATTCACTTCAATCGGGCAATTGGTTAGGATACCTCCAGAAGGAGTTAAACCTTAATACTTGAATATCTTTAAAAGCGCACGGTATATTTTTATTAAAGTACATATTTATGATGGTATTATGGACTATTGCATGTCCCTAAGAGATGCTACTCGACAGCCAAAAAACCGCCATTTTTAAACTCACCCTCAAACCAATTCATATAGGCCACAAACCAGAGCTAAAAATAGACAGAACTGCGTTTTCAGTTATACCAACGAAGCCTTGGTTCTCGGTTTATTGGCATTTTTGTACCAGCAATTGCCTTAAAACAACATTGACCATTTAAGGGGCCGGTAAAAAATTTCTTGTGAAAAAGTTGATATTTCGCAGATTCTTAACAGAGTCTGCTAAGCCTATGTTAATAACATGATAACACAATTTACTCTGTCGATAAACGATGAATTGTTATCATTTTGACTTTTGACAATCTGCAATATTAGCGCAGTGAACTCCTCGCACTTGGCTGCTACGGCAAAGATTTCGCTCATCTTGATTGGAAAGTAATTCGCGCATTTCTGGCGATTTGCCTCCATGAAGTTGGTCAGGTCAGCATGATGATCTTCTGGATGTACTGCTGTAGCATGTGTGACTTGGCGGCGTATATAGCTCCGCTGAACTCGAAAATGGAATTGGGCAGCGGTCCCTGGGTGGTCACATAACACTTGGCCACGTAGTCGGGGCCCTGTCATGGAAACGTTAAGAAATGGAAGTGATTTATAAAGTCTTTCTAGCTAAGCTGGTGTACAAATGACAGAGTTTTTATCAAAAAATGAGATTTCTGGCCCACAGTGCAACGCTAAAATTCGTAGAGTTGATTGTTCGAATACAATTTTCAGAATTAGCCTACACAGAAAAAAAAGATCACGATATTTAGTATCAATCTGGTATTTTGTAGTATCAAATCGGCCTTCATCTGAAAAATACCCAGATGATATGTTTGAATATATCACTTAGACATTTCGAACACATCAAAGTGATATTTTGTCAGATCAACAATTTGATATTCTTTAATATCAATGATATATATTATTATAGTATCAAAGCTAAATTTTCAAAATACCTGTAGGACATGGTTGTAGTATCAAAGAAATATTTTTAAAATATCAAAAGGGTATTATTGTAGTACCAATGCTTTATTTTTATAATATCAAAGCTATATTTTTATAGTACATAGTACAATTATAATGACAATTATCTTTCTGGAAAAATCTGCTCTTTGTCGCTGGAAGAAATGTAATTAAGGCGGTCGAAGCTAAATCCACACTCTAGAAAAATTGTAAAATTAATATATTGAGAAGAATAAACAAAACAAAACTTACCAACTAACTTTTCGTACACCAATTTTCCAATGTTTAGTTTTTATACCCGTTACTCGTAGAGTAAAAGGGTATACTAAAGTCGTGCAAATGTATGTAACAGGCAGAAGGAATCATTTCCGACCATATAAAGTATATATATTCTTGATCAGTATCAACAGCCGAGTCGATATAGCCATGTCCGTCTGTCCGTCTGTCCGTCTGACCGTCTGTCCGTCTGTCCGTCTGTCTGTATGAACACCTAGATCTCAGAGACTAGAAGAGCTAGAGCAACCAATTTTGAAATGTAGACTCCTATTGTCTGCACGCAGATCAAGTTTGTTTCAAATTTTTGCCACGCCCAACCCCGCCCCCACAATAAAAAATGTTGAATAACTCCCACAATTTTTGAGATATCGATCTCAAATTTAAAACTTAAGTTTACATTCGCAACATCTATAAGCCCACCAATTTTCATCAAGATCGGATGATAAATAGCCGAGTTAAAAAATGTTGCATATTTTTCGGCTGTCTCACCTCAGGCACACAGGATGGCTATTAAACATTTCTATGCATGAGTAACGGGTATATCGAAGTCGGTTAGAGCCGACTTTAACTTCCGCTCTCGTTGTATCAGCTCATAGAGTTGGATTTTTTTGTTCTGCCCTTGAACGTCAAACAGCACACATATACATACATACATGCATATTTTGCATGTAGATTTGTATGTACGCATCTTTGCATATGCATGTATGTGTGCTTGACTGCTGTTTGACGTTCAAGGGCAGAACAAAAAAACGCATTGCGGACACAAAATATGTATACATACATATGTACATATTTAAAGACGCACTTTTACTGCGTAGAGAGCTCAAAGTGAAAAAAACACGCACAATATGTATGTCTGAGTGTGTGTATTATAATCGTACATACTATTAGCGACTGAATAAAGGCAATAGCCTTTTTACAATTTATGAATTTGCAAGTATAACAACAGTACAACAAAACACACACATGCAATTCACATTTTATTCACTTTTACCATTTACATTTTTTTTTTTAGGCACCGCACTTTTTTTTGATCACCTTTCCCACGCGCCAGCACAGATCGAATGACCAAATTCGCAAGAAGAAGCTAGAAGTTCGCTACAGACCCGACGCCAACTTCAAAACGTTCACGAAGAAAAAACGAGCGGCACTCGTTTCCGCGCTTGCGGCAGCAGAGCAATGAGCATTGTTTTTGCTTTTTTCGAGATAGACTATTGCTGTCTCTTTTTGATTTGAGAAACTCTGTGTGTCTCTTTCTACTTTCAGAATTTTGATGTCTGAAATCATATCACTTGGGCATTTTTCATATCATATCACTTTGATCAATTCACATTTCAATATAATATTTTTAATATCAATGTGGTATTACAGTTTCATTTTAATATTAAATAGTTTTACTTTGATATGCAAATATTAATATTACTGATATGATATTGAAATACCACATCTTATTTTTTTCTGTGTACCTGAAAATGGTCGCTACGTCATCTAACTAGTCGATGAAATGCACCGAAACGAGTCGTTAACGTTTTGCGGTTTCCGGTTCGGTTTTGCTTTTACCAACCGAAGTTGGCTTGGTTCGCGGCTCGATTTATCAAGCACATATTAGCAGTTCGGTGCGCTTCGGTTCAGAGCCGGTTTGAATTCCTAATTTAAACAGGCAGTTCATTGTTGTGTAATTACGTTGTTGGTTAGCGACCTTTCTAATTGTAAGAGTGTAGTGTCCCTGTAGACGGATGCCGATGTGCATCCGAAATATATTGGAAACAAATCAACATAGAAGTTTTCTTCTTGACCTCGAGCCAGCAAGTATCACACTGCTTGCACACTCGAGTAGGTCAGGCTAACACACTCAACTTAGAGTGGACTAGATATTTAGAGTTAAATAAAGCGTTCTGTGAATTGTGAGTTCAGCTACCAAAATCAAAATACATACTCTCTGTGCGCTATTAGAAAACATTTCAACACATTACCTGCAACAACATACTTTTAGGGGGTACTTGAGAATAGCATTCTTTCATTGCCTACTTTTAGGATAAACTCTTAATTTATTAAAGCAATCTTTTTGAAAATTTCCCCCTCTTAAATTTTTGGTAAGCGCATTTCCAAACCAAATTGTACCTACCAAAAAGTATAAACCCTTTGCAATTGGATTTATCAATTTTATTTATTAATTTATTTATTGTACAATTAAAGGCATAAGCATAATACTATTTTACTACTCAAGTGATATGGCTAAATGGTCTATGTGATTGGATGTGCATGTTACATTTATTGCTAATTGCTAATTGCTAATTGAATAAGAGTTGACAAACGGAAAGAGAAAACAAAACACAATTATTTTTGTACAGGACAAGACCTCTTCTTGCTTTTGGTATTTACATAGCCTTAGAAACTAACTGCAACTTATGTTAACCTTAGTCTAAAGTCTTTTGAATGCAATTCCAACAAAGTTGCGTGTTTTGGGATGGTCTGGGGGGCTGGGGGAGATCACTGAGCGAGCCTAAGAAGTGGCCATCAATTTGGCTGCTTGTATGACATTATGCTGATGATGATAGCCAGCCAATTCGCTGGCGGCTCCACTTGCCATGGCAGCCGACGAGGCGGCGGCAGCAGCACCACCCAATGCCCCAAATGAGGCACCAAAATAGCAATTGTTCACATAGTCATAGTTGGTGGCATTTGTCTCTGTCTTTACACCGTAGGCTGCTGCTGCGGCTGCTGCATGCAGATGATGATGAACCCCCACACTGTGATGGCCATGCGAACTTCCCGAAGCGGCAGCAGCAGCCGCTGCGTGCAAATGATGATGATGATGATGCTGATAGTGGGGCGAGGGTGTGCCATTGCTTAAAGTGGGCGTGTCTGCAGCGGCTGTTGTATTGCTGCTGTGCGTCGTATAAGCGGAGGCGGCTGAACTGCTACTGGGAGTGTACAACTGAGAGCCACTGTTTCCATGCAATTGCCTGGAACTATGCTGTGACTGATGACCAGTTCCGCCACTGCTGCTGGTCAGGCCATGAGCATGTTGCTGGTGTGATGCCTGTTGCTGTTGCTGCTGCTGCTGTTGGTGCTGTGCCTGCGTCTGGGCGTAGTGAGGAAAGCATTGCTGATGCGCTTGCTGTTGCTGCTGCTGTTGCTGCTGGTGTTGCTGGACATGATGCTGATGTGTAAGCAAACTGCTGGCCATTGAGCTGCTGGCCAGGCTACTCTTAAGATCTGTGTGCAGCTTGCTAAGACCATGACTAAGCGAGGGCTTGAGATCTGTAAAGGGAATTGATTGTAAGAAACTTGGATACAGTGAGGAATACTAGACACTTACCATGCTCCTCCTTGCACTCCTTAATGGTCTCAAGAGCTGCACTCGAACTGCTACCCACGGTTGCTCCCCCACCGCCACCACTGCCCGTTTTCTTGGGCTTGCGTTTTCTGGTCTGTATGCCATCCTTGCGCATGGCCAGCGGACGATTCACTCCATGCAGTTTGTAGTACAAACCACAGGCATTGCACACGGGTTCACCATCATTATTCCGCCTCCAGAGTGTGGTGGTGCGTGTACCGCAATTGGTACACATCAAGCCCAGGCGTCGTGTGGCTGTCTGCTTGGCAGGAAAAAGAGGACATTCGTTTTAGCTTAGGGGTCCAAGTCCAAAGTGTTAGAAATGGCTACTCACTGCACTCACCAGGCGCTTGCTGGGCTTAATCAGCGGCCGATTCATTCCATTCATCTTGTGATACAGACCGCAGGCATTGCACAGATAGTGTCCGGTGCCATCGCGTCTCCAGAGCGGAGTGGAAATGGCACCACAATTGACGCATTCGCGTCCCTCACCAAACTGAAAGTCCATGGCGCTCTCGTAGGGCGAGGAGCGTTGAAATCCCGTCGGATCGTAGGCACTGCGCCAAGAGCCCATCATAACGGCCGCATTTTGTGTATAAAACTGCGCCGGCAGTTGGGCATGTGCCGACCCAAAGCTATCCGTAGTCCAGGCATTCTGCGCGGCACTACCAAAATGCGCGGCCACATGGTTATACTGACGATTGGAGGGCACATAGACCGGTGCATTTACGGCCTGTTGATGATGATAGCCCGAGACACCCACACCGACTCCCACACCAGCGCCGGCTGCACTGCCCGCTGCCGCAAGATCTGTATAAGCGGCGGCTGCCACGGCACTTGAATGATACATCTTAGAGCTGGCAGCAGCGGCAGCCGCGGCAACCTGCAGTTGCACGTTCTGATAGTCGCCGCTGGACTGCTGATCCGAGGTGGACTACAACGAGAGGAAGAAGATGGTAAACTAAATTAGGTATCTCTCTCTCTGTCTCTCTTTCCTTCTCTCGGCTCCCATTGGGCGACACTCGGTGACGGGTAGCCATTTTGGTTTTCAGTTCTTTGGACTGCAGTTGTCTGCACCAAAGAGAGCGGAACTCGTTTTCCCAAATGTGTTGCCCTTTCGGTCTTCAACCTCAATTGATGGCGCTCTGCATCTGTGTGTATTTATGTATCTTATCTCAAGCTTTCCTTGCGTAGGTATTAAAAAAAAAACAAAAACAAAAAAATGTAGGTGTGGGTTTTGCAGAACAGAACAACTGGAACCATAAAGTCTAATTAATGATCATCATTTTGAACATAAAAATCATTTGATAATTTAATGGATCAAAATGACTTAAAATTTAATAACTTTAACGAAAGAATATCCAACTGATCATCTAGCAGAATCCGTTACGGACTGTTAATAAAACGTTTCTGTTCGGTAAGGGGCACACTAAAGCTGTGCGGACTGTTGTTGTACACTCACAAAAGAAACGTCTAGCAGTGTTCAACATCGATTGGGATAGCATATAAAGTATAAATTTCAAGTATATTTTGTTCTTGGATGTACTAAAAATAAGTACGAATCTTCCTAGAATCTTCAAGAACCTTACGTACTTACTGTAAGCCGAAAATTTTAGAAAACGCGTTCTTAATACAAGAACAAAATATTTTGGATTGAGAACAAAAAAGACTTAGTCAGGCATTAACACGGTGAAGCCAACTTAATGAAGTTTTTGAAAAAGCTTTCGTTTGTGAGAAAGAAGTGTAGAGGGGCAAGCGATACCACTATACCTCTTTCCTACAAGCCAGGGCTTTTTGAATTTAGCTTCACCGTGTAAATCACGCCTTACAATGCAAACTCTCATAAGCATTCAACCGAAAATGCTAAATATTTTAAGACAAATCTGTTCTTAAAATTCCCTCCTGGCTCTAACATTTTTCTTATCGATTACACTAGTTTACAAAAAAAAAAAAAAAATATGACCCATTTCTACTGAAACTATTCTTAAGTGTAGTTTGGATTGGTGATCTCAAAAATCGATTTCAAAAATTTTTTCATGGCTCCATTTTTTAAATATGAATTTTTTCCATTTTTTCGGTAGGTGCACTTACATTTTATGCCATATCTCAATTCATAATTGTCAGATGGTGTCAAGCAAGATATGAATTGAAAGGTCATTAAATTATCAATAATACCGTAGAACATTGTTTTCAAATCGGTTTAGAAATTTGAATACAATTACCAAAAATATTTCAAAAAATCAATTTTTTGCTCGAAAATTCAAGAAATTTGATTTTTAATCGCCTAGGAAAAATATAAAAAAATCCAAAAGAATTATTTTTATTTGTTTGACTTAAGAATCGCACTTTTACAAAGATAACAAGGTATTGATAAAGAAAATAAATGAATAAATATTGTAGCTGGATCAATTTAAGTGAAGGAACTAATTGTCAAATTTGAGTATTTTAAGTGTTTAGAATATTTTTTTTCTAATTTCTTTGTTTTTTGGTCAATATTAGAAGTGGACGAACATCCAAATCAGAAAAAAATTCCAGAACAGAACAAAAGTCGGAGCAAACGAAAATTTATTTTTAAAAAATCTCAAAAACACCACTTTTTTCAGCACTCAATTGCTCACAGCTCCTGTATTTATTTATAGATTTTGTTCATTGATATCTTATTTTCTTCGAATTAAAAATGGTTTTTTGGAATTTTTAAATATTTTTCCTGGGCGATTGAAAACGAAATTTATTGCGTTTTCGAGAAAAACATTGATTTTTTTGAAATATTTTGTATTATTGTATAGAAACTACTCAACCGATTTGAAAATAGTGTGCTGTGCGATTATCGAGAATCTTTCGATTCATATCTTGTTTGGCTTTATCTGACTATTATAAAGTGAGATATGACTTAAAATGTAAGTGCACCTACCGAAAAAATGAAAAAAATTCATATTTAAAAAACGGAGCCATGAAAAAATTTTTGAAATCGCTTTTTGAGATCTCCAATCCAAACTACACTTAAAAATAAATTCAGTAGAAATGGGTCTTTTTGGCTGTAAACTAGTGTTATCGGTTGATTTCTGACCTACAGTAATATCATCTTGGTCTTTGGTTAATTCATTTCCTATGGATTTTCTCAGTTTTATTTGATTAAATACAGAGACCCCGTTTCAAAAGCTTTAGAAGTTCATGGGCTTCAGGCGAAAACATTTTGTACCTATTTTATGTACTTTTATATATAGACCTAGAGCCCGCTTTTTTGGTCCGACGAACCGGACCTTGAACCAAACCTCTAATATGTTTGACTCCTCATGTAATGTTGCTGAAGCTTGCTCATTTGAACTAAGTTACCTCAATAAATTCCCTGGTGGACTCTAAAATTTACAGTTCGTTGTGCGGAACACAACGATTTAGACGATTTAACGATTTTTTTTAGTTCAGTTTGACATTAGTAGAGTTCGCACACTTTGTAAGAAACTCCGAACTCACACTATATGAAACTGTGTGACGCGATGGAACTCTTAAAGATTTTTGCATTAATTTTTTTGATTTTATTATCTTCAGCAAAAAATTGTTATTATCTAAGTGCCTCGATAAACGTTTTTCTATCATGAGCTCAGTACCAATACTGACTGCAGTATTGTTAAACACGAGATTTCAAACTTTGTTAACTTCTGACCAAAAAACAGATGCCAGCTTACAGACATGCTGAAGCTCCAAAGAGAAATTCTTAATGAGAGTTTTCAAAACTCAACATTAAATGACTCAACGACTGATTGCAAAGAAGAAAGGAAGCAATAGAAAGAAATAAACAAATATCAAATATAAAATCTGTAAGTTATGTTATAGATTCCTTCGGAAATTGTCCAAGAAAACGTACATTTCCAACTCAGGTATCAGTAGAGCGAGCCTTTTCAACACCTAAGTTTGATCGTTTGATCTTTCTAATGTAAGAGCTAGTTCCGACGAACAGCTCCTAGATGATATATTGCTTATTAACTTAAACTAAGCAGTTCTCAAAAGTTGTAAGTGTCAGCTAATGAATTTGTTAATTAAAATTTCATTATTGAAATAAAGAATATTGTTTTAAAAAATAAATAATAATAAATCGAAGTATTCTTTTTATTATAAGTTCAAGCGAACAGAGGTTCGAACCAAAACCTTCGTTTCAGGAGTCCCAGGAAATGGTCCGCAAACCGAACTTTAAACTTTACAACAGGTTCGAACCCCCGCACCAAACTTTCTGCAAAATTTTAGAGGTTTGCAGCCTTGGTTCTTATATCGAAACAGTCTTAAATCAAGTATTTCAGGATTGAAAACATCGTACTTGACAAAAGTATTTTCGTATTTACCGTCCTATTGACAGCTTTTGTAATTGATTCAAGCTTTCTTTCTATCGTTAAAATATGAGATTTGAGAGTGGCTTGGCAAAAAAAAAAAATTATATCAGAGAGATAGTTCTTTGTCCACAGGGAAAGCAGAACCGCACTTAGGAACCCATTATTCGATTGTAGACCTGCAACCAATTTGGTTTGTCCTATAAAACAAGTAAGATAGTCGGTCAAGCCCCACTATAATATACACACAGAAAAATTTGGTGAGTAAAATAAAAAAAAATTTTTTTTTTTCTGCAGGTGATTTGTAGTTGTTTGGTACCTGTGCGCTAACAGTAAAATCTTCCGAAGAAATTGTAAGTATCAAGTATTTATTTAAGCACTTATTTTGTTGTTGCTTTTAACAACTGTGATCATAGTAAACTCAACTACAAATATTTTTGCACATATTTTGTTATTTTAATACTACAGTTAACTTTACCATAGAAATTGTAACTCTGACGAGATTTTTTCATCTCATACTTTGTTTTTTCAGTAATTAACTGAACCCACAAGTAAATCTTACAGTACATATAGTACAACTTTATAAATGAATTTTGTTGCTACACGCATTAAGTGTACTGACAGTAAATCTAACCGCGAAAACTGTTGATTTAGCAAATTTCAGTTTGGGCCTTTTATTTATATTGTACTTGCACTGAATTTGAACTTGCGAATTACAAGTGGTCTCATTTATGCGATATTCAACAAATTTTTCGTGCAAGTGTTTAGGCATAGGAAAAGCTACTTACTGTAAACATCGGTAATATTACTAAGTTTGTGGGCTGGCGCATTTCTAAACGATATTTTCGGTTAGATTTACTATAGCAATAGCAATCTTTACATTAAGATTTACTGTAAAATTTGGTTAATTAGACCGACATTGATGTTTGTCGCATATCTAGCCCACACAGAAAAAAATTCGAGTTATCCGGGCTAAAATCAATCCCAAACGATGTCAGAGGTCGGTCAAGCCCGGATTTTCTTAAACCAAATATGAGAAGGATTGATTTGAGTACGGATTTTTCAATCCTGGAATGCTTGTCTTGATCCCGACTTTAGCTAGGGAGAGCTTTAGCTCGATATAGGCTTATTTCAACCACACATATGATTGATTTTATCTCGATTTGATTCCTCAGTCGGATCCAAGCTCGATATTCGTACTAGATTTGATCTCGAAGTCGGCTTGGTGCAAGAATACCCGAGATTATATTGAGCTCGATACTCGAACTACATTCAATCCGAAAAAGGATTCGAATATATTGTTGCTGCCCCAAAGTATACAATGGCTGTTGTTGAAAATTTTGAAAAATTTGAAATTCTTTACAAATTATCCTGCAACCATTTTGTCGGGTTCCTTATCTTTATCCTCAAAAAGAAGTTTGGCGATAGTTTGAGGGGAGAGTTTTCTGTAGTTTGGCGATTTACACACACAAAATACATAGGGTATCGCATTCTTAACATACAAGGGATATGTAGTATCGCTTTTTTTTACGTCCAATCGCTAAAATATCGCCTTGAAGATATGAATGCGATTCTAGTCGCAAATTTCAATTTCACTATTTATATGGGCTGAGAGGGAATTCGTTCTTGAGAATTACAAGCAATCGAAAATTGGTGTATGTTTTCAATAAAAATATTATTCAATACAAGTAACACATTAGATGCGTTGCTTTTCACGCGCGGCGTGGCGCAGCCGTCTAAAGCGTCGTTCCAAACGTGTTTCTTCAGTTCAAGGGCCCCGAGTTCGAATCCCCGCGCTGAGTAAGTAAAAATTTGTAATAAAAAAATATAAGTTTGTTTAATAATAAAAATAAAAAACCGTTTCCTCTCACATAAGAGACTCATTAACTCATTCATATCTCCAGGAAGAATCGCTTTCTTATCGCCAGGAAAAATCGCTCTCTTATCGCCAGGAAGAAACGCTTTCTTATCTCCCCAAAAGTATCGGAGAGTGGCACACTTCTTCCCGAAGGGAGATAGGAATGCGATAACTATGCGATATTGCCAGAGTTAAGCGCGATACCTACTAGAAGAATCGCATACTTATCTTCCGCGATAAAAAATATTTGCAGGGGACTAGCCTGTTGTACTGTTTTTCCAGGCATTGCTTTGGGCAGTAGACAAATTTGCTATTTTATTATATGTATTCAAAATGGTATATCTTTTGCTAAAAATAATCGTACAATTCAATGGGATACTTTATGTTAAAGTTAAGAAATAGTAATTTATGATACGTAATTTATTTGGCGACATTTCTAATGTTTAATAAGTGAGTTCAGCTGGCTCTAGGTCCGAGAAAGTTGCGTTTGTTCACAACTGTAAACAACGTATGCATTGTAGCAGTTCCCAACTGATCTAAGCAATGATTGTATAGAGAGGCAGTTGCCAATTATGCTTTCTTCAGCGAAAAGCCTAATAAAGAGTCGTTAGGGATAACGATGAAACAGTTCTGTATAGGCAACCAGCTCTTTTTGGTGGTACACAGCATAAGTTGTTTACAGTTGTGAACAAACGCAACTTTTTCGGACCTAGAGCCAGCTAAACACACTAATTAATTTATGATAATATAAAAAAAAAGTCAAAACAAAAATATATGTTCCCCACAAAATGCGTCTAAAACGGGCAAAAAAAGCCACCTTGCAACCTGAAGCTCAAATTATTCAAAATCTCGACCATTTCTAAAAACAGATTCCATGGAGAATGAGTATTAGAGAACCAATTCGGGCTGCCTCTCAATTTTGGTGGTGCTAAACGATAGTGCCCAAAAAGATAATTTACAGAGCCAGTAGGAAAACACAGTGGTTAGAGCGAGACGGACATATTCCCATATGTATAATGTAGAGCGTAAGTGAGAGCGAACAGCTGAACAAATATATCTAGAGAGCGTAAATGAGAGCGAACAGCTGACTGAGGCAGCGAAAATTTTATCTCTAACACTCATTGCTCCATGCAGATTCGTGTTCAGCATACAAAAATCATCTAGAGTCGTCACCAACCCTTCAATATACCAGACCTTATTGCCTAGTGTAATCTTTGCTTGAACCCATCAACTGCAATTCAGCAGCTACCTTCTTATGCTGGAAGTGCTATAACTGGTAGGGAATTCTAAGGCAACGGTTAGTGAACCACCAATAACTGCTAAGCTGTCAGAAAAATATGTGTATGTGTGTGTACTCATTTACGCATTTTCTCTCTCAGTTTTGAACTTGCTCTCGGTTTCTTATTGCTCTTTCGCTTTGACAGTGGAATTCCGTACTTACTTCAATCTCTAGTAAGGATCACTTGATGTTCAAGTAGGATCCGCACTTGAAATGAGCATTTTCGGATTGATACAAGCCTAATTCTAAAAGGCTTTTTAGGATTGTTCCAATACTTTCGTACTTGAAATTGTAATCCGTAGGTCGAGATCAAATCAATTTTTAGAGCTTGATTCTAGCCTTTTTTTTCTGTGTAAGAACATTTCGTCAAAAAACTTCAGCTTCCTAGCTGGACTGGTATACAAATGCCAGAGTTTTTGTCAAAAAATGAGATTTTTGGCCCCCACTGAACCAAACTAGTCCCAGTTCCTGATCGCCTTTGCATTCTTTGATTCTAAGTAAAGCCTATTGGAAAGATTAGTTGGTACGAACATGTCTAAATCATAAGTTTTTATTATGAACAATTATGAATGACTTTTGTATTTCCATTTCGACATATCGCCGTATCTCTCATCATCTTTAGTTTTCATCACACACCAGGGCAACAATCATACAACTTCTATAAACATTTTCATTGTTCATTCAACATTTTTGCACCACATGAAAAGCTTTCAAGTGGTGTTGCCGTCTGTTTTGCAATATGTATTTTATTCATATTTGTTTTTGTTTATTTTTATTTTCTTACAAAAGTTCAACAACCAAAAAGCAGGCAGCGAAATCTGTGCCTCACATCAAAATCAATTAAGGCGCCAATTGCATATTTTTATTTATGCGGATATATTCAAAATATATATATTTCTTATTGAGTTTACAACAACATTTGACGTCTTTATCTTATCCCAGAAATTTAATGCGATGATGTATGAAATTTTTAATTTTGTTGGTGTGTTGTTTACTGTTCAAATTTCTGGCGTACCAAGTCTCTCTCTCTCTCTCTCTCTCTTGCACATTATGTTTCTTTGCTTCCACAAAACAGATGGCTTTGGATGGCTTTGGATGGCCGACGGAGATGATGAAGTTATAGAAAATGATGGAGAAGCCGACGGGCAAACGTTTCAAAAGTTGTAAATGTGTTTTGCTATACAGCTGTTTCAATGGAACCTCTTTGTGCAGTTTGTTTCAATCTTGTAAATACCTTCTAATTTCTGACCAAAATCCCTACTAATTTGAAATCACAGTCTTCAAATCAAAAAAATTTTTAACACAATTCTTGAAATTCCAATCAAAAATCAAAAAAGCCATTGCAAAAAGAAATACTCAAACGAGTTGACCACGCGTGCATAATGATGTCGCTCCCTTTAGAAGATCACTCGATCAAAGGGAGCGCCGTACGTTGGGCCACAGCCTTCGAACCGGTGTAAGATCAAAGAAGCGCGGCGACCACACGAAAAATTGTCAACATGCTGCAGTTTGAAGCCGCACGGAGATCGTATGCAAAGGACCCAGTTTGAGAATTGAGAAGGCGCTTTGGCGCTTATTAAAAGGCGAGCACCCAAAAAGCAAAAAAAAAAGAAGAACCCAAGAACAGGCGAGGAATTAATATAAGAACAGCAATAAAAAATCAATTTTAAAAAAAATGAACCACAAAAAGATCTGCGGCTAACTGCTTTGCCGTTGATGATGTCGATGAGGACGATGAGTACAGCGTTAATAATTTGTCACCGCAAATGAAGGAATAAAAACAAACAGAGAAAACCACTTGAGAGCCGGAGCCCCGCGTCCAAGCCAGGCAGAAAAGGGGGAACAAAAATACAAAACAACCCGAGAATGAGGATGAAAAGCGAGAATCGGGGGAATGGGAATACTTAGGTTTAATGCGGCGCTTTAAGTGGTTTTTTTTATATGGCCCACGATGAAACCGGGTGCGCTCTGGCGCTCTATGTCAAGACGATCCTGTTTTCTTTGCATCGGCATTGCCACTTGACTCATTCATTGATCATTGCTGGGCAAGTGTGCCCGGCTTGAATGCTAGCGCGGATGTGAGTTTCACGTGAAGATTTTGTTGTCTTCTAATCGATAGATGTAAGTCAAGTGATTTAAGATTATAATAATAAGCTTAAAAGTTTTGTACGGACACGGTTAGCAATGAATTGGTACACAGGGAAAAAAAGGCGAACTAAAAATCAAGCTCACAAAATTGTTTTGATCTGGAGCTTCGGATTACAATTTCAAGTACGAGTCGGACTGGATTCTATCTTGAATCAGACTTACGACAGGATCGGACGGATTGAAAATCAAATGATCCTGTCTCGAGATTGAAGTAAGTTCGGAATTCTACTGTCAAAGCGAAAGAGCGAAAAGAAACCGAGAGCAAGTTCAAAACTAAGAGAGAAAATCTCTCTCAGGCTAAATGGCTACACACACATACACAAATTTTTCTGACAGCCCAACCAGCCATATACGGAGCGCTCCGAAGTAGGAGTAAAAAGGGCCTCCCAAAGCAGCACCTCGAAGGAGCGTTTCCGGTGCACTGAAACCAATCCCGAAACACTCCGTCTAGGTTATCTTTGGATGATTTAAGGAGTCCTTCCCGCACGGAGCCTTTACGGGTTATCATCACTCATCACTCATTTGAGGGGTCCTTTAAGCACACTTTTTTCATATATATTGAAAATTCCCTTTTCTCCCGCGGATATGCTCATTTGGGACACTTTTCGGAGCTAAATATCTCTAGAAGGTACGAACCACCTATCTACAAAACTACCTTTGGTACAGAGTACAAAAATGTAATAAAATGTAAAATGAGGATGTTAACTGGCCGTTTTTTGCTCATAACTTGAGTATCGCGATTTGAAAAAGTCGTCATATCTCCCGCAGTTTTGTAGATAGAAAGTTTGAACCTTCTAAAGATATTTAGTAATCAATATTATTTATCTATTTGCCCAAATGATTAAACTCGGATGAACGATAGTCAAGTTATAAGGAAAACAAAAAATGTTGATGGATAGCACCGTCCCTAAAGACGATGGACAGCACTTCACACACTTTATGGTCTTTTTTGATAATTTGTGTGGCTTCTAACTTAAATTGATCAGATATATACAAACTTTGGGGGTACAGTGTATGTTATAGTCGGGCTTGACCGACTTTATTTCTTGTTTGAATATCTGAATACTTGATATTAGACCGTTGTGACGTCTGTGAAGTGCACTTTGATTTATTTTTACAGTCTTAAACCAAACCTGAATTGCTCTTGAAAATAAGTTCAGGATATTTTTCGATTGATTAAAAATACACTTTTTTAACTAATCCCAATTTCTCTGAGTTGGTCAACCATCTAAAGGTCATTAGGAAGTTTTTTATATTCAAAAATATAATATAATATAATTTGATTGTCTGAAGAATCGTCGCGAGTTTTAAAGCAGATAATGAACTTTATTTGTAACGGAATGAAATTTTTGTTTTTATTAAAACAACCATAATAAAAATCTGTCTTGCTATATATGGACTAGGTTAAGAAGAAGTAGGATTAATGATTTAAATACTATGATCTTTTTTTTTGTATGTGACTAGTGCATTAATGTAAAAGGTTATCCTTGAACCACTAGGAATTAAGAAATTATTAAATAAATAAATAAAATATATAAATAAACCTCTGAGACAATCAAAAGATCAAATGTCACAATCAGATTGTTCTTAGTTATCCGGCTATGTGGCATTAATGTCAACATTAACTCAACATTTACTCAATTGAGAATCAGTAAATCGGAAACGGAATTGATGACTCTACAACAGAGTTGGTCAACAAGAGCGAGGCCAAATAGTGAGAGTGTATTAGTATGTGAAAAAAAAGCGCCGTGAATTTGCTACGACCTGACAGCATCAAAGTCTAGCCAGCGACTGAAAGGCATTTTGCTCTCTTCTCAGCTTCGGCATGCGTTCGGCTCGTATACGTGTAAATAGCAAAATGTCTTCGCCCCCCAGGGGGTTCTTGTGACCATCGCTGCTAAACAAGCTAATGATAATTATTTTAACTTTGTATGTGTGAATCAATGTGATGTCCTAGAGTCTGTCCTTAATATTAAGTCAAATGTAATCGGACTGGACAGACTGTATCCAAAATTTCTTTCAATGCTGCTCCCCATATAATAAATACAGCGCTCACAACGTCTACATTCCCAGACAACTGGAAAATAGCGAAAATTATCCCAATACCAAAGACTTCGTATGAGTTCAGGCCAATATCCATACTGCCAGTGCTTGAGAAGTTGATGGCCAAACAAATTAACAGCTTTCTTGAAGAAAATAAGTTACTCGATAACAGGCAAATCTGGTTTTCGCAAACATAGAAGCTGTACAACAGCAATATTAAAAGTAGTTGAGGATATACGAGAAAAATTGGATGACAGTAATGTGAATTTTCTAACCCTTCTTGACACGGTAAACCACGAAATACTATTAACTAAGCTTAGATTCTTAAATAATTTTTCTGAGACTGCTCTGAAGTTAATAAAATCATATCTAAGCGGCAGAAAACAAGCTGTAGTAGCGAATGGTTGTGAATCAGAACTTGTTTCAATCACGCGGGGAGTCCCACAGGGATCAGTGTTAGGGCCACTACTATTTGCCGTTTATGCAAATGACCTTCCCGAATCTTTATTAGCGAGTGATGTCCATATGTATGCAGATGATGTCCAAATGTATGTTAGTCGACCGTTAAGTAAAATCTGTGATTGTATTGATATATGTAATTCTGATCTGTCACGTGTTTCTGAATGGGCAAAAAGGAATAGACTGTCTATAAACCCGAAAAAATTAAAATGTATTGTTATCTATAAACGAAAGATCGTTACAGAAAACTTGCAAAAACTTAAGACAGATAATCAGACCATTGAATATGTAGAAAGAGCCGAAAACTTGGGACTGACTTTTAATTCATATGGACGTTGACGTACAATGCGCTGTACGTTCAAGTGGCCCATGCGACACCAAGCCTAAGCTTGTTACGCGCGAACCCCAAGCAAAATAGCAGCCCACCTCCCGCCCAACCGACCGAGAGGCGCAGCCACTAACGTGTGACACGAAATCGCGAAGGAAGAACATAAAGTAATGTTAACTACGGGCTAAATAAGTTAAAATAGAAATTTTAATAGCAGGAAGAGAAGCTTCAGAGTTAATTATTCGATAGAGTTTATTGTAATCAGCACAGAGGACACGAAACGGTTCATGCAAGGCATAGTTAGTATTACAACGATGTAGTGATAGGGGGATAAAATTACGAGTCGGTCTAATAGGAACGTTGAGGTTAATTTGGCCAACCAACTCAGTTGAGTCGATTTCACCATTAATTAGTCTATGTATAAAGATTACTCCAAGCATAACTCTACGGTTAATAAGGGAGGGAAGGTTAATCAAAAGAAGTCTACTAGAGTACGATGGTAAACGGACCTCAGGATTCCAGCCCAAATTTAGTATTTAATAATACTCTAACATGGAATGATCAAATTAATAAAGTTGCTGTCAAAAATGTATGGTCTGTTGAGACAGCTAAATTACACAAACACTAAATTTAGGTATGTAATCGCAAAAGCTTTCCTAATTCCAACACTGACATATGGAATAGAAATCTTTGCCAGCAGTGATATGACTAGTCAGAACAGAATAAAAGTAGCATTTAATAACATTTCTAGGTATGTTTATAATCTCGGACGGACTGACCATGTCACTATCCACACAAACAACCTACTTAATACTAGCTTAAGCAATTAGATTCACGGCAAAGTATTGAAACTACTGCACAAAATTATATTTACTAAGGAACCCGCATATTTATTTGATTTGCTAAACTTTGTTAAACAACTTGGTATCCTTAAGATGTAACCTGGAGAGCTGTAAAAAACAATTTTATTATTATGCTATGCAGCTCTGGAACAACCTACCTCATTCTCAAAAAACAATTACAAGCACCCACAAATTTACTAATAGTTTAATGAAACATTTTAAAAATAATAGTAATATATAATTAGACTTTTCAATATAAACACAAAACAAAAAAAGACAAAAATTATTTATGTTAAAATTAGGGGTATGGGCATTTCCACAGAAAAGTTCACCGAGACCAAAAAATTAAAAGTGCTTAAAAACCCTTTTTTCTATCAGATTTTCATGAGGAAACAAACAAAATGAACTAATATGAGCCAATCTTAAATATATTCATAGCCCAATTCGAGATTTTCGAATGGAAAGTCGCGCAAGCGCCATTTTTCTCATTTGGATACGTTTTGTTGTCATAAAAATGCCTTTAGATTGCATTGATTTTTGGGCTCTAAAATATTTCTAAGCGTACAAAGAGTAACGTAACGACAGGTAACGTCACGTCAGATACTTATGCAAATATAAGCAAATTGAGAAAATATTTTTGAATAAAGTTACCTGGAAAATAAACTCGTATTATTTCAAATCCTACCAAAAAAAAATTTATACAAAAAGCTTTGTCCAATTCGCAGAGTTTTGCAATTTTCTAAAACAAGTCAAAAACCACTTCCGTTTTATGTAACGTCACGCCAGCACATATTTTTGCTTATATCTTTAGCTCCTTATGATCGATATATGTAATTGTTTTTGCTGATTGTAGTGCTACTTAATTACTACCCAAATGTAAAACAATCTTATTAGAAATCCAAGATTTTCATATTTTTTAAAAACATTTTATCGTACAAACGTAACGTCACGTCAGTTTGGAAATGCCCATATATATGTTTAATGTAAATTAATTTTAAGTCAGTTTTTTATTATTCTGTAAAGAAATTGTCCATTTGTGAAATTAATTTTAGTGAAATTTACTGTTGTGGCTAGTGCATTATCTTAAGGAACTCCTTGTAGCACTAGGAAGAAGAAAATGAAATAAATCTAAATCTAAATCTAAATTGTAAGATCGTTGCTTGATAAATTTTGATTAAAAAAAAGACTTTTTGGACAGAAAAATAGTTAGAATTATGGGGCTGGTTCGAATAAACGGGGTTCGACGCATATCACATAGTACATATGTACAACAATGTTTCAATTCTATCAAAAATATTTGACCAAATCCATTGTATTATATAATTTTTAGCAATAATAAGTCGTTAGGATTAGCTGACTTTAACAGCTGCTGTACTAACAGATTTCTGTTAAGTCAGCATTTCTAGTATGTAATAATTTTTAGTTTTGAACCCTTTTGGAAAAGGTGTTTATATCTAAAAAAAAAATGGAAAAATTGCCAATAGTGCGTTTGAAAATTTTATGGTCAAAAATAGGATGTTAAAGTCCGGATTTTAAATTGCGCACTTTCTCGGTTTGGTTTCGATCAATCGGAATTAGTAAAAGTTCTGATATTCAAGAAGCGATTTAAAAATCCAGTCCAGTAAGTGGTATATTTTCTATGTTAGAGCTCTGATAAACGTTTTTTTGTTTTCAAAGAATCATACTAAAGAAGAAATGAAAATTTGATTAGTTGATTTTCCATATTTCCCCATACTGCTCTATCATATTTCTATATCTTATAAAAGGCGCTTAGAGTAATAAAACTAGTTTTGCAGCTATCGGAAGGGCACCAGATAATAGTTCCAAACTAAATTTATTAAAAAAAACCTATTAAATTTCAACTACTACGAAAAATGTTTTAAATTCCATTTGATACTTATACTTAGATAAACAACCGGTTATTTTGGGAAATTGTATAAAATATCATTAAAATTTATTCATACAAATGTTATATGCTACAAATAAATCAAACTTACATCGCCATCACTTAGTAAAATGCCCATGATTTATGGCCAAATAATTCGCACGTTGTGGTTTTTATTATTTGTATGGTTTTCGTTTTGCGAGTGATTTATATGTATGAGCAAGCCGCACAGTTCAAATTTAAAACTGATATATACGATGCCACACACAAAAAATGTAACACGAATGCATTCAAATTAATTGCAATAAAGTTGAAAAAATGTTTCATTACACATTTATTGTGATAATTATTATTTTATATGGCTCAAATGGGCGCCGTTTGATTAATATGGCTTATAAAGCAATAAATTTTCGAATTAATCCATTTACGAGCACTTAACCACTTTTTCCATTTCTTTTGTTTTCTTTGTTTTTTTTTTTTTGGTGGGGAAGCACAACAAGCAACCGACTTCCTTGAGGCGTACAAACAAACTAAAAAACGCCTCAAAGTAAACAAAAACTTAATCCCAAAAATCCAGTTCGCTACGCAGGCGACGACGTTGACGTCAACTGCGACGCTGCCACGCAAAATCGAAAAGAAGTCAACGGCAACAACATAAAAAGTCAATTTCATCAATGGGCAGGCAAACCCGGACTCCGGAGTCGGAGTGTCACTTGCAGGCGTCGCCTTCACACACCGAAACTCCACTTGTGTGAAAGCGGGACAGAGCAAGAGAGTGAGACGAGAAGAGCAAGATGCACGACTGACAGGTAAAAATTTGTAGGTGCATTCACAGCGTCCGCAGCGGCGCTCAACTTGAAAATTAGTCAATTTCATGTAAGTCTTGAAAAAATTATGCCCCGTACTTGAGAAATTGAAGCAGGTTGCGCGGAGACATAACACTTGAGTTTAGAAGGAATGAACAAACGAACGGTAGGCCTTGAGTGAGTATGGATAATCCGCTTTCCAAGATTCCAATCTCAATGCTGCAATGCTGAGACTGAGACCCTCAATGTGGTCTTAAATGGGTACGACCCATTGTCAGCAGCTCATTAAATTGGGATCTGTGTGTGTGTATGTTTGTGTTTTTCTAGTAAAGGATCACTTGGTCTATAGAGAGGTTTAATTAATTGTGTTTGTATAGTTGTCTAATGATGTGCAATCAATCAGAATGATTTAAATTGCAAGCAGGCCATGGATAGGCAAATTGGGAAAAGACAATTCAGTAGACGAATCCGATGTTTTGAGTTCTCCGATCTGGATTATAAGATGAACCTTTCAAATGAATGCCTTTTTTAAACTAAAAACGGTTATTTTCAAGCAGAACAGAATCATTTAGACTGTTTTGTACAAATTGTCGCATTTCAAGTTAATATACTTAAATAGACAGAAAGTTCTTCCCAAGTACTTTAAATACACAGAAAAAAAGTAGGCAGCTAAAATCAAACTCAAACAATTTGATTTCATCTCGTCTTCGAATTGAAATTTCAAGTCCTCGTGCATTTTTGCAGCAATCCATTTTCGCATTGAATATAGTTGAATATCGATCTCAGTATCATCTCGAGTATTCTTGCACGAAGACCAATTTCAAGATCAAAACAAGAGCAAATATCGCATCGAATGTGCGATCAAGTCGAGTTCGAATAACAAGCTAAAATAAAACCCCCAAGTGATTTTGAAATATGAAAATTTCGAGCCTAAATCACACTCTCCCGAGCCCTTGATGAGCTGGAGCTGCCTAAGTTATGTGTTGATGGCATGCAAATAAGTTATGTTGATGATGCTACCAATTTGGGTAAAGTAAAATTAGCTCAAACAACACCTCCAGGAGGGCCAGGGCCAAGCTTCTCTCAATCTCTTGGAGTGTGTGCTTATAATTTTTCGCACAAGAGAAAGGGACCTACAGTTTAACGCCGAATCCGAACGGCAATAGTTAGAGAATTTGCTTTTTCATGGCTAGTTACTTCACAGCTGGCGCCAGTAGCTGGTGAAGGTGATTGGGTGTGTAAAAGCTCTTTTCTAAAGAAAGAAAAAACTTTTTCTATTAGATGGTCCGAGGCGGGATCGAGAACCCACCAACCTCCCGCACCAGCCGCCACACATACGACTGGTACGCCACGCCCGACCACAAATACCAATTTGGGTATCCACTTCAATAATACGTTGTCGTGGAATGACCACATCAATAGGGCAACTGGAAGGTTGTCATCAGTATCAATTTATAAATGTATTTATAACCACTTTTGATTTGTGTTTATAGAGACGATATTTGTTAGTCAAAACATTGTTAGTCTTAAGGTATTATAGGTATAAAATACCTACCTTCGGCTCGACCGAAGTTTATATACCCTTGTAGCTTGATGGCGCCACTACTTTGAGCATTTGCTTCCCAGTTTGTTATAAGACAGCTATACGATATATTCATCCGATTTTGACCGAACTCCCCAAAATTGTGTGGAAAATGATAATATTCATAACTGGAAGGTATAAAGACGCTACCATTGAAAAGAAAAAAGTTTTTCTCACTAGAACTACTTTTTCAACAGATCGTTCCTTTGGCAGCTATATGCTATAGTCATCCGATTTGAATGAAACTCGGCAGAATTGTGTGGTAGCATATAATACTGATCAGTAACAAGTTTGGGAGCGCATTAAAAACAAAAATGTTTTTCCTACTAAGACTTTTTTTCAGACATATCTTTTGTATGGCAGCTATACTATATAGTTGTCCGATTTTCATAAAACTTGTTTGAATTATGTAAAAGCATAGAAAACTTAGAAATACGAGGATTAGGGACGTTTGCGTTGAAGACAAAAAAGTTTTTCTCACTAAAACTAGTTTTTCGACCGATCGTTCCTATGGCAGCTATATGCTATAGTCAATCGATCCGGCCGATTCCGACAAATGTGCAGCGTATTTGTACCAGAAAACTTCGTGCTAAGTTTGGTTACGATAGCTTTGAAACTGACGGAGGAGATAGCATAGAAACAGACAGACGGACAGACGGACGGACAGACTGACAGACGGGCATGGCTATATCAACTCAGCTCGTTATGCTGATCAAGAATATATATAGTTTATGTGGTCGGAGATGCTTCCTTCTATGCGTTACAAACATCCGGACAATTTTAAAATACCCTCTACAAGGGTGCGTATTTCAAAACATTCCTAGCTTTAATACCATTGACAACTTTTCTTTTGATATTATGCACGATATTTACGAGGGTGTTTGCGAATATGATGTCTGTAATGTGTTACTGGCTCTAATTAAAGATAAAGTTATTACATTGGAAGATATTAATGGAAGAAAATCTCTTTTTCAATATGTAGAAATCGAAATTGGGAATACTTCAGTCGATTTAGACTATTCAAGACTTAATTTTAATTTAAGTGTGTCAGCAAGTGAAACGATTTGTTTTGTTCATTTCTTAACCGTTAATGATTGGAGATTTAATTCCTGTAAACAATCAGCACTGGATAGTCTTAACAACTCTTTTGCAAATCATTGATTTTATCTCAAAATCTCACTTTGAAAACGAAGATTTGAATCGCTTAGAGCTTCTCGCTGAAGAACATCATAAAAAATCTTCTGATTTGTACGGCTCTTTGGAACGGCAATTAGCACCATGTGGCCCTCTGAAGTACATTATGGAGTATGTCGCTTTGAAAAGGGAAAGCACAAAATTGCCAAAATGTATTTCAATAACACCATGTCTCGAGTAAATCCATCCTGGTCTATTGCTATTAAGGCTGGCCTACAATTTTCCAGTTTTTTATTGAATCATCAAAATGGATTTTGAACCGATATTGTATTTTGAGTCTTTACAGGTTGCCAATTTGAACAAAGAAATATATTTTAACAAAATTAACAAAATCTATGGCATTAATTTCGAGAGTGGTGAAATTTCTGAGGAAATATTTTTTAAGCGAACTACATATAAGACTAATTATTATCTAGTTTGAGATCTAAGATCTACAGAGTTATACAGAGTTAAGATTTTTATAATTCAAAATGATATTGTATATGTACTTTGCTACCAAATTATTGTTAAGGTTTTTGATCATCACTATGATAATCTTAATTTGAAAACATTTGATGAATTTGTAAGCCATGTTTATCCTATGAATAATGGGAAAATGTACTTTAGAATAAAATATATTTAAACTTTTTTATTAAGATAAATACAAATACAAAAACATATAAGCAAAATGATTTTGTTTTATTGTAAATGACCAAAGGACCATTCTGTTCTCAAATGCTGTTCTTGAGTTGTGATCCAAAAGCGTTCTTAGACTGGTATAAAAAGGTTCCAAAAATGAGAACGGAATGTGGTTAAAAGCGTTACCCTGCGTCAACCTCAATCGCTCATAAATTTATCCCAAAAAGGTTCTTAAAGTGTTCTAGAATTGAGAACAAAACGTTCCATTATTGAGCTGGAATTATTCTGAGAAATTTACCAGAACGGTCTTCATCCATTTTAAAAGCAAGAACGGAGAGTTCTTAGAAGTGTTCTAGGATTGAGAACAAAACGTTCGAGATATGTACCAGCACGGTCTTCATTCGTTCCAAAAGCAAGAACCAAGAGTTCTTAAAATAAGAAAATCGGTCTCAAAAAATACGTTCTTTAATTAAGCCCGTCGTTCTCGGTATAAGAAAAAACGGACTTACCCTACTTTTGAGAACGAAAATACGCGTTTTGGTCCTTTAAGAACGGACTTTTTCTCTGAGTGTAATTTTTGGGGCCTTATATCATTTCTTCTTTTGGGCTTTTATTTCATAATGAAACAAGACCCCAATTTTCTTTAGGAAATTAGGCCCCAAAAAAGGAAAAAACACCCCAAATTTTACTAAAAATTGTTGCTGTTGTTTTCTGTATATTTTTTTTGGACCTTATCTGCACCATCTGCATTGTTATAGTAACTAAAATTTAACGATTCTCTTCAAAACGATTCAACTCCCAAATATTGTAGTCTCTACTATTTCCTTTAAAACCATCTTAAATAATTATTTAACAAATCTTTCAAGAAGCAATTTTCGATACTCCTTTTTCCCTGCCAGTTCCCACACACATCCCTCAGTGTCATTGATCAAACAACTTGCCTTAGTTTTCGGGCAATCACAGTCCATAACTCACCCATCAAGAAAAGGTTCGTTTTTTTTTTATGTTTTATTGGGCTACCTCCCGCACGCCAGTCAAGAAACAAATTCCTTCCATTAAAATGCAAAAATCAAGCACAAACTCCACCAAAAGCCTGTTAAGAAATTAAGCAAAAAGAAAAGAAAGATGGTACGAAAGATGTCAAAACAAAGAACCGCAAGGTAGACATGCGCATATTTCAATCGGCGCTGACACATCCTGCTGCGCTAATGGACCTTAATTTGTGAACAGCTTTATATATCATTTATGCGCCAGAGCCCGTTAATGTGATCATCCACACGATCTGGCCAGTGTTGGTTTTATGAGTCTGTAGCTTATCGCAAGTGGAAAGAAAGGAACTGGCACGCGCTTTCCTGGAAATGGTAAACAGCCGCAGGGGAGAGAATAAAGAAAGTTGGTTTAGTTGATAACAGCCAGACAAATGATAATTGCCCTGGCTCCAATGTAATCCTTCTAAGCACTGTCTACCCAAGCGGCCAGCTGCAGCAGCCGTGGAAATGTCACCAGAATTTTCAAAGTGGCGTCACCGCCTATCCCCAAAAATACTTACTTACTACTTCAGACTTTCTTTTACCCTAAGCCCTTATGCAACAGTATCTGACTCTTCTGGTGCCATTGGCATTTGATCACAATTTTCTATTGATCGTCATCGTCGTCATCGTCATCATCATTTTCTATTCCCATCTCTCTCTCCCGCTCTTTCGCACGCTCGGCAGAGATGAAAGAAATGTTTATTGGTTTTTGTAGTGATTTTAAGTGGATTTGTGGTTCGATTCTTAATGGTGAAGTGCGCTCGGTTCACCTCTTTGGCCCCATGTCTTATGCTTCTGCTGGTAATATCGTTTTTATTCAAATTTGTATGTTTATTTCTTTTAATGCGTAATTATGGGAATCTTTTAGCTGTCGCCTGGAAAACCTAGGCGAAGACATATCATACATATATGGCTTAGTTGAGTGTTTCAGGCAGTTTTGGGATTCCAACACTATGTGTATTAGGAGAGTCTACCGACAAACTTAAATTACTCAAATTGAATAAGATTTCAGCTGAACTTCATATACCGTTATTTTCATGTGAGAAGAGTGTTTTCATAGGGATGTCGAAAATATTATCGATATATTGAAATATCGATATTTTTGCCCAAAATTACAAATATCGTAAATCGAATATTTTTTGGTGATATTTTTGATTTAGCGTTCGGTCACACTGTTGCGCCTAACTGTTTCTTGTGCTCTGGACATGTAAAGCAAAATGTTTAAAAGTTATTTTATTAAAAGGTGATACACAGAAATCGCAGCGCAAACTGTGCAATAAAGTTGTAAAGACCAGTGGCAACTCAACAAATATAAAGCCACAGTTAAAAGCAAAGGATAGAGATGCTTGGCTGAAATTCAGCGCATCTTTTGAAAAAGGTAAATGTAAGTTTTTTAACGCTTTTTACAATGGATCGGGACCCCATTAAGTTCTGGATGGAAGAGAAAGACGTATTGCCAATCATTGCCATCAAGTGAAATTCGGTTTCCAAAATAATGGCAGAATAAGGATGCGATTCGAACGATACTACTTGTATTGAATTGAATTTACCATCTGCCTAAGAGCATCAGACCACTTGTAATTCTCAAGTTCGAATTCGCCGAATAGTTCATATAAATGGCGCAAAGAAAAATAGGTGATTAAATATGATTCTAGTTGAATGAAAGTGAATATTAATTGATTTTAATACAAAAATTGCATAGTAAAATCAAATATGATTGTTATAGTTTTTACTATGCCATTTTTCCCTGAGTGTACTAGAACAGGTTTAAGGAAAATTGATCAAAGACAACTGGATTTAATTCGTCAAAAAAATATGACCTGATCGTAGTTGCCACAGATATTCTTCTCCTCTTCCATATACATTAGGATACATTAGGCAAACAACTCTTAATTTGGAACTGGGTAGATTACAATGCAAATAGTTTAGGGTTTTCACAAACTGCTAAATGTCATTATAAAGAAGACGTACTAAAATGAGGGTCCGAAAACTCTACAATTTTTTTAAAGTTCGTCGTGCTGTTCAAGCTACCCAAGTAAGCGTTGGACGTTGATCATCCGTGGTAAAGTTTATTATGTGGATTCGGAATTATACTGGTACGTAACGGTATACCGAAACAAAAATCCAGATACAAATACGGAGCCGAATACCGAAATAAATTAGAACCTTTTACCAAAACATAAGTTTTGGAAGGTAACATAACCGGAATTCGATGGGGTTTGATTCCCTGGTAAAGACCCCTTTTCTAAACTATCGATCCAATGTAGTAGCAGCGTGCAATGTCAGCGTGCTGATACAGCGGTGTCCTTAAGGTGCACCATTAGGACTTTAAAAGAGTCCCACAGGAGGAGGTATACTCAATATATATGAAACAAGTGCTCCTAAGCTTAAATAGGTGATTTCGGCGTAGAAGAGTGCTCACTCTGAAAACCAGCAAAGACTCCGTGTGGACCTTTCTATTCGCTCATGATTGGGCTGTACCAAAGGTACATCCCTGCAAACATTTTTTTTGGGTTCCTTATCTTTCTCGTCAAAAAGACAGTTTGGCGATAGTTTGAGAGGAGAGTTTTCTGATAGTCTGGCGATTATAGGATTTGGCCGGTAGTCACGCTTCAATTTGAACCTGACAGACAGTCGCATGGCTGTCAGATCAAATGGGAGAGCTCCAGCAAGCACATGCAGTGCCACAGTGGACACTGTTCGGCTTACTGGTAGGCATCCAAGCAGGATGAGCCTCTGGCATGATATAAGCCACCTCCTGGCAACTACTTGCTTCGTCAAACCATACCAAACCGAGGCACCAAATAGTGCACAAGGCACCATGAGTCCGGCATATATGATACGAATCGCAGTACGCGTGCCAAAGCGCCAAAGTAAAGACGCGATGTGCGGGTGTAAACTCAACCGCTCGCTGGCTGTGATGCCAAGGTACCGATATTTGTCTGCATATGGTAGGCTTGCTCCAGCAAACCGTACCAATGGCCGCCTATTCGGTGATAATGCACCTTTCAGCAGCATGACAGCCATCTTGCTAGTAGAAACGGATACACCGACTTCTACTCCCTATGCGCCTACGATAGACATCAACTGCGCGCCTTTCCTCTCCAGTTCAGGTCGGGAATTTCCCTCGATACAGTGTATACTACAGTCGGGCATTGACCCACTTCCTTACTTGATTTAGTTATATGCAAGAAACTTTCAGGGTAGCCTAAGTACGCTTATTTCCATTTCTATGTATATGGGTGACCTGTTTTGATTTTAGTCAAAGCTTGCATCTGGCTGGCTCAAGGTCAATGGTTGATTATAATTCAATATAATCAACACAAATCAATAGATATTATTTACAACATTTTTGAATGGCAAGGGTATGTCCGTACAACGATCGCTGTTTCGAGAATCATCAAATTCTCTCATCAGCGGACTTTGTTGTTGCTGTTCACACTTCAAACAAACCTGCCAGTTGGTATTTGAGCTAATTCAGTAGGAATTCAATAAAGACATAGTTCACAATGTTGTAAATTCACAACCTGAATTTTGGCCTATGCTTTTTTTGAAGGTGCTTGTTTACCAATTTGCTGTAATTCTTTCATCCATTTTTTTTCTTACTTTATGTACATCTTCGATTTGCTAATAGCTTTACTATCATACATCTAATCACTAGTGAACTAATCAAAATCGATTAATAATACTGAATACTTTGTATGTTGAAAGTCTGAACAATTTCGCTACAAAAGTGAATGGGTGTCTGATGTCCTATTCTCACTGCATATTTGAGAAGTCTACATGGAGTCGAATTTTGTGCCTCTTGATCTTACCATCTCTTATAGAAAAATATATATATTTTAAAGGGTTGGAGATGATTCTTTCTGCACAATTTTATTAAACAAAAAAAATTTGTATAGTGTAAATATCATTCAATCCACCTTATCACTTTGACATTGTAGCCTTTTCCTACCAACCACCAGCCACAATTACTCATCAACGCTATACTTGACTATTCCCATGCCAGATTCTTACCCGTACACACAATTTTTGTCAAAGACACACACACTCTCAACACAATTGAAAAAAAAACAAGCACTTGACAACCCACTAAAACGCAAATTGAAATGCAGCTACTTACAAATTCCACTACACAAAAAAAAAAATAGAAAAAAAAGAAGAACTCAATTTGAATGCCTGAAGATAAGCAAGCTGAGAGCTATGTAAGCGCATGCTTGAGCATTTAACTGATTGTTCCAATCGGTGATTTTGTGAAAAAAAAAAACAAAAACATAGACGTGTCAGTCTATAAAACATTGCCGTATAGAGGCCCACTTGGCTTATCATTTCGGCTGGGAGAATGATGGCGGAAATGGTGCTTTATGGTTATTGTTGTTGCTGCAGGCAGGCAATTTGCTGATAATGCTTTATTTTGTATGCATTTTGTTTAATATAATTAATTACCAAGGCAACATTGTGCATTTTTATGCTGGTATAGGTGTGAGGGGCGTGCGAAATAACAAAAGACTTAAGCAACAAACTTGTTTTTTTTGAAAAGCAACTCAATTTCAATCCCAGCCAATGTCCTGTTGCCTAGAGTTTTACCTACTGGCGTCTAAATTAAGCCCCACGTTTGCCTTTGATCTTTGCCGGTGATTATCGCTCTCTCTCTTTCTCTCTCTGTCACTCCCGACCACACACTCTTGTACCCCAGCGACAAGTTTTCGGCACGCGGGCAGACAAATACCCATACCCAATGGCCAGGAATTCAAATGTGCTTCGGCTTGGTCTGTCTTCCATGTCCATGTCCAAAGCTTTTAAGTGTCTTGGCGTCAGTGCGACTTATATTCCTCTCCCTCGGCTTTGGCTCGTTTATGACATTTACATTTGTGAGATCAGTGACAGACCGAGACTGGACCCCAAAAAAATCTAGATGCAGTAACAATTAATAGCTGTGGAAAAATTTACATTCATTCGCTTGATTGCTTGCCGCTGGACTCGTCGGGGACTGTGAAAAGATCTCGCCTAATTTTCGTTTGTTGTTAATTAATTAATTATGGGCATAAAAGTGAGGAAAACTTTTGGAAATTTCCCGTGCCATAGCTGTATTTTCATTTTATAACTCTTGGCGCCAGTAAAGAGATTATTTTTTGATTGCAGCTACCGGAATCGGCTTATCTTACATTATATAGAACCTAATTTTAATTGTAAGTGTTATCCATAAACAACTGAACTTATCGTTTAACTTATAGCGACAGCTCAGCTTCCTCTAAACTCAACGATAAGTGCGCTGATTATATGGAAATCTTGCTGGGACTTCACTGGAAATTCCTTTGATAGCTATTATCGCACTTGTGAATAATGCGACTTTATCGGTCGTTGCTTGAAATGTTTCATCAATTTTATACTTAAACCTTAAACTTTTTGAAATTCTTGACACAGCAAGTAGCCCAGACTCGTGTCGCCAAGGCACTTTGTTAGCCAGAACCTTGCGTAACGCACGGCAGGACTTCGCTTTGGGTTAATGGGTCTCTGTCTAGGTCTCCGTTTGCCGTTTTTGGTCATGTTTGACCGGACTTCCTATTGGGTTGTACTGAGTGCATGTTTTTGGCCCGTTGACCTGCTTAAAATGCAGTGCAAATATATCATTCCCAGTTCGTTCTGCTAGTTGTTTCCACTTTCAGGCATTTTATGCCCCCCCCTTGCGTGTTTCATACGTTTTCACCTCTACCTGCATGAATATGGGCATGGGCATGTGTATGGATGGTGTGTGTGTGTAGGTTATTTTGCCGTGTTGCCACGTTGAGCGAGTGTTAAAAATTGCATAATTAGGCTTATTGCAGTTTACATTTCTAAAGGGGGGAGAGTAGTTGCCACAGAGTTGTCAGCAATTTCAAATTTTTATAAATGAAAAAGTATTTGCATATACGAGGGCTGTTCCATAATCATAATAAGTTAAGACCTAAAAGTTTTTGAAAAAAATGTTTTAATTTAGCTTTTTGATCAAAGCGTTTTCAATAATAACACAGTGTTACAGCCAAAATATACTTTCGAAATGACAGCATACGCTGTAGAACAAGTCGAGTATAGCATTTCCTCATACTTGGTTTTTTCCAAACACCCGCCAAAATCTGAAGTTATGGGTCAAAAACCGCTTTTGGCTTTTTTACCTAAATTAAATTGATATAACTTACGCATGGACCGTCTGGTTGTTTATAACCTTGTCAATTCCGATAGCGACGAGAGCAATCTAATGTATTTTGCGTGGTATGGCTGAGTTGAAATGGCATTTTCAATTTTTTTTTTTTTTCGAAATTTCTACTTTGGCCACCACTGGCTTAATTATTTTATTCTATGCTATTTTGTCTTAAAGTTGATTATGAGAGCCCATTTAATTCTCCGTTGAACAAATGTTTTCCCAATCCATTTGGATACCGTTTGACGAAGTTATTCGCATATTTCTAAGTACACCTCGACGATCTAGTATTTTTTTGTAGTATGCTAACATATTAGTGTGTTCTATAACATAATTGACCCAATAAGTATGCTTCGGCTCGACCGAAGCTGGCATAATTTTTATAAATAAAGGATTTAAATGATTTTTATTCAACAACACGCTGCATACCCGTGTTAACCCAAGTTAATAATAGCATTTGAACCCACACATCAAATTTCCAGTTCATAGCTTAAAAAATTTCAGAGAAATGTTAAATGTCTAACTTTCACAGTGTAAACCATCAGACAAATTTTCCAGATCACAGCCTAAGCAACTTCTGAGATGTGGAATTGAACCATTCTTGAATTGGTTTAGCCGGTTGGTTCGGCACTCTATTGCTCAAATATGTCCAGATTTACATTTAAACAGGATCAACTGGTTCAAAGGTTCTCTGATATACTTTTAAGCAGGTTAAACTGGTTCAAAACAGGTTCGATACCGGGCCTGATCCATTAAAATATCCAAATCAGAGAACTGCAGCGAGCTTACACGTGTATGTTCAATCACCCATGCCTCATATGCGGTACGAGTAAACTTAAAGCTCAAACAAAACAAAAAATTCAAAAGTGATCGTGTATTGGAGAGTCATTTGGCGTGTTCAGCAGAATAGTTGATCCCTGAGCAGGTATCAGAAAAACATCGAAAATCGAATAGTTTCTGCTGTTGGAGGGAGCAGTATCACTTTAAAGTAGCGTACTATTTCTGTGATACATGCTCCTGTATCATGATACCTCAAATTGGCTATTATGATGCCGCATCTCTCGAGTTCAGTAGGAAGATTATTGCAAATTTATACTTGATCAGGGAGCAAGTTGTTCTGCTGAACACGGCCATTGTGTTGGCGAGCTCGAGTACTGCATAGTAGAAATACCCGAGATGACTCGTACCTTCGGCTACAAGTCACCGCAAGTACTTGTTGCCGAAATCAATGATCTGCTGCAACAGCCCGCAGCAAGCAAATCTCTTTTACCCTTGCTACAAATGCGATACGAGTAATAGCCTATTTCCACTGGCTTCATTTCTTATCATTTTCATTTCTAAAAATGATGCTGTTTCCATTGACAAATCTTCATCATTTTGATATTCGCAATGCCACGTTGACAAAAACAGCTGAATGGTTTGATTTAAACAACAGGCGCTACTTTCAAACTCACGGGGAGTTTTTGCAATATTTACCCAAAAAAAGACATACCCGGCAGGAAAGCAATTACCATGGGCGAACGCATTGTTAACGCCCTGAATAATCAGCAGAAAGCTAAATACACAACTTATTTTGACTAAATTATAATATAAACAAAATTGCGCCTTATTTTTAAATTCAAATCAATAGTTTATTGGTGATGACACTTTCTATTTCCAGAGAGTAACGAGTAGTGCCAGAGAGTAGCGAGTATTTTTTAAAAAAATACCAAATTCCTTCGTGGGGAATGCCATCATTTTTGAGAAATGAAGGAAATGAAGGGCAAAATGCAACAACAATTTGTATGGAAGAAATGATATCATTTTCTTCATTTCTTGTCATTTCAAGAAATGAAGCTTCATTTCTTTGGTGGAAATAGGCTATAACACACTCGGCGCGAACAGCACGCCAGAAACAACAACATGTGAGAGCAAAAGAGATAGCACGATATCGTTTGTATATTTTGCATTTGTATTTGTCACACGGTTCCTTCTCTCCTTCTTATGGTTAAAAATGTTTTTAGAACTTGTGACTCCTTTGTTTTTTTTACAGCAACTGTGGCGGGTTAAACTAGACGTTTGATTTCCAAAGGCCTTTAACACCTTGCAGCAAGTGCGAGAGTAAACGAAACCTGCCACTACAGTTTCGTCTGGTCTTATAATTTCAAATTTCAAATAAATTCTACATTTTCTGTCATTATGCCACGAAGAGAATCCAAATTGTAATAACTTTTTAATTTCTGTCATTCACCGCTGCTCAGCTACTGCGTAATAAGTGTGACGCAGTTGCATTTGCACATCATATTAGCCGAAGCTCGCCGTCAACAAACCGAGTAAGCGTTCGTGTGTAATAGCCTATTTCCACCAAAGAAATGAAGCTTCATTTCTTGAAATGACAAGAAATGAAGAAAATGATATCATTTCTTCCATACAAATTGTTGTTGCATTTTGCCCTTCATTTCCTTCATTTCTCAAAAATGATGGCATTCCCCACGAAGGAATTTGGTATTTTTTTAAAAAATACTCGCTACTCTCTGGCACTACTCGTTACTCTCTGGAAATAGAAAGTGTCATCACCAATAAACTATTGATTTGAATTTAAAAATAAGGCGCAATTTTGTTTATATTATAATTTAGTCAAAATAAGTTGTGTATTTAGCTTTCTGCTGATTATTCAGGGCGTTAACAATGCGTTCGCCCATGGTAATTGCTTTCCTGCCGGGTATGTCTTTTTTTGGGTAAATATTGCAAAAACTCCCCGTGAGTTTGAAAGTAGCGCCTGTTGTTTAAATCAAACCATTCAGCTGTTTTTGTCAACGTGGCATTGCGAATATCAAAATGATGAAGATTTGTCAATGGAAACAGCATCATTTTTAGAAATGAAAATGATACGAAATGAAGCCAGTGGAAATAGGCTATAAGAATGTTGCTCGCTTGGGGCTTGTTGTACCCGTTCTGACTTAATGTGTTTTCGATCAGTTCTTATGTGTCACACCAAATTGGCGTGCACACACAAGCCGAGTAAATGCGCGAGTGTGCACAAAAATGAAGTACTCGTTGCAGGCCTCTGATCCAAATACATATTTCCAACCAACAGTCCGAATTTCATAGCTTAAATAACTTCTGAGATATGGATCTGAACCACTTTTTCACCGGTTCGAAACCGGTTCAATACCTGTGCCGATCCAGTTAAATATCCAAATCCATATTACCAACCCACACTCCTGATTTCAAGTACAAAGCTTAAATAACTTCTGAGATATGGCTGTAAGCCGGTTCGATACCGGTCCTGATCCAGTAAAATATCAACCTACATATTACCAACCTACAGACCAGATTTCAAGTTCATGGTTAAAATAACTTGGTAGATAATGCTCTGAACCACTGTTTAGCCGGTTCAAAAACAGTTCGATCCTGATCCGGTTAAATATCTGGCTTCATTGATACCAGCTAGTAGCTAATATCCAACCAATAAACCAAACCTGAACCCGAGTCTGTGTTTTATATTGGATAGTTGAAGTGGCCTTAATCGCCACAAATGGTAATCTATCAATTGGATTTTCGAGCTTACGAAAAAAACGTCGCTCAAACATTTCAAAGACATATGGATGCCACGTTTCTGCGAAACAACCAGGCAAACAATCAGTCAAGCAACCACGTCAAGCAGCCTCTTCGTGCCTCCGAACACTGGAACCACACACAACGTATCAAAGAGATAAAGACCACCATTCAGCGTAAACTTTCCTGATAACCCAGTCTACTTTACTCATCATTTAGGGGGGAGTGGCTGTGGCGGTTTCAGTTCATCCCGCTCCAATCATACAGCCAGTTTTAATCACAGTGCCAGTCACAGTTCCTGATTGATATTCTATGTCTTACATCTCTAACTCACACATACAGACATTCAACTCTTTGCTTTCTGTTAAATAATACATAGCGGCTGAAACCAACCAATAAACCAAACCTGAACCTAGTCTGTGTTTTATATTGGACTAGCATATAACCCGCCGCGCTTCGCTGCGTCACCATCAGTATAGTGAATTATTACAATTACCGTTTCCATTACCGTTATCGTTATCCTTATTTTTATTGATAACGATAACTATAGCGATAACGATAGACCATACTGATGGCGAAGCAGCGTTCTTATCGTTATCACTTACTTCTCACCCACCGTTATCGTTATCGTTACCGCCCCATTTCACGTTATTTCGTATTCTATTCTTACAAACCGAGTTTCAAGCCAATCGGATAAAATTACTTTTTGCATGCAGAATTTTCCTAGAATTTTCAGGTCTGGGAGGCGGATTTTCCAACATTGGAAAATCACATTTCAAATTATTTCGTATTCTATCCTTACAAACCGAGTTTAAAGTCAATCGGATGAAAAATAATTTTTTGCCTACAGAATTTTTCGGGAACTTTCCCGCCTGGGAGGCGGATTTTCCGACACAGTTCAAATTATTTCGTATTCTATCCTTACAAACCGAGTTTCAAGTCAATCGGATGAAAAATAGTTTTTTTGCTGGTAGAATTTTCCGGCCATTTTCCTCCTAGCGGATTTTCCAAAATCGGAAAAATACGTGTCGAATTATTTCGCGTAATATGCTTACAAATAAAATTTCAAGTCAACCGGATGAAAAAAACATTTTTTCCATACAAACTTTTCCGACGCTTTTCAACTTATCCGGTTGGAATTTTCCAAAACCCCGACTTATTACGCACTTTCACCACTAATGGAAGCTCCTGTGCAAATTTCAGCCTTCTATCTCTTACCGTTTGCTCTCTGCGTTGATTGCCAATCAGTCAGTCAGTGAATCAGACAGTCAGGACAAACTGTTTTATATATAGAGGAGATAGTTGGCCTTAATCGCCACACCTTGTTGCTGTCCATTTTGTTATATGGCAGCTAAACGATATATTAATCAGTCTGATAAACTCGCCAAAATTTGTTGTAACTGATAATATTCATAACTGGAAAGTAGAAAAACGCTACCATTGAAAACAAAAAAGTTTTTCTCACTAGAACTACTTTTTCGACCGATAGTTTCTATGGCAGCTATATGCTATAGTCATCCGATTTTAATCAATCCTATAATATTAAGTAAAATAAATATTAAGTTTGGAGGCGATAGCAGTGAAAACATAAAAGTTTATCTTACTAAGACTTTTTGCAGATCTAACTTTTGTATGGCACCTATACCATATAGATGTCTGATTTTCATCAAATTTAGTGAAATTATGAAAAGGCATGGAAAACTAATAAATGCGAAGTTTGGGGACGTTTGCATTGAAAACAAACAAGATTTTCTCACTAGAACTAGTATTTCTACCTATCGTTCCTATGGTAGCTATTTGCTATAGTCGTCCGATTCGGCCGGTTCCGACAAATGCGCAGCGTATTTGTACCTAAAGACTTTGTGCAAAGTTTGGTTAAGATAGCTTTAAAACTGAGGGAGGAGATGGCATACAGACGGACAAGGCTATATCAAATCAGCTCGTCATGCTCATCTAGAATATATCAGGGGTGCCACAGAATTCACTAGCGATTTGACAAATCGCGCGAAAATGTTCGGCATGCAACAGAACTTCGAGTGATTTCATTTTTTAAGCTTGTACACAAACCCTTTCGAACTTGACTGCGTAGAGTAGACAGGGCAAATTAGAATAAGCCTTTTCATGAGATTTTATTCATATTTTTAAATGTCAAGTATTTGGTTAGTTCTTTTTTAAACAAAATAATCTTTATTTTCTTCAACGGAGTTGAATGTTTTTTAATTCAAACATTAAAATTTGTAATATGCCGCCCGCCAAATTAAAAATGAAACCTTGCAACTTTAGCTGCTGTATGATAACACGAGTACGGCAAATGAAAAGGTAAATAAAACGATATACGTAGGCAAAATTCTGTGGGTAATGCTCCTGCTGCTTGAAAAGTACCTTGGGCCCAGCTTTATTTAATTGAAGCAATCGGAGGAAAGGTTGGCCATGGTCAGTTTGTTCCAGGCTGCAGCCACCTGACGCCCTATGTGAAATTGCGGGCTAAGTCCTTATGCTCCTTCAAAGATCCAATTTCACTATGGACATCTGGTCGATGCTTTCCCTATTATAATTTTTTAAAATTATAAACAATTCGAACGAATAATAAAATTAACAAATATTTAAGCGGTGTCTCGTCATGAGTTTGGTTTTGGCGTTGCCACCTTTTTGAACTCAAACTGGCAGAAATCGATTTACAAATTGCAAAATAAATAAGCAAAAGATCAACTCAAAAGTTATTGCTAATCAATCTAGTTTTTGTATCTTTGTTTTAACACAAAAATCGCTATTTTATACATCTTAAAACTAAATTCGATTAATTTCGAAATTCAAATGTTAAGAGGTGACACCACTGAAATAGTAGCGATTTGGTGAGTTGCTGTGAATGACAAACTTAACTAGCGATTTACTAAAATGCTAATTTAACAAACTTAACATGCTAAATGTTAAATTTTGTTTGATGTAGATTATTCACAAATTGAAACAATAAGGTTTTTTTTTATTCAAATGCAACCGCGAAAGGGTACGCGGTTTTCAAATCACTCGAAAACATTCTCTGTGGCAGGGTGAAATGCCATTCGCGCGAATTTCGAGTGGAAGCGATTTCTGTGGTACCTTTGTATACCTTATCTGGTCGGAGATGCTTCCCTTAATTCGTTACAATCATCTGGACAATTTTAATAAACCCTCTACACATTACTAACATAGCATCAATGCAAAGGCACTTTTTCGAAAAACACATCGACGAAATGGAATCGAACTGATTTCTCTCACGATTTCATTCCGGCTCTGCGTTTCTAGCTAGTTACAATGGATCGGTTCGTGTTTCGGGTTACAAGGGTAAACAGACGCTTAGCTTTTGCCTGTGGCAGCACTGTGAACCTGTCTCAATGACCTTACCTTTTAGCCTCGCTAAATGATTTTGGTCAAGATTTATGATGCAATTGCCCAAAATGGCAACTACTCTTGGCCATTTAGTTTTGTGTTGCCCTTTTTTTTTTTTTGGTAAAAACCAATTTTAGTTTTATGACTTTGCTGGTCTCATAAAAGTGTCATAAATTAAAAGGCGCTTCCACACGCAGACACCATACACACACCTACCCTACACCTACCCACGGATCATGTAACCTGTGCCACTGGTCACACGCAGTGCTTTTGACATATAACCTCCGTTCGGCTGGCATGATTTCACTTGGCCCAAGACACACCAAGCTAATGATTTTATGGTACTTTTTGCAATGTCCAGAAACTGAACTGCTGTCATGTTGTGTCATTGTTGTCTAGGAACTGTTTTTGTGTGTTTGGTGGCGCCAGCAGTTAATTGCTGTTAGAAATGGCATTTGTTGCTTCTGCAGAAGAGTGAAAGTGTAGCAAGGGTTGGCAGAGTGGCCAAGGACAGTTTAAGTATCGGCTTAGTTAACCTTATGCTAAATTTATGCACATAAAATATTAAAGTTATAACAATCCTACTTGTTCCCGCCCATGACTATTCATTAAAAAAACGACTGATGCTCCCACTTCTTTTCAAGTGTAGCGCTTAAGTCTTCTGTTTGTTGTCGAGCCTCGGCTTAAGTTATGTATCTACAATGAAATTGTGCAAATAATTATGCCAACTACCGTGAAACAATTGCAGCGAATAATTCCTGTTTGTTCAGCTCTCATCATCAATTATGCGAAAGCAAACGAAACCTTCACCACTTTTGGTCAGCTTTCTTAATTGGCATACAAAACTGGACTCATGTCAACTGCCAATGGACGGCAAGTTCATATCGCCCCCATATCGCTTTCCAGGCCCAAAACTCTGACAGCTGCCATCAAAAAATTTGCCGCTAAATTTATGGAATTTTTTTATAATATTTTATGGCATTTTACACAATGCCACTGCATAAATTTACAATTCAATTAAAATGTTGTTTTTGTTGTTTCTTCCACCGCGAAAGGCATAATTGAAAATGATTTAGTTGCAAATTGTATTTTTGGCAGCCATTTTTATCGAGAGTTTTTTATTTAAGCAAATTTATGGCTGCTATTCATTTGGATTTTATCTGTTAAAAATGCTTGTTTCGCTTTGTTTTTGGGCTTCTGAATGTATTTTGTTATAGACATAACAATGGAATCCGAAATGGAAAGACATTTTATTAAATGTTCAACACCATGAAAAGTAGCCAAGATTTTAATCTAAATGTCAGCATGTAAGATAATTGTTTATAGATCAACATAAACATAAAATTTACAATTTACTTGGCACTAGAGCTTAGCCAATTGATACTTTTAATATGGATTTTTCGAAATTGATTTGCAAGTGAAAAATAGAGTGCACAAACTAGTTTTATTAAGTTTTGAAATAAAATTAAGAGAGAAATTTTGTAAGCGATAAACGGAGGAGGTTCCATGAGAATGCCAAAGTCATTGGAAACATTTTAATCAAAGCTGCAAACCTCTTAAATTTTGCAGAATGGTTCAGTCCGGGGTTTCGAACCCGTTGTAAAGTCTATGGTTCGGTTCTCTACTTATCGAATAGATGACCTCAACATTCGGTCAAAATTTAGACATATATTTGATCAGGATAAAGCGTCCACACTACCAAGCTATATATATGAGTCGTAAAGTCAACTGGACCACATTCCTTATTGTTATCCTTCAAAGCTGTTTTATAAAGTCTTTCAAAAGTGCCTGGTCATTGAATTTTGTAAACCTCACCTTCTACGTATATACCCAGCCAGCATTTTATGAAATTTCTGAACACAGTTGAGTCCTCTGTCTGATTAAAATAGTCATAAATGATACTTTTGTCGGGAGAATATGGTGCCCAAGCCGAGAATCTTCTTAAAGAGTCGTTTATAGCCCGTTTTTCTCATCAGTTTTGACTCAATTCGAGTCATATTTCCAATCATTTGCGAGTCTCTTTCACGTTCCGTCTTTCACGTTCCGCATATCCGTGTGTCATTTCCGAGTCTTCTTTAAGTAGGACATGCATTTAAATTCTTTAATCTTCAAAAGAGCTTAAAAAGGACTCATCAGGCCGATTCTTGTTAAAATGATGTTCCAAATGCATTTGCTTTCCCCTTTTTCGACTAACTTATGTTATTCTTTCTTCTCTAAACCGCAATATGGATTGGATTTCTAAAAAGCATTTTGAATATATGTATGTATTTACAATAGAGAAAACTAGAAATGATCTTAAGAAATTGACTTAAATGATTGTTTGAACCAAACTTTTTTTTTGTATACAGCGAGTTCGGTTCGGGTTCAGGTTCGGGGGCTCAAATATTTGAAGGGTTCATGGTCCGGTTCAATAGACCCGGAAAACCCGAACCGAACCGGTCCTTTGGGGTTCGGTTGAGGACCGGTTTACAGCCTTGATTTGAATTAAATTATACTTTAATAATTATGTAGAAAGTTAATGGTATAAACTTTATATAAAATCGTCGGGATATATTCAATCTATTTAATCTTAGAGAAAGCTCCGGGTTAGCTTGTAAATTCAATCGCGGCTTACAGGATATTCTATACAATTCAAGCTTTTAATGATTGTATCATTCCAAATGTGCTTACTTCAATCACTTTCATGATAACATGTTCATAAAGCCAGAGAGCGAATAATATAAGTAGCATTTTAGACATGTGGCAACAATGCACTAAGGGTTTTTTTTTCGTTTTTTTTTGGTATTAACTCAAAAAAAATGTTCTGTTTTTTAAAATAATCTTTATTTTTATTATTTTTAATACCCTAATTAAATAAAAAATCAAACGGTAACATATTTTACGATCACACTGATTGAGCAGTACGCTGACAAAGTCAGCTGATTACTCACGTGGTAGCTTTGTGAACAGTTCACTATTACACATTGCATAAGTTTGATTGCTTACTTTGGCCACATAAAAAAAATATTCATCTTTAAATGATGGAAAATCGTAGTTCAGGTATGTAAAACTAGAGTTTAATAACATATTCGTCAACTTGATGTATTTTTGTCTTTGTGTAAAGTGTTTTATTCATGTGAATTTTTTATATTAATCTTAGCAAGTTTAGCTGTGTTTCGTGGAGTAGAACTCTCAAGGCACTCCGAGGTGCTAAGGCTTTTGAATGTGGAGTTACTAACTGAAGTGTCCAGAATAATATGCAACTAAATTTGTTTATATGCGTTTTAACATGCACAGTTGCTAGACATTTTTGTCAGCCACAAACGCTCAGAGTCCGCGAAAACCACCTAAGTAAAACTGCCGAAACACAAGTAAATAAAAAGCTACGCGCTTTTGTCAAATCTTTGGAAAGGAAATGGATAAATTGAGGGCGACAAATACTAAGATTTAAAAATAAGCATTCTGAAAGGCTTGAAAAATATAGTAATTGACATCGAAGTAAATTGTGGATCTATGAATAGAGGAGGTCGTCCAAAAGTGAATTATGAGAATGCTAGCTCCTGACAAAAACTAAAGTTGGCGACAGAGCTTTCAAAGGTTAATAATAAATTGTTGCATTGGCTTGTACATGCTGCTAGAGTTCGTCTAGTTTAAAAACAAAAAGCTTTGTAACTAAAGCATAGTTTTATCAAAGATGTTTAAAATTTGTTAACATTAATAAATTTGTTATAAATTGCTAAAATTGAGAAGCTCGCCCAAATTGGCCCAAATTGGTAATTTTAAATGTTCTTATCTATGACCAATTGTTTCGGTCTGTACAATTGCACACAACAGATCAAACCTATGGAAAAACATATTTATTTTGAATTTTCCAAATAGCCGTGGTCGATTCATAAAATTAACAAAAATCGAAATTCTACTTTAATTTGAATAGTTTATGTGCCAAAACTCAACTTCCTATCTTTCAATTTGAAGTTGATGCCAAAAAAAAACGAAAAAAAACCCATAGTGCAATGGTGCTGTTCGATAAGAGGCCTTTCCATTCGTGTTCAGTGCATTTGTATGCAGTGCATGCAGTACCCCCAAAGTTTGTATATATCTGATTATTTTTAAGTTAGAATAGGGATGTCGAAAATATTATCGATATATCGAAATTTCGATATTTTTGCCCGAGCTGAATATTGCACAGAGTCTTCTTTTTACTGCACGCTGATAATATGTCGGAACCGACCGAATCGGATGACTATATCTTATATAACTATCGGTCGAAAAATGGGTCTTAGGCAGAAAAACTTTTTTGTTTCAAATGTTAGCTCGACCATGATTAATATTATATGCTTTCAAACCGATTTGCAACTTTCGGTCGAAATCGGATGACTATAACATATAGCTGCCATAGGAACTATCGGTCGAAAAATGGGTCACAGTGAAAAAAACTTTTTTGTTTTTAAGTAAATCGTTCTTAAGGTCGGTGATTTTCAATATTAAACGCTTTCAAACTAATTTGAAAAAGTTGATCGACATCGGGTGATTATATTTTATGGTTGCCATTGGACTGATCGATCGAAAATGGGTCTTAGTAAGAAGTTTGTTTTGTTTTAATGTTAGTGTCCTTAAACTGTTTTCAAATAGATTTGCAAAATTTGGTCAAAATCGGATGACTAAATCTTAAGGCTGCCATAGAAGCGAGCGGTCGAAAATCAGTTTTAGTGAGAAAAACTTTTTTGTTTTCAATGATATCGTTCATAAGCTCGGCGATTGTTAATTTGATATGTTTAAAATCAGATGTTTATCTGAAATGGGAAATGGGTTTTAGTTAGAAAAATTTTTGATTTTTATGTAAGCGTTCTTAATCTCTGACATTTCAAAAACAGCATTTTCAAGGATAACTTCGGCACAGACGAAGTTAGCTTGGCCTTCTCGCTTTAAACATCACTTTAACTAAAAGCACTCTATCTGATCGATTCAGGTAGAAGCAGAGTGATATAACATGGTGCATTCTCAATCCTGCTTCAGCTGCTCAAAGCACAATAAGACCACAAATGTGCTGTTAAGCGTAACATTGACTGTTAAGGGTGACATTCAAATTATTATCTCCGTACATGCAAAAAGTTCAAGTGGCGAAGTTGTTACTTCTGCTACTTCTTCCCTCAATTTTTGTATGAAACTTCTCGTTGCTTGGGATGTCCGTATGGGGCTTTACTGTCTACAACTCTCAGCTTTTACATTAAATAAAGTGCTACTCAAGTGCTTTCCAAAAATCAATATGCGAAAATTTAAGTTAAAATTTTTCTTTGTTTTTCTTCATAATAAAGGGAACAAAAAATTCGTACGATTGTCACGTTCGTAGCTGTGGAAATGCCCATATATGGATAAAAGAGTTTTAGATTTTGCGACTAGAAATTTCATAAAAAAAATTTTTGTTGGAAAAGCTGTTATTTTATTAGGAATGTCGGAAATAGTAACAATATATCGAAAAATCTATATTTTTGTTAAAAAAGACCAAATTTCGGATATCGAATATTATTTGGTGATATATTTTATCAATATTTTTGTTGACATCGGCCACAAAAAGTGAGGTTTTCTGAGGGCATTCTTCTGGATATTAGTGTACTCCCAAATTTCCTCAATGCAACAAATTGGAACTCTCATATAAGTATGGTTTCTCAAATTAAGTAATCTTCCCTCAATACAAATTCATAATAAGTTTCTACTACTTTTTTAGTTATCAATGAAATAAAATACATATCTTTGTAAAACTTATAAAAATATCATCAGATGTGCAAGTATGGAGATTGTCGACATCATCATAACAAGCTTATTGAAATGTGATTTAGAAAAGATCATATTAGAACAAACGTTTTGATGATAGTCCATACGAGTTTTTAGGCAATGAATTCGTAGCTAAATATGAGAACTTAAACAAGTGAAATATCGTTTGATTCTGCGATTCTTAATTTTATATGTTAAGTGATTCCAGCAGAGAGAAAATGTATGGGTTAAACATGTTTCGTCTTTCTTTTCAAACGATTTCCCCCGTTTACTATTAAATACTTTAACTTACTTAACTGCACGTTCAACAGCGTTCAATCTGGCCAAATGTGTTTTCACGATGATGTTGTATATGCAAATGATGATACTTATATGCCAACTGGTAATTATACTTAATGGCCTTTTTTGTTAGGTTGTTATACAAAATTTTTAATTGCTTTTAAAGCGCATTTATTGTTTGACAGCCAAACGCTTTGTGTTGGCCTTTAACTATTTATTTGTGATTTGATTGGGTTTTGATTTTGGTTTCGGTTGACACAAATCACACGCAATTTATAAAGGTATTGGCCAAAACAAATTTGCATAACACAAACACACGAAACACACACTCGAGATTGAGATAGGGAGACAGTGAAATAGAGATACTAAATGTGGACAAAATGTGCCACTGTGAAGACCAAGACCCGTTTCCGTTATTTTGTAATTAATCAAAATGCGACGATTAAAATTTGTGATTTGACCAGTTTTTGATGAAGATTAATGGTGACCATTTGCGACGGCTTTTCCGCGACACCGAATCGCCATACGAAAGTTTCACGAATTTCGCCAACAAACGTTCAAGAGTCAACTGAATGCCAGTTTTGGTATAACCATGCCTCTATTGCCTTGGCTCTTACAGTTGTTGTTGTTGTTGTTTTTTCTAATTGGAATGGGGAAGTCACGAAGTTGGCAAAGATGGAGTGAGTGAGCCAGCGCGAATGCGGTTATATTTGGGCTTCCGGTTGGACGTACGCTGTGTGAGCGACTGCCGTTTGCCGCGCGCTGTATGCGCTGGGGCTGTCGTTATGGGCAAACAAACGAGTTTTTTCTCCACCGTCACACACATACACACACAGACACACACGCACACGCGCTATCGCGCTATGAAAGTGGGTGTAGCCTTTGTGCTGTTCTTTATCGCTCACTCGCTCGCACTCGTCGTTGGCTCGTAATCAAATTGTGGCCATATTAAAGTTTGCTTGATTTGCTGTTTAGATATTGGTGTGCGGTTGAGTGCTCTTTTGTGTGTGTGTGTGTGTGTGTGTGCGTGTGCTCTCTCTGGGGACAGCCCACTTTCTGGCACTCGTGGCGTATGCGCAACATTTGGTATCGTTGGTTGCCAGGCCATTATTATAAATAATCCTTTGTCGTTATCATTTAAACAAATAAAAAATCTATGAATTTTCCACAATTCTTGTGGAATGTTTCATAATCCGCAACGCAACGACAAATCAGTTGGCATTTTATGTGCACTTTTATTGATATTTTATACACCATTGGCCATAATTCTTTTTAATTGCCGCGTAATGCAGCTTTGTATAAAAATTATCAACGTGCGCACATATAATTTATAATTATAACACCATTTATCAGATAAGGTCTTAATAAAAAATTATTGATTACGTGTATAAAAATTTTAATTTCAATATGCAACGCCAATCAAATCGGTTGCCGTAATTAGTAATTCGTTTAATTAGCTTGGATAAGCGCTGTAGCACCAGACTATAGCGATATCGAGCAAGCTATTTAAGAATTTTTATAACTTCTTTTTCGATGCTATTTTAGGATCGTTGGATTTATAATCGGTTTTAATAACAGTTTATAAAACGCATTTTCTACGCGCCGGTAAATATTTAGTAGACCCATTTACGTTACTTAACAGAACTTTAACAAAATTGTTAACAGATTAGCATTAATTTAGCACACAACGCATGCTGACCCCAAATATATGACCAAATGTAAGAAAATGTAAAATTGGCTCAAACAGCACCTCCAATTTCTCAATGTCCGGTTAGTCAAACTTACCGGCAGTGCGTCTCATGCTGTCTTTGGCGAGAACCGAGCGGCAAAGTTAACCGCTGCCTTACGATGGGGTCAAATTTTAACCTGCCGGCAAGTTGCGATAGAACTATCGATATTTTTATCTATCGGACAACAACAGCTGTGTCCAAAATTTGTATTGTTTTTGTCAATTGCCAAAACAAAATGTTTATAAATAAGCAAATTTCTTACATCCACGCAATGGAAATCGAAGATTCAGGCGGTAAAACAAGAAGACACAGGCGCGGCGATGTGGAACTTTCTGTTCAACAGAATAGCAGCCGCCGCATTCATGGCAAATGTTTTGACCGCCTCGCCGTCATATCCGAAATGGCACCAATGGCAAAGCAGGCAATCTCACTGCCCGCCGTCTGCAAAATTGAAGGACCCACCTGGCCAATGGCATCACCAATTGCCTCATGCGATGTGGTCCGTGTGCACCATAATGAAAATATTATCCCCACGCACGGCCAGCACCAGGAACGGTACTACCACAACGGCTCAACTTGGTGGTGATTATAACCACATAACCCAATAAATAATGCGAGAGACTACAGGGAGGGTAATTATTTATTCTTTTACTGATCTGGATGATGCCAAATTTATTCAACGATTCAGGTTAACAAACTCAGCATGTCAAATAATTCTTGCTAGGAGTAGAGATCAAATATCTTCGCTAAGTAATAGGTAAAACTTTAACTTCAGTTGCGATTCAATTCATTATGATTTGGATTGTTAACAGGAATCAATGATTGTTGACAGAGAGCAAACTTATGGTGGCGCTGCGCTCTTATGCAAGTGACTTCTTCCTTATCATTGCGGGCGACTTCTGTTGAGGCAGACTTTCTTCGGCAAATCGTGCAGTTAATCAAGATTCCCACGCTTTTGCATTACTGGCCATCACAAAGAACACTGACTGATTGATTTGTGCTAAAATTTTAGAAGTCAATTAAATATTTTTAAAGCTTACATATCATAAATAAAAACGTACCAACCACATTTTCCAATCCTGTGGCTAAGTTTGGTATCATGCCACGATTTTTTTGGAAATAGACAAGACTCCAGCGGTGCTGGGAATGCCGCCACAGTTCGAGAAGTCTCCTGCTTCTTAATTGCGAATTATTTTCGCGATCGTTTTTTTTAAATTCACACTTTTGCAGCGATAGCAACTAATCGGTTTCGGGTCAACCTGCCGGTAAGTCTCGTTGAGAAAACCAAAATACTTTACCTCTGGTAATTCCTGCCGGCAAATTTGACCGGCCGGAGAAATTGGGCCTAACTCGGATATTTATTATCCCATTTTTCCGAAAATTTCTAAGATTATTATTATAAATTAGCAGAGCTCCCAAAAACTGTTCCCTTTTTACAGGCTGTCAGCAAAAATACAGTCACTCTCAGACGCCGACCCAGCGGCGCAATTTGCCATTACAAAATCGATTACTCCTAGATTACTTTGCCTTCAGTATGAAGGAAATAATCACATACAATCTGCATTACTTTGCCGTATGCATGGCCGCTTTGTAAACGGGGTGCGCACAGCCTGCATTACTAGTAATAAAACAAGTATGCCAGAGCCGAGCTGCCATCGGATTCTCATTACGAATGCGTATATTTTTTTTAACTTGTTCGCATTCCGTTTACAATTCAACACACAATTTAGGAATCGTATACTCAGTCTTAAAGCACTTCTAATACGATTCAATTTACTAAAGATGGAAAAGTATACGGGTGGGTAAAGTACTTGTTTTACGATGCAATGTACTATTGATAGAGAAGTATATGGGTTAGTAATGCATGGGATGTATGGGACATATATTTTTATACTTGCACTTGATCAAGTTTATTTTCAATTTTTGCTACGTCCCCTCCCGCCCCCGCAATTTGGAAAAAATGTCATATCTCCTACAGTGTTGATGATAGATTGTTCGTTCCTTCTGGAGATATCTAGTAATCAACATTATTTATCGATTTGCGGAAGAAATGATAAAGATCGGATGAAGGATACACAAGTTATGAGCATAAAAAGATATCAGAACCCCCAACCCCACCCAACCACCGCTGTATTCAAACAAACACACTCTTTGGGAGAGAGAGAGAGAGAACCTTAGAGATGAGCGTATACTAAAAAAAAAGAGTATGTTATAGCACGATTGATGCCATTTCGACGGTAGTGAAGATAGCCCGTGATGCCACTGCTGGTAAAAGATGGCAAGGAGGCACAAAAAGTACTGCCTAGTCACAACATTATACGTCAAGAATGCCTTTAACTCTGCTAACTGGACCAAGATCCATTAAGCTCTTTTTAGGCTCGGTATACCCAAATACCTTGTGCAGCTGGTGGCCACTTATTTTGGAAACCGTACTCTGCTGTACGACACGTCTGAGGGGCGGAAGACACATCGGATCAAAGGCGGCGCTCCACAAGGCTCAGTTATAGGGCCGATGCTTTGGAACATAATGTACAACGGAGTTCTCCGCCTTAACACACCAGCTGGAGTGCAAATCGTAGGTTTCGCAGACGACATCGCCATCACTGCAGTGGCTAAAAACCGAAGTGACGTCGAAGCTAAAACCACGGAGATTGCGGTACTAGTCACCGAATGGCTCGATGCAAATGGGCTAAGCTTGGCTCCCCCCAAAACCGAATCTGTCCTCATAAGCAGTAGAATACGCGTAGAGACTGCTAGCGTGAGAGTCGGAGAGCAGCTGATAAGATCGAAGGAGGCCATGAAATACTTGGGTGTAATGCTAGACCACAGACTCAATTTCAAAAGCCACCTGGAGTACGTAGAAGAGAAGGCCGTTAAAGCCATAAATGCATTAACCGGTATAATGGCGAACATTGGAGGACATCGACAGCGAAGCAGATGGCTGATCTGCAATGTAGTCAGCTCAATTATTTTATATGCATCGCCAATATGGGCCCCTGCAATGGCGGTCCCTTCTTACAGCCGTGGCTGCAAAGGCGCGTACAGAATATGTGCCCTCCGGGTGATAAGTGGCTTCCGAACAGTGTCAGAGGACGCAGAATGATCCCCCTTGAACTACTTGCAACAGAAAGTAGAAACCTTCCCACAGACGAGTCGCGACGGGAATCTACGCTGGACCTTTGGCAGACGAGGTGGATATCTACAACCAAGGGCAGCTGGACAAGGGGACTGATAGCGGACATTCGGCCGTGGGTGGGTAGAAAACACGGACAAATCGACTTCTATTTGACCCAGTTACTAACGGGACACGGCTGCTTTAAATCCTATCCTTATAGGCTTAAGCACGAGACGGATCCGTTTTGCACACACTGTGCGCGGTCCATAGAAGACGCAGAGCATGTCTTTTTTGTCTGTCCGAGATTTTCTGCAGAACGGGAAGAGCTAAGCATAGGCATTGGGAGACCATTCACAGTCGTTGACTTAATGGATATTCTATTAAGCGCGCAAAACAATTGGAATGCAATTTGCACCATGGCCGCAGAAATCATCAAGACCTTGCGTCGCGCTGAAAGACAGCGCAATTTAAATACAAATCCTAGACATGGATGTAGTTGAGGCTTTCATGCCATCTCCCCCTTGTGATGTAATACTTAGCGGTGGTACCGCGAGAGGGAATCGGAGAATAGGGGTGATTTCAGTGGGTGAGGAACTCCAAGTCCCACACTTTAAGGCTTTAAATGCTTTCCCCCCCATAACAAAAAAAAAAGAGTATGTTATAGTCGGGCTTGACCGACTTCACTCACTTGTTTTTTAGTGTTGGGGCGGGAGGGTAATAATTTGAAACAAACTTGATCTGTTTGCTCTAGCTCTTCTAGTCTCATGCGATCTAAGACTACATTCATACGGACTGACAGGCGGCAATACGTACGGGCGGACATGGCTATATCAACTAGGCTGTTTATGCTGATAAATTTTATGGCGATTTAAGTTTTAGGGTGATTTCCTCAAGTATAGAAAAATAATTTTCTGACTGAGTAAGAAAGAAAGATCTTCGATTCTTTAAAGAATGTATATTCTTGATCAGCATCAACAGCCGAGTCGATATAGTACAAGTACGTTCGTCTGTCTTTCCGCATAAACAATCGGATCTTAGAGATGCGTAAGAGACACATGTTCGACATGTATGGGGCATATACTTTTTATACTCTGTATATATCTTATAAATTTTAGTAAGAAGCTACACAAAGTGGCAAGGAAGCCATAAAGTGTCGTGAAGTGCTGCCTATCGGCGTTAAACCGGTGCTACCCAGCATAATCATTTTATTTTCTTTATTACTCGACTATAGTTCATCCGATCTTAACCATTCCTTTGGCAGATCGATAAAGAATACTGATTACTAAATACGCGTAGCAGGTACGCCGCTGCGAACTTTCTTTTGCTTATAACTTCATCCGATCCTTACCATTCCTGCTGTGTACTTTTGGTACAGAGTACAAAAAACCACTTAGGGTGTCAATGGAACTTGTCCGTATGGGATTCGAACTCACTGCTTCGCAGTTCTAAGGCGACGGTCTAAGCATTGGCTTTTTGCATGCTGAGAGCTTTAAATGTGTCTTGCTGCAACGCCATGAATGTGTTGATACTTGGAGCTTGCTAAGTTGCCATGCCATTTGTTCAGTCCCCCGCAAGTGCTGAGCCTGAATCCCAAACGGACAGGGTCAAATTAATTTATTTTTTCCTTTTCTTTTTCATATTAAACAAATTATTCAATTTTAAATGAGAATATATTATGGGGCTAAGATTTTTTGGCTTGAGTTCGAGACTATAATCTTGGTTTTAAATTGATTTTTTCTCAGTGTAGAGATTTTGGGCTATCGGTAAAATTCGATTATAATTTTATGCCCTTCTGAGTACTAGGCTAAGGGGAAAGTCTTAAGTTAGTTAAGTTAAGTTAGAAGCCATCATAGGACAAATTCCTGGTCTATTTTGACAAATGGCTTAAAGACTTAAGCAAAAGTTATAAATGCAGTTCGATTACGTTAAGAAAACCAAAAAAATGAAGATGAATAATAGTTAAGAAAATAGCAGCGAATACATAAAAGTCTCTGCAAGACCAAATTTAAAATATTTCTTATTCAATTCACATACATATATGTACATACATATATAACATTTCCTATCGGTGAATCTTTCGCCTGAAACGTCATGCCATATTCCATTTATGTTCAAATTTGTCCAAGTCAGATGAAAAGTGGGCTTCATCTAATATTAATTACCTGCGGGTCTTGAAAAATAGCCAAGTTGCCTCAAATTTGAGTTGTTCTAACATCAACCCCAAATCCCAGAGTTCAGTTGGCAGCTAGTTCATTTACCACGAATTAAACGTATTAAATGCTTGGCGATTAAAACTACTTAAATTATTAATGGCCACTGCCTTAATGCGAGACGGTACAAATGCGGCAGTCGAGCGCCAGGGCAGTAAAATCATGAAAAAAAAAAGACAAACGATACACAAATGGAAGAGCTTTGTACGTATGTGAGAAAATCTAGCGCTAACAAGCTCCAAATGAAATGGACTTGAAAAGAAACGTGGTGCGATACGCGATATAAACATGCAACAAAATTTATGCGCAACTTTAATGAATCACACTAGCTCTAACACTCATACACACTTACAAGGCATACATATCCAGCTGGTCTGGCCAATCAAACAGTCGCATGGCCTGACTCCACCTTAAAAATGGGGACCAACATGTGTCTGGGGCAGCAAAAAAATAAACAACAAAACACGTTTTTGGTGGCAAGCAGCGAAGGAGTTCCACACGGCGTCCTGCTGATTGCCACAAACGATAAAAAGTAACTTGTGCGTGTTTCCACACTACCAGCGGATCGGGTCTGTGTCTGAGAGCTCTCTCTCTCGATCTGGAAATGCGGCTTAAGTTTTGGGGTGTGGCATGGCGGCAAGGCAATGGATATATTGGATGGGGCAGAAGCCGCCACAGCGCAGGGCTAAAAGTGGTAGAATTTGTAATGGTGGCAAGCAAAAGACAGTGGCGGCGTTTATCCAAGTGTAAATGCTTAAAGTTAGAGCAGAATATACACGACTGTAATTTATCACCAGGTCGAATTGGTATCGAGGAAACACCACCAGAAGGTCAATTATATTTTACAATAAACTTCCATAAATCTCGGAAATGTAAGTCCTCCGACTCTAAAATTCAGGCAATAAATTAAAATTAACTTGAGCTGAATGATCAAAATCCACAGAATTATTTTCATCATCTGTCACCTCTAAAATTCTTAAGAAGGTCAGGTACGGAGGAGTCTAGATCTAGAAGGATTGGTGTTAAAAAAAATCTTACCGGATTTGCACCGCCGTTTTCGTTGAACTTTTACGCATCCAATTTTCTAAAATTTGTGTAGCATGTCGACTAGTCCTCTTTTAAGTCTTCAATTGACATTATTTTTAACACAAGTACGCCCTCTTACACGGGTGCCCAAAGTGTCTAGTCGTCGAAAAGTAAACGTCACTTAAAAGGACACAGACTTACAAAATTTATGGGGTCGAAATTTTTGTATGACTTTCAACCAATTCAATTCTTCTTCGTTTCGGTTTCTATCTCTTCTTTCGATTCAAAACGGTGTCCACGGAATGGTCTCTTGAGTTAAGCGAATTGCCAGAAGTCACATGGTGCTAAGTCAAGCTTATACGTTGGTTGCGCAACGATGTAGGTCGCGTTTTTGTGCGAAATGATCACGAACTACTGTTTCTGTTTTTCCATGAAATTTAGCGATTTTGGCACCAATCGATATTTCACTTTTCTGAAGCCCAAATGGGTTTCACTGATTCATCCGTTATTCAATTAAGGTCAGTAAGATCTCTGACTGTCAATCGACAAATTTTGAAACACCAATTCTTTGATTCTGTTGATGTGTAGCTTATCAGTTTAGAAATTTAAGCGGTCTTAATTCAAGAACAAAATGTCTTGGATTGAGTACAAAATAAACTTACAATAAAAGCTACAAATAGTGTGCAACTTCTGTTTCCAACACTTTGCTTATGAAGTGAGGGTTATTAGGAGAATTATTTGACTCAAAAACAATTTGGGACTAGTTTTAAAATTTTATCGGCTTAAACCAAGAACATTTTATACTTTTTGGATGCACTCTTGTTGTGTTTCAAGAATGTATTGGAATTGACTTAAGAATTTATTCGACTTTATTTGGTAAACTAAGAAAAAAAATCGTTCGAAATCTACCTAAATCAAGCTCATTCGTTGTAAAAAGTAGAGTTATCCCGTCATATTCCGATGTGTTCCAGAAATCTCTAGAGATTTTGGGGTCAGTTGTTTTTGAAAACAACCAATCCAAATGTCGGTGTTCCACAAATGTCGGAGATTTCATTTTTTTGCGTTGGGGCTGCCACGACAGGGTTGTAGGCTTCAAAATAATTTAAATTAATGTAAAATTCAAACTTTTTTTTGGTAGTTTCTAAGCCAAATGCTGCAAGAGGTTGTGGTATGCACTTAGTTCCAAAAATATAAAGTATTTTTAAGACAATAGTACTCAATTCTATCGGAAAAAATTGAAGAGAACGCTGACCCACCTTAAAACTATTTTGAATTGACAACCCTGTTGCTTACAAGTGAGTGGAGTGCACAAATATAAATTCAAAAATGCCCGTAGCTGCATTAATTGTTTGAATATTGCTGGGAGAAGGCCGTTGGCGAGGGAGACATAATCGTAACAAGGCATTACTGCCTCTTCCTCCGCAGTTTTATGTTTCCCCCACAAAAACATTCTAAAATTTTTAAAGATCAAAAAAGATGTAAAAAGTGCAGTTAAAAAATTGACTGCTGATAACTTGTTTTCCATATGTAGTTTGAAATCCTCGCCAATTGAATTTATTGATAGGTTTGATTCGATTCTTCATTGAATTAACCTTTTAAATCATATTTTAATAAACTGCTAGTTTATCCACATAATCTTGTTAAATTCATACTTCATTTAAGCGTACAAGCTTTTAATTTTGAAAAGAAAATTAAAACTCCGAAAATGTTATTGTCATAATTGGAATAACTTGTCAGGTTTGCTTATTGTTGCTTTCTGCTGCCCTCAGATTTTTGCATTGTTTTGGTGGACAATATTTTAAAATTAATTTTTATTACTAAAAACCAATCAAATCGTTAATTATATTAATGCAATTCGATCAGTTAAGCATTCAAGCTTTGTTACTCATTATTATATTTGACTCACATCTCTTTATTAGCAAAACGTAGACCAAATGTCGCCACGAAATTCGCAACATTTAAAAACAACCAAAAGAGGTCTCAGGAACACCGACAATTGCTTTTGGGTTGTTTTTGGGTTGTTAGAGGTTTGTAGAACCCGGCTGACTATGAACATTTTGTGCTCACTTTTTGAACGGTTAGGGCATTTTTTAAGAACATTTTACGCTCGCAATATAAATGCTGGAAAAAATAATGTGTTTTTAAATTTTTTTCTTTTGTCTCAAAAGGAAATTAATTTAAAATTTTGTATTATATTTAGTTTTTCTTCTGAGTTCCTTCTTTTTCCTTAAACTTTATCTTCTTTCTGTAGGGATCGAATTTATATATTTCGATCAAGGCAGCAAACCTCTAAAATTTTGAAGAAGGTTCGGTCCGGGGGTTCGAACCCGCTGTAAAGTCTGAGGTTCGGTTCGCAGACCGGTTCCTAAAAACCTCTGAACCCAAGGTTTTGGTTCGAACCTCGGTTCGCTTGAACATAAAAGAATACTACCGATTTATTAATACTTATTTTTTAAAATAATATTCTTTATTTCAATAATGTAATTTTAATCATCAAATTTATTAGCTGACATTAACAGCATTTGAGAACTGCTTAGTTTAGGTTAATAAGCCTTATATCTTCTCTGAGCTGTTCATCTATACCAGCTCTTAGATCAGAAAGATCAAACTTAAGTGTTGAAAGGGCTCGTTCAACTGATACCTCAGTTGCGGTAACAGCAAGTATAGTTAACGCAATATTTTTTAAGTCCTCTTTTTCGAAAGAATCAATAACATCATTTACAGATTTTATATTTGATATTTGTTTATTGCTTTCTATTGCTTTCATATAATTATCTTCTTCACAATCAGACGTTGAGTCATTTAAAGTTGAATTTTGAAAATTTTTGAATTATTTGTACTGAGCTCATAGTAGAAGAACGTTTATCGAGGCACTTAGATAGTTCCTAGGCAGTTAGATAGTTCATAAACAATGTTTTGCTGAAGATTACATATATTTTGAACTACGTTCCATTCAGATGATTTAAGGTGGAGCCCTTTTAAAGAACTCTGAATGAACAAATCTTAGAGTTTGTAAACGTTCTCACATTTCCATCCATGTATACAATAGATTTCATATAGAGTGTTGAAACTCTACTGTCAAACTACTAAACTTCCTCAAAAATATCGTTAACAACTAAATTTAGAGTGTGTGCCGCACAAAAAACTGTAATAAAAGAGTCCTCCAGGGAATCTATTGAGGTAACTTGATCACCGTCCAAATCAAGAAATGCTTTTGATTCATATGAGCAACCTTCATCAACATTACATTCTTCATAGTTACATTCCTTTTCTGCTCTGCATTTGTCATTTAAAAGTTATCCTGCTCGAACCATATTCGCTCCATTATCGACGGTGCTAGTATAAATCTGACCTAGAGATATTTCGTAGAATTGGTGAACTTCTTGAATGATAGCAGTCAGATTACAAGGAATTTCTATATTTCCCTGTATCCCCGTCCGTAGTTGGAAAACTAACTTCATTTTGTGATTTTGTGGTTCGAGGAGTCAAAAATGTATGGGGTTCTGGGTCATGGTCTGGTTCGTAGGACCCAAGAAACCCGAACCGAACCGGTTCTTAGGGGTTCAGTTCCTTCAATATACTGTAAAAAGTCTAATTTTGCTTGTGTAATCAACACAAATCAACAGAGATTAATTACAACGTTTTGGAATAGCAATGGTATGTTACGAGGATAACCACAAACCTCTCATCAGCAGACTTGTTGCTTTTCACGCTTCAACAACTTGCCAATTTCGTTAATATACTAATTGTATTGGCGAATTGGTGGTCGTCCAGAAATTTCTAGTCATAGTTTTTCTGGACCTAATGGGGGCGTATGTGGTGAGGTAAAGCGGCTGATCGGTTCAACTTGGCGAACCCAGCGCGATCCTGGCTTACTGCGTCTCAAGTCGACTCACACCTCCTCGTTGGTGACCACTGTAAACAGAACGCTTTGCATCCGCAAAGCTTCTGGCTAACGTGAGCGGCGAGCCCTCCCTACAGGGTACAATATATAGGGTTGGTGCGTCGGGTTTGGTACCCACCGCCGTCAAAAAAACTCCACCAATGAAAACTGCGACAATACACACTTGGAGATTCCAAAGTTTTTAAATTCCAACCCGAAATTATGCAATGGGTTTTGTAGGTTTTGCTTAGCAACTTTTTGATATTGTAATTAAATCTCATATTGTTACATGGCTGCTGCTAGTGCCTGGACAATCTGTTCAGCGAACGTTTTAGCAGGGCCTATGAGTTCTTGTTTGTATACAAAGAGGGTATACTGTCATTTGTAAACGATTCGTTTAGGTTTATTACATTACGACGAGCCTTCACCAGGCACTAGCAGCAGCCATGTAACAATATCAGATTTAATCAAGTCAATTGGTGCTAAAAAATATTAGAGAACTTCAGCTGTGGTGCTTCAAGGACGTTTATTAGATTGTACCATGGTTCCATGCCTATAAGCCTAACTTCGATCACAATGACTTTTTTGACTTCAGAAGATGCTGTTCTGATTCAAAATTGTCCTGGCCTTTCGCAAGATTATGCAATTTATAATGTTCTTATTGAAGCAAGAAGTGCTAAGCTAGTATTTCTACTTATAAGAGCTAAAAGCTGTACCCCTTTTGCATATTTTTCCCTCTACTACACCTCTGTGGAGTGACATGCTCTCAAACCAGCAAACCGAAGTCTCACCTTTATGGCTCCCAAAAAGTGGGCTGTGCCACCTTGTGATAGTCCTCAACATAGCCAGCCCTCTTCTTCTTTTGGCTAACTCTGGATTTTTAGTATTTGGTGATGGTGTGTGTGTGTATGAGTGTGTGTGTGTGTGTGTATATGTCTGATTGTTTGGTTTTATCCCTGGCACTGCCATTGCAATTAATTTTGGCATTTTGACATTTACGCTTTTTGTTTTGGCGCTATCTCAAGCACATACGCACATACTTTTTGTTGTTGTTGTTGTTGTTGTCCAGGTATGCCAGACGCTTGATAACGACGACATTTTGCATATATAATTTTCAGAAAGAATTTTCTCACGTTAAGGGTTTTGTTTTTTTTTTTTTTTTGCGGCGCCAGTTATTGAACCCGCAAGACCTTTAATTACATACATGCAACTCGTTCGGCTGAAGCTGCGTTTTTCAACCTGTCTAACGACTTTTCCAGCAGTCTTGTTCATGGGCCCCGGGGTCCAGCATTTGAAATATTTATGCTGTCGATAAACTAATGAAAAGCCAAACGAGATATTCTTGCATTTAATTGAAGAGGATGGAAGTCATAGATTTGCAAAATGGTTGCAGAAAGGGTAAATAAAAATTTTGTAAGATTTTGAATTAAGTGCCGAGAAGTAAGAGTGTTGTGGGAGAAGTTGGCGCCGGCTGGCAACAACTTTGTAGTTTTAATTGTTTCGACAAGGAATATGTCGTCATAAAACTTATCGCAAAAATGTAACTTTAATGACAGGCCCATAATACGTTTTGTTGGCTTGTTAATGATGGCAACAAATTGGCCAAAAGAAGATTTATGAATTTGAGAAATCTGAACATCTAAGAGGGTTAGTTGGGCAACAAAGTAGACTTATGGAAATAGAATAGAATTTTATGCTTTGAAGTATTTCTATATTTCCAGAAGTTATTTAAAATGCAAATCTTTCAATGAGCACTGATAAAAGCGCGACTCTCAAAGCTGCTGGCTAACTTAAGCGGCGTATCGTCCGTATACAGCAGCGATGGTCACTGGTACCCCCCAGGGGCCGAAGACATTTCGCTATTTACACATACACGAGCCGAACGCCTGCCGAAGCTAAGGGCTAAGAGAGTAAGCAGGACTTCACTCGCTGGCTAGCTTTCGACGCGGTCAGATCGAAGCTGGTTCAAGGTGCTTTATTTTCGCACACCAATACACTCTCACTTTTAAGACTCGCTCTTCGTTGACCAACGCTAATATACAGGCATGTTCAAATCGAAGGCAATTCCGCTTCGGTTTCGATATCGTGTTCTCAATTGCAAATGTAATTGCTCTCTTTTTACTTTTTACAAATCACTGGTCCAAACGAGATTGGCACTAGATCAGTGCCGGCCAAATGGAGAGGACAAAAAGTGTGCTTATGTTGGTGAGCAAGAGAAATCTCTCTCCAGACTACAGCCGTTTTACTTGCAATTCAATGTTCACGGATTCTCACAATCATGAGTTCGGCTCGCGTTTGCGTAAAAACACGTCTGACTTCGGCTCGTGGTAGCTATGGCTGGCCGTGTCTGCACTAGATCAGAGTAAGCCAAATGGAGAGCAGAAACATATATACCTATCTCTCTCTGACACTCAGTAATGCATGGCTTCGGCAAGCATTCGGTGTGAATTGCCGACTGACTTCGGCCCCCCGTTGATATAGGTGGTCGGCTCTGTACTAGATACATAAGAGAGAAATCACAAGTCCAAGCGAAACGATCGCAAAATGGAACTGTCGAAATTGAGTGAGGCTGATTTTTTCTATTTTGATGGCACTGCCAAATTCTGGACGCATGAAATAAAAAAAAATTCTTTGTAAATCAATCAAAGACTTAAATGTTGATTTGCAATTCCCTAATAATGTCTAAATGGATCACAGAATATAGGAAAATACACTTTATGTACATCTAGCAATTGATCGAGTACGTTATTGGGCAATTACTTTTCATTCAACCGACCAACAAGCAATACTTTTTAAAACGAAAAACTTTTTCTTACAATGGAAAAGGTAGAGTTTTCGTACATTTTAGTGATTTTGAGAATGAAGGCGGTGTTTTTTTTGAGCTGGTCTGAAGAATTGTCTTTTAGGACTGGATAAGAGCTACAAAATTGCTAAAGACAGTAAAGGAAAATTTCAAATAGTTTATGAGATATAGACTTTAAAAACAAGACATTTAAAAAAAAAATCAATAAACTTCAACTGTTCATTACAAGAAAACCTTAGCTAATCAGACCAAAGCCAGCTAGGATTTTTTAACTACTATAGGTACCTTTCAAATGTGGTTGTTCTCGTTGGTATCAAAATTTTTTTGTTCAAAAATAGTTCACAAAAAATAGTAAGAATGTTGACATAGTCCGAACTAGAGGAAAAAAAATAGTTTTCAAGTAATTTTTGAAAATTTTGAGAATTCTTACATAATCCTAGTTCGGGGGTAATAAGTGTTGGCAGATTTCGGACCTACAGTAATACCATCTTGGTTAGACTTTATCGAAGAATATTCTGTACTCATTTTAAGAGTTATTTGGTTTCGACTGAAGACTATATCAAACTAAAAGTATGATCAAAAAGATTTTAAAATTCTACGAATGTACCTCAGAATATTCTGAATCAGTCTTAAATCAAGTATTTCGGGAACCGAACTATTGACACAGCTTAACTCAAAAACAAGTGGGAAACTAACTTTTTTTTGCTCATAACTTGTGTATCGTTCATCCGATAATAATCATTTTTTCAGCAAATCGATAAATAATTTTGATTACTAGATATCTCTAGAAGGTACAAACAATCTATTATCAAAACTGTGGGAGATATGACGTTTTTTCCAAATTGCGGGGGCGGGAGGGAGTGGGGTAGTTGAAAAGAAACCTGTTTGAAGCTTTAACTGGACGTCCGGTAAACATTCCGTGTTCAAAAACTATACGATCCATGCTAGATAAGAGGAAGGCGGACAATCAGCAGTGCTTCCATTTTCTCTTTTGCAAAAACGGTTTTAAATCGCAAAATTTTTATACAAGTGAAAATGGGAGCACGGCTGTATAAGAAAAATATCGCCGGAATCTTTCAAAGATATGTACGACTGCTGATATTTGGAGTTGCAATAACATACGCTTACAAATAAGCGTGTGCGATTTTCTCACACACATGAAATAATTGCTTTTATATTAGCTAATCTTCATAGCAAATACCGACATAGAGATATCCAAATGTTAAACAGTTACAGAAAATGTATCCAACTTCTGAAAAACATTTAAATTGTGCAGTTTTGAAGGAAACACGCGAGGCCTGAATTTTTAGAAGAGTCTGATTTAAAGGTAATATAGCAGGATAGTTCAGCTGATGCTGAAATTATTTTTTCTAGGCACTTTAGATGCGCGAGACACACATTTTGAATATAGTTTTTACAAAAGAGATGGTATATGTGAAACTTTTTAATAATATAACATAATATGAATAATTACCTAGGTAAGAAAATGGGGTACCTTTCCAATCACTGCTGAGATCTCTTCGTTCATACGGACGGACGGACAGACGGACATGGCTATTTCGACTCGGTTGTTGATGCTGATCAGAAATTTAAATGCCTTATATGGTCGGAGATGATTCCTTCTGGCTGTTACATACTTTTGCACAAGCTTAACATACTCTGTGTACCTTTGGTGCAGAGTATAAAAAATGTTAATGTTCCAATGTTAAACCTTATTTTTGGATTTAAGCCCGTACAGTTAATATTTATTACTAATACATATATGGGTTTAGTGACCTGTTTTGATTTTAGTCGAAGTTTTTTGCTTTTTCAAGCGGTTGATTATAATTCAATGTAATCAACACACTTCAACAGAGCCAACTCACAACATTATTGGGAAAGCAATGGACCGTCTGGGCAGTCGGCTGTTTCGAAATTGACCGCAATTCACTCATCAGCAGACTTGTTGCTTCCACACTTCAACCACGGACAATTAGCGCTATTTGTAAACTCAAGGAGCCGAATAAAGGCTTGAGAATTCAACTTTTGTGAAAACCAGCCTAAAATTAGTCTTGTGAGAGTATGCTATGAGTTATGCTATGGGTTGAAGGTGGTACCAATTTTTGTTATGAGGTGAGCGTTACTGTTGTTTAGCTTTCTAGCTCGGCCAGCTAGCTATATTATTATTAATATAAATTGATACTTTATAATTTAAACCCTGTAGTACCGCTGCACCGGTGCGGCATTAACGAATTCGCTAACTCTTGGTAGTGCGCACCAGCTACCAGCCTAACCACCAGCCATGTTATTTGCCTAACGAATTTTGTATGGCAATGTCCGCAAAATGTACCGGTACGACGCTGCATCACCAGTCGTTAACGAGGTGACGTGTGCGAGGAGCTAACGATTTGCTGGTGCAAAATCGTTATCGACTTCGCTGGTGCAAAGTCGTCAGCGACTTCGCTGGTGGAAAGTGGCCGGTTTCGATGATTTAACGTTGCAAAAATGGTAGCTTTTGAACGGAAAGAGATATTTGAAAAATTTAAAATATACGATGATAGAGAATTTCTTTAGCTTTAGAATGAGCTTAAGATCATCATTATAGGGTGACTCAGGATCGGCTGTCAAAGTGCAAAGTTTAATACTCTGAAAAGGTTGCAAGAAACAGGCAGAACATTTTAACTTTTTTAAAACGATTTATTGAAAATGAGGTTGTAAAACTACATAAAACTAACAAAATTTAATAAAAAGATCAGTTTTTAATCACCAAAAATATTAATTTTCATACAAATTATTAATTACCAAAAATATTAATTTTTTGAACAAATAAATATAATAAATAAATAATTTTGGTAATTAATAATTTGCTTTTTATTAAATTTGGCTATCTGGGGCTCCCTCTATTAAATAAAATTAATGTGGTCAAAAAAATCGAACATCAAATTCGCGACGTTGCATCAGCTGTCGTTAATGTGGTGATGGGTGCACTGTCGTTAACGACATAACTTACGCTCAGTGATGCATCAGGTCGGGTAGTGACTAGACACCAGCAGAACTACAGGGAAAGTACCTTTTTTGTACCTTTCCTTCACCTAGGTACTGGAAATTTTGTATACCTTTCACCTTACTGTGTACCTTTGGTACAGAGTATAAAAAATGCCGGGCATTTTTGAAGTCTAAAAATTGTGATTTGATCCCGACAGTAGGATAAAAATTTTAAGTACGAGGAAGGATGTATCATTCCGTGAGGACGAATCGCCTCACCATTGAGAAAGAGAGAAAGCGAACAACCTGAGAGCAAAAGAAAATTCGCTATCTTTGCTGCTTTCATTGTTGAAATTATCCGTACTTAAATTATTCCTGTCGGGAATGGTTTATGCCATTCCAGGATAAACCCATTTTTATAATCCTTTCGGCATGAATTGATCCCGAAAATCCCGGAATGGAATGATTTTTTTTTCTTCATTGTTGTACCTGTTTTGAATACTAATACTAAATATTTGATTTTTTTTTTGAGTAAAAATCCCAAAATTGGTTTTGAGTCTCAAAGTGTTTGTTAAGCCGGCTCAATATTAACTGTTGATTATATTTTACTACTCGAAATAAATCAACATAGATTAATTACATATTGGATAGCAATGGTTTGTCTGTATAGAACTGTTTCAAGGACCTTCCGGTTCTCTCATCAGCAGAATTGTTTGCTGTCACACTTCAACAAGATTTACAAGTTAATTTTATAGCAACTGTTCAGCGTAATAAGCATTTGGGGACTACAAGGAACGCTACAACGATCGTACATTCATGTAGAATCAACTGCTATCTTTTGGGATCCGTTTTTCTCACCAGAAAATTGGTTTAAAGTCCGTTTGCAGATAAAAATTGATGATAGCACAAATTTGGTTTCATGATTTCAGGGAATTTCGTTTATGAATTTCCAAATTATATGATTTTCCCACACACTTTCCAAATTGAATTCGTAGAAAGACATTTGAATAGCTTAAAAATACTTATATAAATGTAGCCCCAATATATGAAATTGGACGAGCACTATTTGTCCATAATGCCACCAGGGCATCAACGGAAACGATTTGTCTGATTGCTTCGTAAAAGAAGTTGTCAGTTGTATGCAAGTATATCTGGCTAAGGTTTCGTTACTAAGAGGAATTGGAATATGCACACAAATCCATAACAATTACAATGAAATTATAGGAGATGTCATAAAATCCTTAAAAGTCTTCTTCCATGCATCATTGCTAAGGTTCAATTAAGTCTATACAGTGGTCACCCTTTTATGCGAAACTTCATTTAACCGAAAGTCGGATGAAACTTATGTCAGAGAACCGATTGAAATTCCCAAGTTCACAAGTATCATTGTCGAATGGAAATAAGTGCTTTAAGTTTAAAAACTCGTCAGGGAACTGCACCGTACCGCATCGTTTTGCTTTGAGGTATTCGGTTTGATTCAGCACTTTCAAAAGGGTGCCGGTTTAGAACCGGTTTTCATCCCTGGTTCAAAAAAATGTAAATCTAATCAGCTCCAAAGTCATAGATCATTACCCTGCCACAAATATTTTCCATAAAACATAAACATATTTCCAACAGATAGCACTAATTATTCCAATTGGATACACAATCGACTTGCATGTTGAACCATCACAACCACAACAAAAACAACAAAATGTTCGCAAGTCTTGAGGATTCGCACAGTGACCAACCCGGCCGTACCACATACAGATGCACATGTATGTACATATGCTCATACATATATCGCTATCTCACAAAGCAGGCAGAGTTCTGGTGACATTTAAAAGCTGCAAGTGCATTAGTGTGAAACAAGGATCGAGGCGCCGTCTAAATTACAGTTCCACTTGGTCCTCTCTCTTATTCTCTCTCTCTGTCCGACATACTTCATCGTGATCAAGATCAAGTACCATTTTCAACGCTTCCTTTGGCGCCACATTTCTGTGCTGGAGCTGGAACCCTTTCTCAGCGCATTTTGCCCATTGAAAAACAACAAAAAAAAAAGAAGTCTGCAGCACAACGATAAGCAAAGACACAGAAATATGCACAGCCCCGACTGGGACTCTGCCGAATCCTATGCTGGTACTCCACAGCTGAACTGTTTCGGGTTTTTTTTTTTTATTCTCTGTGTTCGATAAGCGCCGCATCTTCAATCTTCCTCCACAGACAACGGCAACGGCGGCGAGAGAGCCCATCGTCATCATCATCATGATATGTGGAGTAGTATCCATTAGCTACGTCGCCATCGTTGCCGCATATTGGGCAACTCACACACGCACACACACACACACACACAGCGTAGATAATGTGATTTCGGTTTCGACCCAAGAACGAAATGGAACGAGACGCGCGTGAGTTGTGATAAGCCGAGAGAGACAAGAGGGAATACCTTACCTTTCTGGCTGTCCGTCCTTCTTTTTTTCGAGGCAATCTCATTTTGTCTTTCGTGTGAATTCTTGGAATTTCGATATTTTTTCCTAGAAGTGAAAACGTCTTGGGGGAAGTTAAGTCGGTTTGATGACGTCAGAGTGACTGGGCCAATGCACACTCAGAAAAATAATACAAGAATATTTGTAATTAAGTCAATAGTAGCAAAATATTTGAAATAAGTAAAGAATTTTTCATTTAGATTTATTTATTATTTATTCTGGATCATACGTAGAATGAAAAAATTGAGCCAAACGAGCTTGAACAAAGATTTTTAAACAATTTGGTTTTTGAAATTGAACTAAATTGGTTCTCAAATTGGGTTTTATAGGGGAGGGAAGTAATCGAACGGAAAGAGCTGGGAAAATTGGGCAGTATAGTATTCAAAACTCTTGAATAAAGAATTTACGGAACAAAAGTTCATTCTTAGATCAAGAATTTTCATTCTTCCCATACTTTTGATCACGAACATTCTTTATTTAAATTCCCCTTCTTTTTCTTTGTGTATTCCTTTGACATTGCTAATTTTTTGCAAGTCTTTTGTTGATTCTCTAAGGGCGGATTTCTCTTTTTCCAGATAGCTGCTATGTGTCAGATAAGCTCAGAATTCACTCTGTTATTTGTAAGTTTATGTGACGTATAGCTCTATGTAGAAGATGAAAAAACGGCCCTAAGTCTATTCAGTTTTGGGATAGTTTATATCAGGGGTACCCGCGCCCATTCCGCAAGCCACGCCCTCGTTGTTGTATGCGCAAGGGAATAGCTCGCGCGCATACGTTCTACGCGCCCATAAGCCTGCATAAAGCAACAACAATATCATATGCGTGCTCTCCTCTGTTTCTTTTCGAGCTAAGGCTCTGTTGTTGGCGCGTGCAAACCTGCAGCAACAACATCATATGTGATTCCCTTCTCACTCTCCTATGTCTCTGGTAAATTTAAAAGCAACAACAATGTTGCCTTTGAGTAGTCAGCGCTAGCCTCGCGCGCGTGTGCTTCAGACAGCAACAAACACACACACACAAACAAAAATCGGGTTTCTCTTTCTATTTCTTGTTGTTGTTATTGCTTGAGATATATTTAGTGCATTTGTATTGGGATTCACGCGCCCCTAAGCTCATTCTGGGCACCCCTGGCTTATATACAAATCTAACAATTTCAAGATTTATAGATTTTACTCTTAGGTCGTTATAGTCATGCATAAATCCAGATTTACTCTTGAATCAAGAATTTAATTACTGGAAATAAGTATAAAATATTTCTCATTTCAACACGTGGCGTGTAGCTTTTCTGCACGCAGCGTTTAGCTTTCTCATTTCTAAACGCGGCGTGCAGAAAAGCTACACAAACGTTATGGGTTGAAAATCCCGGTCATTTTCACTTAAGGCCTGTTCTGAGAAGAGCGGAAAATTAATTTTTATGACGCACTCCATATAAAAACAAGAAAGAAAGTCGGTCAAGCCCGACTATAACATACTCTGTACCCTTAACGTCGCAGCTCGCATTTGCTCACGAGTTATACGCGCTCATCTCTAAGTTTCACTCTCTCTCTCTCTCTCTCTCTCTCTCACTAAGATTGACGTTCACTAGAATGCTGCGGTGGTGGGTGGGGAGGTGCTGGGTGTTTACTGGCCGTTTTTTGTCTCATAACTTGAGTATCGTTCATCCGATCTTTATCATTCCTTCAGCAAATCGATAAATAATTTTGTTTACAAGGTATCTCTAGAAGGTACGAACGATCTATCTTCAAAACTGTAGGAGATATGACGTTTTTTCCAAATTGCGGGGGCGGGAGGGGGCGTATCAAAAATTGAAAATAAACTTGATCTGCCTGCAAGTATAAGAAATATATGCCCCATACATGTCAAACCTCTATCTCTTACCATCTCTGAGATCTCTTCGTTCATACGGACGGACAGACAGACAGACGGACAGACAGACAGACGGACAGACGGACATGGCTATATCGACTCGGCTGTTGATTCTGATCAAGAATATATATACTTTATAGGGTCGGAGATGATTCCTTCTGGCTGTTACATACTTTTGCACAAACTTAATATACTCTGTGTACCTTTGGTACAGAGTATAAAAACAAACAGTGGCGGAAACTTTCCGCGGCGGAATTTAGTTTCTGTATTCTGAGACGCGCCAAATAAATAGACAATTGGCCTATCGATAGTTGACGTATCGATAGCGGTGTGGGTCGTGAGTGGATTGAATGAACAGCTGATGCCCTTACGAAAATATGAGCAGCTCATTATTTTGACGTCAAAATCGACAATGCACGGGAAACATGAACCCAAAAGAAAACGCACCGAGAGATTCAATCGCGAGGAAACTATTAGCTAAGGGCCACAAATCAGCCCATGAAAGTTACGATATCCGCACTGAAGTGCCATACCCCTAAAATCGTCTCCTACCGCACTCGGTGGATGCCAAACATACAGGTGGTGACATCCCAACCCGGTCATCAAGTTTACCACCACCGCGGACCAGCTAAAATAGAGTTGGATAGCGATGCGATTGCTGTGGGCAGAATTGCCAGCTCCAGCGGTGTGGGCGTGGCTGTCAAACGCCAGGAAGAGGATTTTGAATTTACGGCAAATAAAACAATAATTTTGTATGAAAACTCTAAATATATTTTCCAATCTCTGGCATTGCGTTTCACTTGAGAGCCAAAATGATGGCCCAGCCCAAATCCATGATTTGCAGATACTCCGAGCCGCCGTCCTGGACACGATAGCAGCATTGCTATAAAGAAATGCATATTCAACCAACTTTGAATCAAGTATCAAATGTGCTACTACCCCCCATGTTGTCGCTATCTGGGCATTCGTCAGGGCCGCATGAAGCACTATGTACTCCACAAACTGCTTCAGCTGACCCACACTGTAGGCCGATGTACCAATTTCTTGTACAAACTTCTCCAAATGATTACAGTAGCGAACGGCAAACTTCCAAATAATTCAACTACTTCAAGTAGTAGTCCGTGGTTATGCCCGACATCTCAAACAGATCAGCCTTGTTGACGGTATGCTGAAGACGATGCAAGACTCATATCATCTCCCAATATCTGTAAAATTGACTTGTAGGCCTCCTCCTTGATCTGCACCTGCTCCAAGTGTGTCTCAAACGGGCAATAATTTGATCCTCGCCCAACGCCTTGAACCGGAATTGGATGCCGCTACCGCCATCAACATACATATCTGTTTTCCTGTTGCGCAGCTTAATTAAACTATTTTTGGCCGATTTTTGCACAAATGCTGCCTTGGAATTCACAAAGATTGGATGAACGATACTCAAGCTATGACCAAAAGAAATTTCGCTACCGCAGCGCAGTAGCAGCGCTGCTTTTAGCTGCTCTTGCAGTTACAGAGTATATTACAATCGGGCTTGATCGACTTTTTCTTGTTTATAATTTAATTTTTAGTTTTTGAAAACTATTTGTTTTGGAAAAATTGAAGATGCCTTTAAAAATTGATAATTTATCTAAAAGTACGCAAAATATGCTATAAATATATATATAAACAGTGATCAATTTAATGTCTATCTCAGCCTATTAAAGTTATCAAAATTCGTTTATATTCTATGTACATTAATCAACTCAAGGCATAAAAATAATCCATCTCCATAAAACTGAATCAAGTGGGTGGCTATTCTTTTCATATCAACAACTTTAATCCATTTTTCTGAATATTTATGCGCCAAGCTAGAACTTGGAGTACTTACATTAATTTCTGGTCTATCGTCCATGCAATTTCTCATTAAGCATATCTACAATCAATTTATGCCTTGACTCTGTTCTATTTCATATTCACCAACTGCCCGCCGCACCTGTGCGCACCGACAACCCAGGCTAAGGATCTCACATTTCAAGCAAATTAAAACATTAGCCAGCAAAATAAATGCTACTTGCGGCGAACCTGTTCCATTTCTTGGCTAATTTCAATTTCTAGAACAGAGTAAAAGAAAAAAAAGTGACTAACCAGACCATAAAATAATAATTCAATGTGACAGCCAACAAGATACGACACCGGGCGCCATTTTTCATATACCCCAACCCTCCTTCCCCTCCCCCTAACGACCAGCTCTTGGCACACTTGCGACTGTGCGACACTATCGCTAAAATTATGACAGACATACAACTGTTAGATCGGATGCGACGTCGCCGCTAATCTCTGTGACGGTGCATGCATTTGAATTTCTATTACGTTAATTGCAATGCGCCCGAGCATTTGCTCATGTACACACAATTTAATAACAGTTAAGAGCGCCTCAGATATAGATACATTTGTTTATTGTTGGGAGATACGGTTCGGATGGGGCGGCGGAGGGTCATCAGTATCATCATCCAGTGCGTTAGCATAAAAGCCAACATAAAGTTCAAAATGTCAACAATGCGCACGCGGCTGTTGCATTTAATTAGCCAGTGAGACATGCCCCGCCATTTCATCCACCAATGATGATGATGATGATGGCCACCAAGCAAGACGGCCTTTTGAACCCACCAAAAGCGGGCATTCAGGCGCCACTTAGGAAACTTCAAAGAGCCAGAGCCGATGTCAAGGCGCTGGAGCTGGTGGTGGTTGGTTTGCATCTTCTCCGAGTTACCATCATCGTTGGCATTACAAATCGACGAACGACACGAAAATGCGCTTTAAAAACGCGCAGTTAAAATAGATAAAAGAAGATAGGCAGACGCCGCCAGAGAACTTGAGAGAACTGAGCGAGCAGAGAGTATGAGAATATGAGAAAGAATGCCCGAGTAGCTAAAGCTTACTAAATATTCCTAAAACTGTTTAATACTTTTCAGATTTTAGACCAGAAAGGACTTAATATTTCATTTCATTATTATGATTAAATTCCTGGCCTCTGCACTCAGAAAATAAACGTTTCGTTGTAGGATGATTCATTCTCAAACTAATCGAAACTAAAATAAGTTCAAAACATTTGAAATACAAATTTTAAGTCAACGAAATCGATAAATGGAGTTCTTGCATATAGAAACAAGAAAGAAAGTCGGTCAGTCGACTATAACATACTCTGTACCCTTACACTCGCATTTGCTCAGGAGTCAAACGGCCAGTTAACACCCCGAGCACAACGCGGTGCGCTCTCTAAGTTTCTCTCTCTCTCTCTCTCTTTCTCTCTCGCACTAAGATTGCCTGTGTTGAACGGTTAGGGTATGTTGCTGTGGTTGTTGGTGGGGGGGTGGGTGGTGTTAACCGGCCGTTTTTTGCCCATAACTTGAGTATCGTTCATCCGATCTTGATCATTCCTTCAGCAAATCGATAAATAATTTTGTTTACAAGGTATCTCTAGAAGGAACGAACGATTTATCTCCAAAACTGTAGGAGATATGAAGTTTTTTCCAAATTACGGGGGCGGGAGGGGGCGTGGCAAAAATTTAAAATAAACTTGATCTGCCTGCAAGTATAAGAAATATATGTCCCATACATGTCAAACCTCTATCTCTTACCATCTCTGAGATCTCTTCGTTCATACGGACAGACAGACGGACAGACGGACGGAGGGACAGACGGACATGGCTATATCGAATCGGCTGTTGATGCTGATCAAGAATATATATACTTCTCCCTGTTACATACTTTTGCACAAACTTAGTATACTCTATGTACCTTCGGTACAGAGTATAAAAATTTAAATTTCATACTTGGATCCAGAATTTTTTAATGTCAAAAGTAATGGTAAGTAACGGAAATTCTGGATACAACACCCAGAGAAATCTTTTTTTTTTTCATTACTTCTGAAGACGTCGTTTACTAAGTGAATGTCTTGCCCACTCGACCAGGGCCCTTGTTGCTCGCTGAGCGGCAAAGTGCCAACTGCTTACATACTTAAGTTTGATTTTGACGCCAGGTCTTGCTTGTGCCTAATAGTCGAGTGCGCTAAGGTGCCGTCGTCCGTGTGTGTTCAGTCCCAATAAAGTAAGTAAAACAAGTGAGAAAGACGGTCAAGCCCGACTATAAGATACTCTGTACCAGTACCAGTATCCTATGACCTTTTGTATATCTTCTTCTTATGGTCTGCCTATGCTATCTATTTCACCTCCCCTATTTCTTTCATTCTTACATGTTGCTTACTCTAGTCTACTTCTAATCCTTTCGAGAAGTCTCTTCATCGGAGACCCGCATTCGGTAGCAATCAAACCCGTCGCCCCCCCTTCATACCATTCCAAGCCACTTGCCCGACTTCACGCTGGCCATAATTTTTGCCAACACATTCCAAAGCAGTCGGGTGCTGCAACGGCCGTCTCATTACTCATTCCCATATTTGCTCGCCCATCCTCCATCTACCGGGCTGCAGTCTTTTGGTGGAGCGCCGGCTCGGCCAGCCGATGCTAATAAAAGCGGTCGTAAAACAAGTTTGCCTAATTGATCGAGCGTACGCCAAAAACAAAAAGAGCCACAAAGAAGCGAAACAAAATCAGACAAAGGAACAGATCAACAGACCAAGAAGACTGGAACTGGAACCGCGGCCACTCAAGGCGTTAATATTGTACCAAGCTTGCGCCTCCTTCTGCTCCGTTCAGGCATTTTTGCCATACCATCGACAACAGATCAAAGGCAGCGGCCTCAGGCGGTGGCGTTACTCGGTGCGTCGGTGCGTCGGACAGGCTTTTAAGCGATGACACCAAATCGCTATTTAGACACTGCAGTTGGTTGGTCGGATGAGCCCAGGGCCGGGCTTTCTTTGGGGCAACGCTTTTTACTTGTTAAGATTTTATGGTCTTGCGCTGTGGTCTGTGGAGGTCATTAAAATTAATTTGGATCAATTTGGTTTGCTGCCAAATTGTTGACAATGAAATATCACAGGCTTGGCCCGACGAAGGCGGATGCCCACTCCCCGCAAGGCCTGCTGGTAGAGTCATCAAAGTCTTAAGTGTCTGTTGGGGTTTACAACTTATTTATTTATTTTTTTTTTTATAAAAAAAGAACTTAAACATACAAAATCGTAGGCTCTTTCGTGGACTTTTCACTAAACTATCTCTAAAGTGGTTCACAAATTATTTCAAATAATTTGTCGTAAACTTTGACTTAATAAACTAAAGGAGGAAGACAACGGAACGTTGAAAATGAACCAATAAATTATTATAGAAGAATTACTGCATTTAGGATTTTAGCTAACTATACAGACACACAAGTTCCACTCCTTCTTACTGGGATGATTCTATGCTTAAGCTTAGGAATAATTTGGCAATCTTTATCTTTTGGTTAAGTTTACTTTAGTTTCGATTATTTTGTTTGTGTTTTAGTTATTCGATGAACGCTCCGGTAAGCCAGTGCGCGTTATTACGCTGGGAGTGAGTTCGCTGTTGGAACTGCGACCACTTTCGATGGGAGGATTAACTCTGCAAGAAGAAAGTTGAAGTTAAGAAAATCCCTTTAATTTGACTATAGATTCAACTTACGGTTGGACAATCTGTCGATTCAAATGCGGCGAATGACTCTGGGCTGGCGCTTGCTGCTGACTATAGGGGGAATGACTCTCACCCGTTACATGATGACGCGAGATGTTCAAAGTACCATCCGATGTGGGCGGCGCTGAGGCATTCAATGCAATGGCCACAACACGCGAACCACCTCCAGCCGGTCCCGACGTGGACATATCATGCAGCTCAGGACTGGCATTTTGTTGGCTATTCAACATGCTCACCGGCACTTGTGATGGATAAAGGGTGCCACTGTTGACCATTAAATTAACTCCCTGGTTCATGCCTGTGTAAGAAAGTTGATAGGACAGATTTGTAATCAAATGTTTTAAATAAAGAACACAATGTTGGGACAAAAGAAACTCGAAACACAAAGATTGGTAAAGGTTCTACTAGTGAACTTAGGATTCAGACTTCGAAGTTCAACTGTACAAGTTGGGAAGAAACAAACACCCAAATATGCAAATACTGAGTAGAGAAGGAGGAGTTCTTTGAACATACTTTCAAAAGCATAATGCAATGCTTTAGCGAGGCGCAACAGATTACACTTCAACTAGATTAGTAACTTAGAACCCACGAATATGCCGACATTTGTTCACGATATAAAACTGGTCGCGGTGCAATATTTCTTCAACAACATATAATAAGGGTCGGGTTTGGTTCCGGTTCTTAATTTTTCTGCTATGGAAATATTTTTTATGATTTTTTTAAATTTAGCTTAAGCTTTACCCTTTTAATTTTTGGGTTTTTGCCATAAGCAAGCTGTTTTAAAGTTATGTACCAACATAGCGAGACCTAGAGCCGGCAAAAACTTGAAGGATTCATAAGCTACTATATTTTCCACAATTACAGCTAATAAACAAGCCGACTTATAAGTCAAACGGATCTGTTCCGATTCTACTTTCGACAAGATTTGGCGAATTCGAATGTAGTACATGTTGTTGTTGTTGTGTAAAAATGATGGCGAAATTGATCTATATCACGGAGTGACAAGGCGAAATTTTCATCTGATTTATACTCGCACATGATCTTCTTACTATGAACTTGATTCTCCTTTTTATTTCTTATGATGCAACTACAATAGTTTGTATCAAAATAACTCATTCGAACCACCTATTCATGTTATGGAGTCACGTATACTTCTGTCTTCCTCCTAAACTCTTTTCATATAATGCACTTTGTGACTTTCCCCTAATCCTTAGACACTCTGCCAACTCGGTATTCCATTTGTTATACGACTTTGAGTCTACTTCACCTACTTTCACTACTTAAATATATAAATAGGCGACTTCGCACAGGCTTGATCAAATATCTATCGGGTGTGTTCCAGAAATCTCTAGAGATTTGGGTACAAATTTGGAACATGGTTTGATATGGAACTAAACTAGGAGAATTTTATATGTGAAATGACAGGAATAATGTCCTTGCAGTTCAACGCCTCAGTACTGAATTTGTCAGTGCTGATTCAGACCTGAGAAGTAGGAATTGCTCCAATTCATGACTGATTTCACTACTGTTTTCAGTACTACCCATGAAACTAACCCATGAGTTCAGTACTGAAATCATGCCTGAAAGAAGAGAAGGTCATGACGTAGTAGGCCCTGTCAGTGTTAAATTCATGGCTGAAATGCATGTAAAGCAGAGATGGGCATGCACACATATCGACACACTTTTCACACGCATACAAGCACAATTTGCGTGCGCCCCATTCGTGTTCTATAAATAGCTTTCAATGCTTATAGCGTACGTGTGATTTTGTGCAGTCGGCCGCGGCAGAGCTCCTATGCACACGAGGCAGCGCGCAGCCATGATTTCAGTACCGGCCCTTCCAAATCAAGACTGATTCAACTCTGATTCAGTACTGAGCGGTACTGAAGGGGTCGGCTACTAGATCATAGGTCGGTAAAACCGAACGCATTAAATGTACTTGACATTGAGCAGTCGGTTTCCAATCGCCCAACTTTTGTCATCTAATCTAGTAGCCGTGCATATTTGTGGCACTTCAAATACAGGGGCAAGCAGTTTTTTAATTCGAAATGCGAGCGTTTATACCAAAATCTCTAGAGATTTCTGGAACACATCCGTATAATTTGTCTGTTTATCCACATAACGACAACGATTTATTGTATTTTTATGATTATGCTAGTAAACACATTTTAAATTTTAATCTATGGAAAGCTAGTCTATTGGTGCAAGCAAAAAACAAGAAAGAAAGTCGGTCAAGCCCGACTATAACATACTCTGTACCCTTACACTCGCATTTGCTCAGGAGTCAAACGGCCAGTTAACACACCGCGCACAACGCGGTGCGCTCTCTAAGTTTCTCTCTCTCTCTCTCTTTCTCTCTGAACGGTTAGGGTATGTTGCTGTGGTTGTTGGTGGGGGAGTGGGTGGTGTTAACAGGCCGTTTTTTGCCCTGATCTGCCTGCAAGTATAAGAAATATATGTCCCATACATGTCAAACCTCTATCTCTTACCATCTCTGAGATCTCTTCGTTCATACGGACAGACAGACGGACAGACGGACATGGCTATATCGACTCGGCTGTTGATGCTGATCAAGAATATATATACTTTATAGGGTCGGAAACGATTCCTTCTCCCTGTTACATACTTTTGCACAAACTTAATATACTCTATGTACCTTCGGTACAGAGTATAAAAAACTATAAATTTCTTAATGCAGCTTTGAACTGCCCGTCTGTCTGTCTGCACGAGTGCACTGCAACTACATGTGTACTGCACTCGAACTTAATATTTTTCACACTCGAGTGTCTACAACCACTGCAAAAAATGTATGCAGTCATTATTCCGCTCTTGGCATAATTGTGGTTCGCGTATGCAGTGCCAGTAATACCCCCGTCCCTCGTGCTACTCAATTTTGTTACTTGCACAAGCAGAGAGGCTGTTGATTGAATCACCCCAAAATATTATTAGCAACGCTCTTTGTATCTGTTTCTCTCTCATTTGTTTCTCTCGCTCTCTTGAGATAACAACAAAAAGGTAACGGAGTTTACAGCAGACCCGGCCAGCCATAGCTACCACGAGCCGAAGTCTATCGTGCTTTTACGCAAACGCGAGCCGAACTCATGATTGTGTGTATCGGTGAACATTGAATTGCAAGTAAAACGGCTGTAGTCTGGAGAGAGCTCTCTTCCACACCAACACAAGCACACTTTTTTGTCCTCTCCATTTGGCCGGCACTGGTTTACAGTTGCTTTTTGAAAGAAGAGAGCGAGAGCAATAAAACTTATGCAAACCCATGTTTTACTTGTGTGTGTGTGTGCTGTTCGTATACAAATGACACTCGAACCCGAAATCAACAAGCATTCCCAGTCGGACTTTGCAGCATGTGTTTACCAAAATAAGTACATTTGTTGGCCTGAAATTTCACGAAAATAGTCACTACATAATTTTTTTTTTGGCATGAAATAAGTCCTTTTTTTACCATGACAAACTCACACGTTGTTTTCTCAGCTATTCGTAAGGCTAAGAGTCAGCATATCGTGAAACGGTTCAAACTCTCTCTCTTGGAGATCGAACACGAAGTAGAAAAACGAAGTTAGCCCCGAACGTTTGATGAACGTTGACCAAACGAGAGAGAGAATACGAAAAAAATTATGAAGTCAGTTCGATTTCGGCTTTTGCGAAAAAAAAGATGTGTTAACCGTGAATATTAATAATAATTTTATAAATACAAATGCGCAATATTTTGTTGGTGAGTATCGAATTTAATTATATCGAGGGATTTTATAGCATTTATGTATTATTTTTATCATTTATTTACCAAAAGTCTAATAATAAATTTTTACTTAAAACAGGTCACTTCACATTTAAAGGCCAAATCGCTATCTATCCTCGCTAACATCAGCAACGAAAGCCAACATGAATGGCACCATGGCGAACATCAATAATATTAATATATATTATGTAGACACAAATTGTTGTTGGTTAAAAATTATAAAAAAAATTTGCAAATTAACTCAAATCTATTTAATTTAATTATGTGGTGACAACTCATACAAAAGTCAGATGATCCTCAGCCAACGTCTATTATCTTCCTACCTACGACATACAAAGTTGGTACATCTGAAGTACTGAGTTTGTAGAGAGAAAAGCAGAACCCGAAGGCTGCCGCGTGATGTCACCCAAACGGTTAACGGTTACAACAACATCCCCTGAGTTTTACGGCGTTGCTTAACAAAGGCGAATGGGAACTTTCAGGTTTCTCATGCCTACTGACGTGAGAAGTAGGCATGAAAAATGTACTTCTGGCATGCATACAAGTCCGACTGGGTTGCCGCTCAAATCAGAAACAACCACTTTGACAGACGAGGCATTATAAGTATCGTTTAGCACCAGCAAAATTGTGAGGAAGCGCAAATTTTGTCTCTAATACTCATTCTCCATGGTAAGAGATCGAGGTTTGATATGTATGATACATAAAATTCTTATACTTAAAGGCAGATCAAGTTAATTTTCAATTTTTGCCACGCCACCTCCCGCCCTCCCTTATTGTTCAATGCAAGTTGTTGCGCCATCTATTGTTTAGTAGCGCAGCTTTCAGCTGCTACTTCAGATACAGAGTATATTACAGTCGGGCTTGACCGACTTTCTTACTTGTTTACCACATAAAATGTTGAAAAATGGGGATTTTACTATCAAACCTTAATGTTTAGTGGTTCGTTATCAAAACAGAGATTTCATAACAAAATAAACTCTAAAATTCTAAAAATGCATCCAAAAATTCAGAACTTAGGGAAAATGGTCATTGGTTGCTTTTCAGGCGATAGTGGTTACATTAAATTTGTTAGCTTTACGAGCGATATGCATAAAAAACTATTTTCCAAGCTCGGAAAATCAACCGGAATGGTAAGAAAATGGGGATTCAAGTTCAAGACTTATTTTGCAGGTGTTTAGTTTAAGATCCAGAAATATGATATTGTAGGATTTTTCCTATTTTGTCACCTTGTATATACGACTTAGCTTAAATAGCTTCTTTAGGGGTGGGATGGTGGTGTTGTCAGTCGTGTCTCCCACCCTTTCCAACTTACCCCCCTTCTACATATTAATACCCTTGTAGAGGGTATTTTAAAATTGTCCAGAAATTTGTAATGCATAGAAGGAAGCATCTCCGACCACTTAAAGTATATATATTCTTGATCAGCATGACGAGCTGAGTGGATATAGCCAAGTCCGTGTGTCCATCCGTCTGCTTCATTGCTATCTCCTCCGTCAGTTTAAAAGCTATCTTAACCAAACTTCGCATGAAGCCTTTTGGTACAAACACGCTGCACATTTGTCGAAATTGGCCGGATCGGACGACTATATCATATAGCTGCCATAGGAACTATCGTTCGAAAAAGTAGTTTTAGTGAAAAAAACTTTTTTGTCTTCAACGCAAACGTCCCCAATCCTCGTATTGATCAGTTTTTTATGCTTTTACATAATTCCACCAAGTTTGAAGAAAATCGGACAACTATATAGTATAGCTGCCATACAAAAGTTAGGTCTGAAAAAAAGTTTTAGTAGGAAAAACGATTTTGTTTTCTATGCTATCGCTCCCAAACTTGTTATTGGTCAATATTACGTGCTACCACACAATTTTGCCAATTTTGATCGGAATCGGACAACTATATAGTATAGCTGCCATACATGTTAGGTCTGAAAAAAAGTCTTAGTAGAAAAAACTTTTTTATTTTCTATGCTATCGCTCCCAAACTTGTTTTTGGTCAATATCATATGCTACCACACAATTTTGCCAATTTTGATCCACATTGGATGACTATAGAATATAGCTGCCATAGGAACGATCGGTCGAAAAAGTAGTTCTAGTGAGAAAAACTTTTTTGTTTTGCAATGGTCTTTGTACTTTCCAGTTATGAATATTATCAGTTTTCACACAATTTTAGGGAGTTTGGACAAAATCGGCTGAATATATCGCATACCTGCCATATAACAAACTGTCAAGCAAATGGTCAAAGTAGTGACGCCATCTATTGCTGAGTTTGGGAAATAGCTCAGCTAAGAATTTTCGACGAAAATCATTAAAAAACTTAATTTATATAAATTAAACAAGCTGCAAGGGTATATAAACCGCGGTCGAGCCGAAGTCAGATTTCCTCTTTTTTTTTTAATATCTTGCAAGTTTGAGCTTGATCCCGTTCCAGTTTGTTTTGAGCCCTTCTGGCTTGATTTTTCCGATTTGGATTTTCCAAATCTACCATTCAGGATTCAAATCTAAGCCTAGAACATTGGTATTTCTTTAATTTCTACTCACTTGGCAATGGTGCTCGATGCATCGGTGCTCCACCATTATTCTTTGGTTTACGTTTGCGCTTCTGTATGCCCTCCTTCTTCATGGATAGCGGCCGGTTCATGTTGTGCAACTTGAAGTACAGTCCACAGGCGTTGCACACGGGATTGCCCTCGTTGTTGCGGCGCCACAGTGTTGTGGAATTGGTCTGGCAGTTGGCACAGGTCACCCCATTGCGTCGGTTGTTGGGTGCGGCGGCTGCTTTGGGCTTGGCCTGTCTCGGCGGTACCCGAGCTGGCATTCGCACGTAGCCCGTACAGCTGGGGCAGTAGAAATCCGTTCCCTTGCGCACATACGGCGATTGGCAATTGTCGCACTTGTGCTCGCTTAGTCCATGGGACGAGGGTGAAGCGCTGGCTGCCACCAGATTGGGATCATACTGACTGATTGAGCCAGCTGGAGGCCAATGACTGGTGGTCATGTTACTTGGAGCATATTCATCAATAACCTGTGAATGGTAGTTGGTCTGCAAATGGAGTCGTGAGTCATGAGTGAGAGAGCAGCTAGATAGATACTTACGAAGGGCACGTTCTGGTAATCGGGTCCAGGTGTCCACATAGCTGGATCATTGGGATTGCCGCCGTCCAGAAAGGCAATGGTCTGATATGTGCCCGCGGGTGTTTGACGTAAGGGATTTAGATTGGGATCGGATTTCGTGATAAACTGGGCGGTACCGGGCATGCTATAGATGGTGTTGCCCTGCTGCAGGGTGGCTGCCGCATAGCTGTTGCTGCTGGCAAAACTCGAGCTGGGCGGAAAGGCGGCATAGGCATTGCCCAAATCCGCATAGGTCTTGGACTCATTCGCATGAACGCTGGCATCCACCACGGCTGTTTCGTAGTAGATATTGGTGCTGTGTCCCTCTGTGCCCGCGGAGGTGGCAAAGCGACCATCTTCGGTAACAAAACGTACGCTGCCGCCATGCGAACTGCTGGCTAAGTGAGCCGCCGCCGCTGCTGCAGCTGCGGCTGCCTGTTGCTGGTGGTGATGCTGCAGTGCCTCCGCTTCGCTGCTAAGCACAATGGTTTCACCGTAGTTGCCATTGGGCGTGGGACACTGTTGTTGGTGTTGCTGCTGTTGTTGTTGTTGTTGCTGTTGTGTTTGCTGTTGTTGCTGCTGCAGCTGCTGTGATTCCTGACTACCCGAAAGCTCGCCTTTTTCTATGGTTTCTATTTTAATGGCCGCCACATCTTCGCTGCTACAAATAATCTGGCCAGAGGAGTAGGCATAGAGGGTGCCCGGAGCACCGCCAGCCGCCACTTGTTCGCCCACCTCCGAATTGCGTGGAGCCATCTGAACGTAGTGTGTGGTGTGGGCGGCAACTGGTGACTGATGTGAGCTCCGCTGGTATTCTATGTGTGTCTCGGGTCCAGAACCAGAGCTGGCACTGCTGGCATTGGTATGGGGCTCAATCTCACGTGTGTCGTTCAACTCGCTGGTAAGGGAAAAGTAGGAATGCTAAGGATGATCCTTAATATGGCCAATAAGTGGCTACTTACAGTGTACCCGCTGTTGTAAGAATGCGTCGCTGTTGGGTGCGTGGTGCACACACGTAATGCTGCTGATCCTCCGTTTCACTGAGACTACCCTGACTGGTTTGAACTACCACAGCTAAGGGTTGCTGCTGTTGCTGCTGCTGCTCCTGTTGATCCTCCAGATTGCTGGCGTTAGACTGTGTTAATTGCTCGGCTCCATTACTAGACTCAATCTTAATTTTGTCCAATAGTTGACGCTGTTGTTTGGTCAGTACTTGCTGTTGCTGGAGTTGCTGCTGCTGTTGCTGTTGCTGCTGCTGCTGTTGCTGTTGTTGCGTGTTCTGCGCTTCCATCTGCAATGGCCAAGACACAAATGATGAATGTAAAACTGACGGCTTGTTGTGAAAAGTGTGGCTCCAGTTCCGGCCACACAATGCGAACTTGACCGTCCGCCGACGCCGCCGCCGCCGCCGCCTCTATTTCCGCCACAAAATCAACAATCGCACAAAACCCCAAAGACAAAAGATCAAACGTGCCGCTGCTCACAGCTCAATTTGTCGCCTACAAAATCATAAAACACCTAAGTGAAGCTCCTCTTTCTCTCTCTCTGTGGCTGCGGCTGTGTCAACATTGCCGCACACATTTTTCACTTTTATTCTGTCCCTTCCTCCCTAAACGCAGCCTGTTTACCTAATAAACCTGTGCACCTACATATGTACATATATTGTTTCAGTTACAGTTTTTTTTTTAGCGGAAATAAAAGTGAACAATTTCGCGATTGTTAAACACAAAAAAAATTACAAAAAACCATAAAAAATTGGTACGTCAGTTGGGTTTGGGTTTGGATTTATGACCTCATTTGTTGGGGGTGGCGACGCGTCCATCAAGTTGTGTCAATACCAAGCGAACGTCATTGTAAACTGATTCATACTTTAATGTGCTTTTCCATAGGGTTGGCAGGTTGATTTTATGCCCATAGTGGGGAAAATCCCCTCATTAGAATCGAAGGCTGTCAGAAACATAAAGTTCATGCTCTGACAATATTTGAGTTTTGGCAGGAAACTGAAAAATACTTCACTGTCAAGTCAGCTCAACACTCAGAAAAGCTACAGAACTGTTTACAAAACAAGGAATCGAACAGGAGGCAAGAATTTTTCAGCAAGCTTCTTATCGAGGTCGATACTCAGATAAGGTAAATTTTTGGGTATCGAACTAGAAAATTATATGTCAAAATTATAAATTCTTTTCTTTCACACAACCCACCTGACAAATAAAAGTATGTTATCGGACCTACGACATTTACGATAGTTTCTCTTAACAACGAAATCCGAATTTCTTAAGAAAAGCGGGTTTCATACGGATTTTCAATTTTTTCTCTGTTTGTGACATTTCTTGATAAATTTAGTGCGAAAAAGCTCGTTCGGTGTCCAAGCTACGCGGGTAATACTTTTCGAGGTAAGTAAAATAGGGTTGAAAAGAGGAATTCTAGTTAGGACTTTTTTAATTTTCCAGCTGCGCTTTGTTGGAGATCTGGACCGAGAGCACAGCCTTCTTTAAGCTCTTCCAATTTCTGGCCTACAGACGTGGGAAACGCGAGCTGGTGGAGAATCATTGGGCTGGCATTGAGAATGAGCGCTTGCGCCAATTCTTAGCCTCCTTGATATATGTTTATATATTCGATGAAGGAAGAGTAGGCAGCTGAGAAAAAGGATTCTGCCAGGTGATGGTCTCTTTTAATCATTACAGTGGTCACCTCCTGCATACGTGGATGGACACAGTCGAATACCAAAATGGCCGCCCTGTAACTGTGGCAAAAGTTGTCCAAGTATATATCGAAACTATATTGGATCGCATTTTGACCTATGTATGTTGTGAGTACTTTAAGGGCTTTCCAAAGCTTCATCTAAATCTCTTTGTCTTTAACTGAATCTGACAAGGAGCAGCACTTACTGCTTGCCTAGACGTAGTTAAGAATACATCGCGAAGCAAAGCCAATGTCTTTCCCGATTAAATACTGCACTTTATCATGGATTTGGCCAGTGAACTAAGTGCGCTGAACTAAGTGTGGCCACACGGCCATTGTCCGGAATATTGCCGCTTTGGCGAAGACAGCGGATTACTTTCTAGAGGAGACACAGCACAATGCTCCGAATCAGATGCCCACACCATGCTATAAGGAGCAAATGAATGCGTTGCATGACCCTCAGTTTGCTGACCGATGAACAACACATTGTCAAGCAAACCCTAATGGAGTGGGGCCTTCTTTGTACAGTGTTTTTTTTTATTCAAAGGTGTTAAATTTCATAAGTAAGCAATGACAATATTCCGCAGATTTTAACCATTTTTTAAATGCTCCTGCTAGAAGAGTTAGCAAAGAAATGGCAAACTATTGTTATTGGCTGTAACTGTTATTTCCAATTAATTTTGTGCCAAAAATTGCGATACAATTTAATAAAACTGATTTAATTCATCTAAATAAAAAAACAAAAATAACAAAAAATTCCAAATTTTTAAATGAGAAACAAAATGGAATGAAACAAAACATTCTTATCAATTATCGAGAAAGTAAACGTTTACAACACGTTTTCGAGTCCGTTCTCGACACTTTCTCGATAGCGAAAACGTATTGCAAACGATTCAGTGTCGAGAACGGATTCGAAAACGTATATCGAGAACTTACGTTTTGTTGCCACAAACTGAGCGACAGGTAACGAAAACGGAACACATTCTCAATAGTTTTGTTAGAGAAAACTTTGAGAAAACATCGAAAACGGAACCGTTTTCGTTACGATTGTCGGGTGGAAACCTATTACAAAATATCTAGAATACGATTTATTGTATAAAAAGTTGCCTTTGGGTAATAGGCCATTTCCACTGAGCAACATCTAACAACCTGAATTTTGCTATTCCACACGTTCCGCATGAATTTAAGTAATTGTCATGCATTATTATATATTTTTATTTTATATATTAAGGGCCGATTTCACATCTTCTATATAGAGCTATATGTCAGATAAACTTACAAATAACAGAGTAAAATCTAACATTATCTGACACATAGCAGCTATCTGGAAGAAGAGAAATCGGCCCTAAGTCGTTAAGAAAAACACTTGAAAACGCCTTGCATTAAAGTTGGCATGAGGACCATATTGACGACATGCGATAAAAATCATGATAATGATTAAAGAGGTCAGATCTTTCGACCTTCTACCTTCAGAGGACGCAATTGACATTAATTCAGAAATTTCGTGCCTCAAATTCATCGGCAATATCAATGCCCATTTGACCTAAATTTAGCAAAAAAGGTACCTGAGCATTAAAATTCGCAAAATATGTCCCAAAACACCAAAAAAGTCGTCCTTCCTTTCAATCACCACCATAAGATTTTTAAACCTGATATGGTAGAGTAAAAGTTAAATAAGTTTCAAGCCAATTTATTTTTCCTCCATATATTTTCGTATAATTTTTGATTAAATTACACAGTTCGACAAAATCCAACTTTTGTTAAAAACCTGGCATAAAACCCTAAAACTGTGATAAAAGGACCTCTGTAAGCATCACCTCATACCTTGTTTTGCGAATAAAGCCTTGGTTCGCGTTTTATGGGTACTTTTGTACTTGCAACTTGTTTTCAGATTCACCAAGGAAGCTTTGGTTCGCGGACTATAGGCAATTTTGTACAAGCAATTGCCTTAGAGCAAACATTGACCATTTGGGTATCAGGAGCTTATCTAAAATTATGAAATTAATCCTTTGATTAAAATTCGTCATTTCCACTAAGAAAAGCAAAAACAAATAAATGGCCAATGTTGCTCTAAGGCAATTGCTAGTACAAAAATGCCAATAAACCGCTAACCAAGGCCTCGTTGGTATAACTGAAAACGCCATTCGGTCTATTTTTATCTTTAGCCTATGGCCTATATGGACTCGATAATGGGTGACGTCAAATGTGGTACCCACAATCGCGGTTTTACGATGCATGTTACCATCTCTTAAGGAGATGAATCTAAATATATTATATTTAAAATCTTACAAAATTCTATCGAGTGGTTTTCCATTGAGTCCATTTTCTAAGTTAGCCCTCTATGGGCGGGGTACTAACCGCTTGTCCATCGGAGGCGGGAATTTAGTATAACAATTGTGGTGACTCTCTTCATCTTTGGTGAATTTTTTCAAAATTTTAGCTCTCACCTTTTTTTAACCAGCAACAGATGTTGTAGCTGTGTGTTGCTAGTATAAATGTGCCCATTAAACGCGAACTTGACGTGATCAAGAAAATCAGGGTAGGCGGTGTTGCTGCCTGATGCCTCTAGTTTCATAATTTATTGGTCCAGTTCCGAGGCATTAAAAAAAGTTGAATTTTGTGGCACTGTGTAATACATATTCAGTGATTGGAAAGGTACTCAAATTTCTTACCTAGGTAGGGTACAAGGTAAATGTCAAAAAATATACCTAGGTAAGGTAAAAGGTATTCGAAATTTCCAGTACCTAGGTAAAGGTAAAGGGTCAAAAAAGGTACTTTTTAATAAGCCTTTTAAATCATGGATTATCCCACCCCACCTACCCGAAAATGTTCAGGACGTGAACTATCCAACCGAAACTTTGAGGCTTCCTCGAAATTTCAACAAAGGTGTACTAAACTAAAGATACTCGGGAATCAGTAGAACAATTCTGTATTACGAATTTCCAAAAAATTCTACAGGGACATTCACTTTTTTTAGTTTTAAGTCAGAAATTTTTATTTTATTTTTATCTTTGACTAATTAGTCTAGAATTCCCATTGTTTGAATTTTCGACCAAAGTTAAGAAATTCATAATTAAATATTCGGGGGTGACACAGAAATCACTAGTGATTTTCGTATAAACGCTTGTATTTTAAATCGAAACATGGTCAATGCTTGAATTTATATGTGAAGTGGCACAAAACAGCTCGGTTACTAGATCAGATGTCGAAAGTAAAGCGAATTGAAACCGACTGTTCAAAGCCAATTAGATTTGAGCAGTTGGTTATAAATCGCTCAAATTCACCGATGATATACTTTTCACTTTACATATGAAGTTGTACAATTGAAATTGAAAATGCAAACGTTTATACCAAAATGTCTAGTGATTTAGTGTCACCCCCGATTAAAAATTATTAGGTTTAACGTTTGCGTCCACTTCACAAACGCCTATATTTAGGAACAGAAGGAAACTTTGTACTTATTAAAACAACTACAGTATTTTGTTGAAATTTTATAAACAATAGTCTTCGCCTAGATAAATAAGAAGTACGGCGATATTGGCAAGTATTTGGAACTTCTTAAAAGGTAAATTTAGCGACTTGATTATTCAAGCTGATAGTAAATTCCACTGATGACAGGGTAAATAAAATGCTGTCATTTATAATTAAACCATTGAAAACAGAGTTTATGTACCTTATTTCAATGCTAGGTGCGCCGACAGTTTTCTGTATTTTCTTGCATCTTAAGGATCAACGCAGTTATTAGCTCAAAGCTATGTTTTCTTAATAGTCACACCTATGATCCCAAATTTGAAATTAAATGCCAATACTCAGATGAGATAAAAATTTGGTTCATATAAATATGACTGCCGTTCAAAAGCAATCAGATTTCAAACTGTTCAAAATTGTTTCTATTTATGTGAAGTATTGTGCCGAACAAAATTTTTATCTCATCTGAGTATAGGCCTTTCATTCTCATTCACATATTAAGTACCTTATACCTTACTTTTTGACAAGGTAAATGAAAATTTAGACGTAGGTAAGGTAAAAGGTACTGGAATTTGAAAATACCTAGATAAGGTAAAAGGTACACAAAATATATATCTAGGTAAGTACGTAGGTATTTGTACCTAGGTACTTCCAAACACTGTACATATTATGTACGAGTTAATAACCCTCTGTAAAGTAGGGGCTTCCTTTTCAACAAATATGAAATTCATATTCAATGGAAGCTGTTACATAAATTTGCACAAACACAATATTACTCTTTGTAGTAGTACTAGTAGATTTATTTTTTCAAATTGTTTGCTTGGCATAAGCCGTTTGCACACTTATATAATATTTTTAATAGCGTAGTATAAGGAGTAAAAAGTTTAAATAATTATAAATTTTGTTAAAAATCCTCTGTGACAATTTTGAGCCTATATTTAAGAGCAGCAGAGAGATAAGCAGCAAGCGTAATTCAATTTTCTCCGTTGAGTCGATCTCTAGTTTTTTCCATTGTGAAGAATCTTTCTCCGAAATATTTGTATCGTAGTTCTCCCAGGATTGGGCATTCTGAGAGGAAATGGTACTCATGTTACAAAACGTGCATTACTCGTCGCTTATATGGGGTCTATAATTGAGTGGCAGAAGCTCGCTTGAAATATTACTTTTATGGCATCCACCGAAAAATTATCTCTAAAGTAATTACTTCGACTCAGGTTGAAGTTTAGGCCTTTATACAAAAGCCGAGTTTCGCTCCTTCGAGCAGTAACCTCAAAGGATTTCCGCTGGGCTTCATCAATTCTTTCCAGTACAGTGTCGTGCGTTCTTCTCCATCCAGCTATGTCTTCTATATCACAAATAATACTTTTAGGCTGGAAAATTTTTCGCCATTCTGCAAAGCACTGCAATGGGTCGCTAAGGATTTGCATAGCGACTAACTTAGGAAGGCTGTTCTGAGGTAGATCCATGATTTTCCTAATATATGTAAAATGTCTGTCCAGCGTATTGTGATAGAGGGTGGGTAGACCAGTCTCTAGGTGTATCGCATATGATGGTGTGTTAATTGGCAGTTTTAAAAGTTTCTTAACAAAATAACGTGCTAGTTTTTCCACACTGTCGTATTCCGCATAACCCCACACCTCTGCTGCATATAGCATAATGGATCTTGCTGTTCTTTTATTTCGCACTTGGTTTTATGTCTTTTCTTGACATAAAACTTTTCCACGTGCTGTTGATTGCAATCTTTGCTTCTGCCAATTTGCTCCGCAGATGTGTCTCAAACCGCATATTCTGTGTCAGTGTAACACCTAGATGCTTGTATTCCTTCACAGCTTCCACTTCTGCCCCGTCGAGGTACCACTTCTCCGCTCTTGCAAGGCGCCCTCTGCCATACTCTCTGTGTAGTTTTGGTACAGTTCGGCGTTAAACTGTAGGTCGCTTTCTCTTGTGCGAAAAATTATAAGCACACACGCCAATAGATTGAAAGAAGCTTGGCCCTGGCCCTCCTGGAGATGTTGTTTGAGCCAATTTTACATATTACTTTTGGAACAGAGAACAAAAATTGTAATCAGGAATTGGTTTTAATTATCCGCAGAGATATGGAATATCTGGAGCCAGATTTGGTTTCATCGTGAAAAACTTATCTTGAATCAAAAATTGATTTTTACTTGTGCTGCTGTACTGAGAATAAATTGTTCTGTGTTTTGACATTGTTTCAAAATACTTTCTTGGCACTTTGAAAACAGAATTTTTAAAATGCTTAAACTAGAGGGATTCTTTTGCATACTTGTTCTAGGCACCATGAAGAATCAGAATAAATTAAATAACAAAATTGTATCAATCAGAGAAAGCAACATTTTTTTGCCAAATAAGTAAATAAATTTTTAGTATACTTTGTTGTCTTACTGTATCTTTATTGTAAAGCCCAACAATTTCAATAAATACATAATAATATATAAGTTGAATATCTTAAAATATTTGTCAGAAATTATCGATATATAAAAAAGTACATCTATGTAAGTACAATCTGGGGCTCTGCTGATTCATGGCATGTCATGAGTTTGCGTGAAATCATCCGAATTTCGAATTAAAGCTGTCTTGGAGTGATGTATTTTGTTTACAAAAAAAAATAAAAAGATATATTATTGATCAATTTATAAAGAAATGACAAAACCATAGGTTTTCCTAAGTATTCTATACAATTTGTGGGAATTACTTGGACAAAGTTCAATGAATCCACAAAGACAGAGATAATTTCAGAGCGAAACGTCACTCTCACAATTGCAGATAAACCAAGGCTACGACTTACAATCTATATGTCTATGTATGTATATGGTAGGCAGGTATGCTATATGCACGTGTCTATGTTTGTGCTTTATATACACGAAATGTTAAGATACTACTACCAAACGATACGGCAATATCTTATCCGTCTGCTATCAATGTACATAATCAGCTGCTGCTGGAACCGGGAGCTGGGAGGTCATGGTTGTCTACGTCATCAATAAATTCAAGACAGCTTTTGCAATACAAACCATAATTGTAGTAAGAATAATGTGTTGCCACATGAGTGGCATGCGTTACATATTTACATAGTTGAATGGCTTAGTCAAGAGTTTGTGATGGGTGCGGGCAATACAATTTATGAATGAAATCCGCTCAGTCAGTCACACCTACAACACTTTTATTTTTTATCTACATAAACAAAAGATATTGACTAAATGCTTAAAAATCCCACCTTCTTTCGCTTTCGTTGAGGTTGGCAATGGGGGAGGTGCAGCTGTAGGAAAGACGACCCTAATTAAAACCACCCCGTGACAGCCCTTAAAAAAGAGAGATAAGCATTCATTTGGCAGCAGCTGCATTTATAGCTCTATTAACCTTTTTTTTTATACCCTTCGCCTATCGGCCGTCAACTGTCCACTGTCTACATTGGCGACACGCGTGTCTAATAAAACTATCTTCAACTATTATCCTGACCCTGCATTAGACTATCAATTGTCGATGCCGCCATTGACCAACTGTTAACTGTCTCGCTTGCGATTGGCCATTCAATCGTTGAGCGCACTTCCGCCCTCAAGCAACCCCCCACAGACACGGCCAAGGGTTGGCAATTTCCACCATTCCATTCATAAAGTATTTCACTTCCACTTTTTATGATCATCCCCTAGACTAGAGGTGAGATGATAAGATTGACATAAATTTCACATTACTTAAGGTAAGATAAAAACAAAAAAGTTGACCTTTTTTCATGAATGAAATGCAGTTGCGCGTGCGGCGGCGTCTCGTCCTGGTATGCGTGTTTTTTTTTTCAAAGAATTTTGACGCCACTCCACTGTCGCAATTTCGTTTAGACCTCATAAAGATAAAGCATCTTTCCACATTTGATTTTTTTTTTAGACTAAATGGGTTTTGGCTTGACCTTTTTTTTGTATTTGGTACAGAAATTGTGTCGCTACTGATGAGTCATTTTATTATAAATCAATTTGTCTAATCTCAGTGACAACTGTCAATGTGCCAGGTATCTAACCAAATCGGTTGGCTGTCGCTGAAAGAGCTGCCGTTTTTAGTTTTTTTGCTTTGCCATGAAAGTAACCCAATTTTTAAACGGATTTAGTCTATATATATGATAAATTATTCAAACATTTTCCTTAATTTGAAAACATTTGGGCTGGACAAAAATTAACGGAGCTCCGACAAAGACATATTGCAATGTTCACAGAATTCATTTAAACTTAAGTTATGCCTTTTTAAAGCACGAAGTAATTTCTCCCCGAAATAAGATTCACAGTGATACTGCAGGTTATCCGCGGACTAAGGCCCGGTTTCTCAACTTCGGGTAAGCCGAACTACCACTTAACTTCAGCCTTATGCTCAGTAAGGGGTGTTTTTAATCAGTTTTTATCAGTATTTTAATTTTTTAATGAAATTAACAATAACACATCATAATGTCATGTTTCAACTTGATTTCCCCCAAAATTTGAAAACAAAATATTACTATATTAAATTATTTAATTAAAAAAAAAATTAATTAAATATTAACTATATAAAAAGTTATTGCTATATGTATCGGCCCCTGTTCCACAAGTAGACCTTTGCGGTCATAACTTTTCAACAACAATAGTCATTCGATTTCGACCAAATATCGCGAATCTGTTTGAAAGTATATCAAATTACCAATCAATAAAGAACGATCAAATTGAAAACATAAAGTTTTTCCAACTGTGACCCATTTTCGACCGATCGTTCCTATGGCAGCTATAAGATATAGTCATCCAATTTTGACCAAATTTTGCAAATCTGCTTGAAAGCATTTATTATTACTAATGGGTGAGTTTGGGGACGCTTACATTGAAAACAAAAAAGTTTTTCTCACTAAGACCCATTTATTGACCGATGGTTCCTATGGCAGCTATAAGATATAGTCATCCGATCCGATCGGTTCCGATATATAAGCAGTCTGCAGTAAAAAGAAGACTCTGTGCAAAATTGCAGCTCGATAGCTTTAAAACTGAGAGACTAGTTGGCGTAGAGACGGACGGACATGGCTCAATCGTCGCCCTGATCAAGAATATATATAGTTTATGGGGTCGGAAATGAATATATCTATGCGTTGCAAACATATGTGCAAAATGATAATACCACTTGCAAGGATATAGAAAATAAACTACACATTTAAATAAATATTTCTCACATGAGCGGCGTATATTTGATTACACGCCATTACCGTTAGAAAGCTTTATCGATTCAGATGAATTTTGACATTTTCAAACAGGCAGAAAAAAGGTGCACATAATCCAAAACTACCTAAAGACATACAAAAACAAGTGCTTTTCTACAAAAAGCACCAGTCATGCCGTATATCACAGTTCGACAAATCCAACTTTATTTTAAAACCCGGCATGAGACCCTTAAATTATGAAAAAAGGGACCTCTGTAATCATTACCTCATACCCAGTTTTACAAATAAAGCCTCGGTTCTCGTATTATGGGTACTTTTGTACCTACAACACCCAACGACAACAATTTTAACTTAGATTTTAAGGGCTTAAGATAAAAATCAGGAAAATTCAGCAGATGTGGACAGGGTCATTGGGAACGCAATATAAGAAATTCGTATGCATAAGCCTTAAAGCAAAATGGGAACTTTTTCAAGCAAGTATGGGGCAACTCTTTATTCGATGAAGTAGATGCATTGCAACGATATTTTGAAGAAAATACTGAGGCTACCTGCGAATACACCGAACTATGTGCTGAACCTTGAAACTGGAGTAGAAGAGGCGTTCCACTATACATATAATTTGCACCTTAGATACATTACCAAAACTCTATTTGAATATGAACCCACCCGACTACCGCACATTCTGTCAAATGTAAGCAGAAGAGAGAAAATTTATAGGTACGACGAGCTAGCTATGCACCTTCGAGCTTCGGATATCCAACTACCTGATGAAGTAAATCAAACGGAATGGTGCAATATATGTATCAATCTACTAACTCAAATGATACTTGAGACGTCAAATCAATTAATTGACAGTGCACGAGCCAGCGAAACTAGGATTTACAAATACCTTGACTATAACAAGGGATCTGAATTTTGCTGTGAAAACTTCCCACAGAAATAAATATCCTGGATTCTATGGTTAAAGGGAAACTCCTTTAATAATACCCAGTCAAGAAAATGCAACCTATGTAATCTCAATGAGGATGAGACGATGCAACATTTAATTGGAAGATGCCCAGTGCTGCGGGAATTTAGATGGAGATATTTCAAAAAGACATATTTAACTGAGGTAGAGATTGTGGATGTTTTAAATGGGAGTGATGATGAAAATTGGTCAAAACTTGCAAATTACATAGAGCAAGCATTAGTCTATAGAAAAAGCTTAATCGAAGAATTTTAGTTTCACTTTATGTTAATCTTCATAATTTTTGTATTTAAATTAAATTAATTGTTCAATATATGTTAAAAACAACGTTTATGTAATATTATATGTTAGATAAGACTGATGATCTTATGATCTTCTTTGTGCTGGCATCTTGAGACGATCTTGGCAGCCGTGTGTAGTACCAGCATAGAGAAGAAAAGAAGATGTGGCTGACGGTTTATACATCAAGCCACTAAAGTTAATTAAAAATGTCTAAAATTTTGTTATATGCACGCACCTTTAAGAAAATAGCGATAAATGAAAAAAAGTTATAAGATATTCACTTCAATCGTACAATTGGTTAAGGTACCTCCAGAAGGAGTTAAACCTTAAATCTTGAATATCTTTAAAAGCGCACGGTAGATTTTTATTAAAATCAATATTTCTAATGATATTATTGCACTATTGCATTTCCCTAAGAGATGGTACTCGACAGCCAATAAAAACTGCGAATTGGAGAACCAATTTTATATTCACCCACGAACCACTCCATATGGACTATGAGCCTGATGTAAAAATAGACCGAACTGTGTTTTTAGATTCACAAAGGAAGCTTTGGTTCGCGGTCTATAGGCAATTTTGTACCAGCAATTGCCTTAGAACAACATTGACCATTTAAGTTGAAACCAGCTTTCCCAAAAAATTAAATATATTTTATGAGTTAAGTGCTTCATCACCAGCAGAAAAACAGATCATATCATTAAAAAATGTCTTTAGTAGTAATACTAATTTTCCTTGATCTGAAGTATTCAAAGACTATTTCACTTAAATAGATCTCTGATTTCGGTAATAAGAAGCTATTCAGTTTGAATAAATCGAATGGAGATGAGTAACTGAAGCCGTTGATTAATAAAATGCCATGATTGCTGGAAGACATTTTTTGTTTCTTATGAGCAAAAAACGGCCAGTTAACACATCAAACTCTGACAGTAATCAGCTAATGAAAAACTGTTACTAGAAAATTTTGATTTTATTAGAAAGGTTTCGGGTTTTTGTTTAGGTCGTATAATTAAATTGCAATGTATTATCGCAATGGAAAATATCAATGAGTTAAGGCCGCTATTGATCATTGCTAGGAAAAATATCAAATTTTTGTGGACAAAATGTTGTAGTTTATGAAAAAGCAAGCTTTTGCTCTTTGAAAATGTATTGAATGTGTTGAAATTAATGCTGGGTTCGTAATTCATATCAAAGCAATAGCAATTTGAAAGTCAACATTGAATAACGGGAGAGTTTTACAAGCCTTAAAGAAATTACACGAAATTATCAAATAATTTTTGGTATTTCTAAATACGCCTTTTACTATTTTTACATACGTGGTAATATAATATATAGTTATGAAATTATATGTCACATACAGAGATTAAAACCGTAATCTTTAACCGCTAGAAACACTTTAACACTTAAACGGTTATAAACATAACCGGTTATCAGTACCGAAACAGAAACAAATATGTGGGCTAATTTCGGATTTTGGTCTACTAGTCGAAATGTCGTTATGTATTTATTCACAAAATTTGGCTGCGGGTAAACGGGCACAAAGTAAAGAGACAAAGCAGCTAACCAAAATCTTAACCTTTCTCATCATTCCTTATATATGTTATTACACTGCCAATTCGTTCGGAAGAAAACGTAAGTATTCACACATATTGTTTGTTGTTGTTTACGCGATCACATTTTTCCAGTTATTCTCTTCCTCTGAATGTGAATGAAAAAGAAAACCTTAAACATGCTTATGTGTGTATAAGAGAAAAATGTTTCTGGCACGCCGTCAACAGACAAATATACTAAGCAACTACCTCCCATTCAATAAACTTGACACCAAACATATTTTATATCATCACAAAACAACTCGCCCACAATCAGACACATTACACCTGAAATTAAACTTACATAAACAGATAAGTTATGAGAATATCTACACAATCTAAATTAAGTTGCCAAATTTACGTAAGGTGACACAAAATTTAGAAACAAAAAAAAAAAAAAGCACGCCGTCATCTTGACAACTTGTCAGTTTGGCGCCGGTAACTTGACAAGTTGCGCTGTGATCTGGAAAGCGGATGGATGAGAGAAAAGTTTGCTTGTGGATACTACTGTTACCTTAACATTTTTTTAAGTGTGCCATGCCTCGATCAAAATCAAAAATTTTCAGTGAATTGTTTTTCTTTGATTTAGTAATAAATGAGCAATGTGGAAAAGAAATTAAACTAAGTGCAGTTACTACATACAGTCATGGAAACCATGGAAAGATTTGCTTGTGAAAAAAAGTGTAGCTGTGTACTGGCTGTGTGTTGTTGGTTTTGCTTGGCATGCAAACATTTACTTTGTTTTTAATTTAGAGACGAGCATTTTTGAATTCCCTATCACCTGTGCATAGGCCAGTGCCAGTTGTTGTGGCTTTTCGTATCAGTCTCTCTCACTTTGCCGTATGCATGCTTAGCTAAACGAAATTGAACATGTTTTCTGATTGATTGTTGTTGCGCAGATATTGCTAGAAAGATCACACTAAACCTAGCACTGTCAAAATGATGTTTTATACAAATAAACGTAACCGTAACCAAAACCCGAAACAGAATAAGGTTAATAACCGTAATCCATATCCCACAACCTTAATAGAACCGTAGCCGGAAAAAGCGGTGGGACGAAACAATAACCGTAACCCTAACCGTTATTCATTTCGGTTTTAATCTCTGTTCAGTATAAAGAAAAGGCTTAGAAATTCAATTAAAAAACAGGCAATTAAACCATGGGAACTTAAATCGCATACAGTTTGTAGTTAAAAGTAAAGTAAAGTATTTAATACAAAAGTCTGTTAAAGTCAGTTAGGTCCAATATAAATCGAGATTTTGAAAACAATTTCATTTAAACAATTACAAAAATATTGCTAGGAAAAACAAGTTTTATAAATTTTCTAGTAAAAATATAAATTTTTAATAATAATCACTAATTAATACAAATTATTCTAATATGCGAGCTCTATTCTATTATTATTATAAAGAAATTATCGCGAATTACAAACTTAGAACTAAGCTATAGCAGCTATGGCCATAAGCTTAGCTCTATTCTAATTTCTTGATTAAAAGTATTTAGGTATACTGAAGGTGGCCAAGTGGCCGAAACATATAATAAAATATTATTGGCAATGCGTCGACTATCCTTAATTCTTTTATCTGCTTTTTACCTGTCTTGGGTTTAAAATATTTGAAACATCTTTTCGAACAACTAAATATAGCTTATCAATTAAATCAGCCATACATTTTTCCTTCTTTTAGTTTCTAATTTCAACTGTATTAATAGATAAAAGATACAAACGAATTCTCCAATCCTTTCTTTGCAATCTCATTACCAATTCCGATCAACTAATTTTGAAAACGAGTAAAGTCCTAAATATGTCGATGTTTGCAGCTGCTTAAAATTCTTAATTAACATATTTTGCTTAAGAATTTCAGCTTCAACTATTTTGATAACCAATTCACTTGCTCTAACATAATTCGATTGGAGTTCCCCCATTATGTATGTTACCCACCTTCAGCTGCATGTTGACATCTAGTTCAAGACTTTTGCAAACCATCAAAATTTCTAAGTAACTTTCTTTTGTTGTCTTTGGCACTTTTGTTGTTTGGTTTTATCTAAGTTTTTTTTTGTATTCTTTTTGGTTTTTTATCACTTGATTTGTGTTTTGTTTTTAAAAATTATCACTTCAGCTGGCGGGAATGTTGTTGGTTGGTCTGGGCTGGGCGTATGCTCAAGAGACACTTGTTTACCAATGTGGCAGTACGTGTGGAGCGTAAAACGCACGCAATTTGGAAGGAATATTCAAGTCGAATTTTTTTGCGAGATTTGATACCCTCGTAGTTTTATTTTTTGGCATCCGTAAAACGGTTTCGTTGTTTCCCGCGCGGCATTTAATAATAATAATAAGTGCTATTTTTTTCGAGACCAACTCGGCTCTGGGTCTGGGCCTGGGCTGGTGGCGACGACAGCAACGACGTCGACGCGACGCATTGCGGTGTCTGCCTCGTTTAGCACCTTTCCTCCAGCGCCCAATTAAAAAACCCATACAGACGCACTCTCACCCAGCTCTCCAGGTGTGTATAGGGCACCTTTGCGGTTGGACAGATTTACGCGTGTGTGGGTGAGTTATGATTTATTTCTATGCTCGTGCAACTGTATGGGCGCTCCGTTGGCTTCGTATTGGTTATCTTATCGCTGCGATGCGATAAGGTTGGCATCGGTGTGTCAGTGTGCACAGTCCTATGGCAAACAACAAGCGAACGTCGGCGACGGCGAGCGTTGCCAGCGATAAGTATCTGTGAGATACAAATTGCGCATGCGTGTTCGGCCTGGAAATAAACAAATTCAAACCCCTGGCGGGGCAACCGTCCGATTCCCATTTCTATGCCGCTATTTGTCAATTGTGCAATTTAGCCAGGCGCATTTTCTAATTGCACCCATAAAACACTATTCCGGCAAACTAATAAACAGCCCCACGTTAGTCAAAATCAACATTAGCCAACTTCAGCACTTGGGTTCGCCATGGGTCCCGTCCGTCATCGTCTCTAGCTTTAGTTTTATATGACCCTCGATGCATATGTATAGTATGTGGGCCGTGTTGACGGGGCTCACTGCTCCACTTCACAATCAGTACTCAAGTGTTGTAACTAATGAAAATTGACAACAACTGTTGCTGTGCTTGAGCAGCACAACCAAACACACACACGTGGTCGAGGATCAGGTGCTGTAAATATTGCAAAGCTCAAAAGCCACAAGCAAGCTAACAATGTGTAGAGGAAACAAGTGGCGCTGACTAATCCGGAGTATGAAAATTTTTAGCAAGCTGGGATGGTATCATAAGCTACAGAAATAGAATAGAGAATAAATGTATTGTATAAACATCAAATAAAAGAGCAGAGAGGAAAGGGTAGATTGTTCTTAATCGGAACAAACTTGGCATAAAGATGTAGAATTTGAGTAGATTGATAACTACTGAACTACTATGACCATTTGGAACCACCGCTTTCTTTTGGTCATAACTTGAGTATAGTTCATCCGATCTGATTCTGATTTCTAAATAAGGAAGGTACGAACCATCTAGGTACAAAACTGAAAGAGAAATAAAGTTTTTTACAAATTGTGGGGGCGGGAGGAGGCAAAAACTTAAAATACAATTCATCTGCCTGCAAGTATATGTCCTATACATGTCAAACCTCTAACTCTTACCATCTCTGAGATGTCTTCGTTCATACGGACGGACGTACAGACAGACGTACATGGATATTCTATTCTAATTTTATGAACATCCAAACTCAAACCGGTTTCCATTTGTTTGGGAAAAGCTTAGATTAGGTCAAATCGGACGGCCGCAAGGCATTGCTTCGCAGATTTGATGTCCCGACTACTCCCTGGTTCTACGTTGCACATCCAGTCTCCGTAGCTTAGACATAATGGTAGCTGCGAACTCGCACGTTGCCTCCCAGTTTTTCTTCGACATCAACATGTATGGGTCTAAATTATCTTCGGCTATATCACCGCCCATCACCCTGGATAGTTCCGACCTTTCAGCCTGAAACCTTTTACACACGAACAAGACGTGCCTGGCATCCTCCAAAGGGCCTTCTTAGCAGCATGTGCACTCCTCGCTATTATCATGGCCGACTCTTTTCAGGTAGCTTCTAAAACAGTCGTGCCCACTGAGAAGCTGAGTTAGGTGAAAGTTCAACTCGCCGTGTTTTCTAGACAGCCATGGCAATAACTTCGGGATTAGGTTATGGGTCCAGCGACCCTTAGTGGATAGGTCCCAACGGTGCTGCCACTTCTCAATGCTCCGCTGCCTCGCTTCCTGCGGATGTATAACCCTGTTAGGTTGAATTGCGCCACTCAACCGTGAATCCCTGTACCTCTCATTTGCTTCTGTGGCCAGCTCGCAAAGTGGAATCATCCCGGCTAGGACCAAAGCAGCATCTTCTGACACCGTAAGGTACGCAGAAGAGATCCTGCCCCACTTACGCCCTTTATGTAGCTAGAGAACACCATGGAACTATGCCAGATTGGCGCCGCATATAGAATAGTGGCCTTAGGGACACTCGCCAAAAGTCGTCTTCGTCCCTGTTTTGGTCCGCGTGTGTTCAGCATGATTCTAGCTAAGGCGCTGATCATTCAATATCTCTAAAAGTTATGAACCATCTATATTTATGTAAGAGCTCAACCTGACTTTTATCTTTTGCTGAAAGTGAGTACTAAGAACAGAATTGGGAAAACTCTGTCGGGAAATGTGAAAAATTCGCGAAAAATTTTTGTATGAAACTTTTTTGTTTGTCATCCGATCAAGTTCAAACTCATTTTCAAAGATCTTAATGAAAATTCGACAATAGCTGCATACCAATTTTCCGGAAAATTCACCCCCCCCCCCCCTGGTTGGTAAGTGGGTGGTCAAGGTTGCGTGGGCGAAAGTTTAGTTGCCAGCGATTAGCTCTAAACTTATTTTCAAAGTTTAAGGATAGAATACGAAATAATTTGAAATGCTGGAAAACCCACCCCAGGGTGTGAAAGTGCCCGGGAAATTCTACATGCAATAAAATATTTTCCATCCGATGTAGTAATAAAATTCAAATTCATTTGTGATTTTATTGTCCTATGTTGATTAGGATGAAGGTGGTAAGTGGATGTGAACTGGGTGGAAACTGGGTGGTAAGTGGGTGGTAAGTGGGTGGTAAGTGGGTGGTAAGTGGGAGGGATGTGGGTGGGAAGTGGGTGGTAAGTAGGTGGGATGTGGGTGGTTAGTGGATGGGAACTGTGTGGTTAGTGCGAGGGATGTAGGTGCTTAGTGGGTGCGAAGTGGATGAAAAGTGGGTGGGAAGTCGGTGGGATGTGGTTGGAATGTGAGTGGGAAATAGGTGGTATGTGTGGATGTGGGATATTGGTTCTATGGGAACTGAGTTGTAAGTGTGTGGTTAGTGGGAGGGATGTGGGTGGTAATTGGGTGGGAAGTAGGTTGGATATGGGTGGTAAGTGGATGGGAACTTGGTGGTTAGTGGGAGGGATGTGGGTGGGAAGTGGATGGAAAGATGTTATAAATGGGAAATAAACTTGATCTGCCTGCAAGTATAAGATGTCTTTGTTCCATAAATGTCAAACCTCTATCTCTTACCATCTCTGAGATCTGTGCGTTCATACGGACGGGCAGACAGACATGGCGGTCACCAATAGCACACACTGTAGAGAGAGCGGCAGCTAGAGAGGGCAGCCTTATCAAGTGGCAGAGCGTCAGGGACTCATCCTCAAAAGGCCTGAGCTTGAGAGACCCCATGGGGAGACGAACTTCTACCTCACCCAGATACTAAGTGGTCACGGATACCTTAGAAGCTATCTTCATCGCTTCGGCCACGGCAGCAGCTTCGAGTGCACTTGGTGTAGCGTAGATACCCTAGAGGATTATGTGTGTAGTTTATTTTGCACGGCGGCATTGTTGGCTAATCAGGGCAACGATGAGCTTATACTGTGAGTCAAGTGCGTTGCTGCTGCGCACTTTTGTATTTACAGTAGATAGGGACGCGCCGACCCCTGTTCTATGGTCATCATTGTGGCTGTGACGTTCATTTCAATTTCTAATCAATTCTTTCATTGAGAAGGAAAAATATAGTTATACCTGGTTATAAATTTTATAAATTTCACGTATATGATTAGAAACAGAAGAAGATATGTTCAAGTCCAATTCCAAAAGAAATCTCTAGGTAGAAAAAGCAAAAGAATGAATGAATGAATTTTGTAATGATCGTATCTCACAAGTTGTTAAGTCTTAGCAAAGAGAAATAAAATTGAATTGAATAACATTAATTTTAATATTAAATATGAAGATATAGGCAGAAGAATTGACCTCAAAATAATAATGGCATTTAATTGATTTATCTTTTGGTTATTAAACACAACTCAAAAGTGAATGAAAAGTTAATCGAGCCGAATTCTTTCCTGACTGCTTGTTGTATATCGTGGCAATTACTTGCAACTTTCTTTAAAATGTATTTTTTTTTTTGATTGTTTGTTGCATGTGCCGCCCACTGCTCCAACTGAGTACACACAATCGCTTGCATGTACATATTTACAAGGCAATATATCGCTACTGGCGATAATTTTAATTGTTTCAACTCATGGCGAGCATAAATCAAATGTGTGTGTGCGTGTGTCAGTGCGAAACAGAAACAAAAGTATCTAATAGTTTGCCTGCTTCAAGTAGCCATTGGCAAGGCATTTGCGAGATATGTGTGGCTGGAGCTTGTCACAAAATATCATCGTGGTGATTAATAACTCCAACCAAAGCTGACAGCGGCGCATGCGCAGGCGCAACCAACTCTGACAGATTACAAATGGCGCGACATGAATTCAACATTACAGAGCCTTGAGGAGGATCTGCGTTAACTGTGAGTCACGGCGTATGCACGAAAGTCGTGCAATTAATACCCTAATTGATGACACCAACTTCGGCTAGCTTAAAGTATTTGGGTATTTGCTGCACGAATTTATGGCCCTAAGACACAAGACTTAGTGGCGGCGGCGGTGCAGGCCAAAAAGCAGAGAAGGAATTTATGGCACAGTCCATATCGTTCCTAGAAACAAACACACACACTTACACTTAAGAGAGTGTGTGTACCCTTCAACTTGTCCGTATCCGTGTTTCAAGTTTCAAGTGCCTCAAGCGCCGTGAAATGAAAACAAAATCCCAAGTTATCAGCACTTCTCCACCCAGTTGACAATATCGGGGCGATCAGTTGAAGAAAATGACTTTACGAAATTTAATTTATAAATTGTATTTATACAACAATTGCTGGCACCATTTTTGACACTTGCTGTTCGATTTTCAGTTTCTGCCTTTTGCGGCTGATAAAAAAAAAAAGTACAAAATGAGAACTCTTTGAGAATTATACGCTGAAGTGCCAACAAGGGCGCGCCATAGATTTTAATTATAACATTTGGTTTGGGTTGGTGTGGTTTCTTTTTGTTTTTTTTTAGGGGTTGGCTAACCAACAAACCAATCCACAATGGCGCTGGCGTGGTTCAATCAAATAAAATGGAAATTTTGTAATGGCTTCTGTTAAAAGGGAATTGAGTTCAAGTAAATTCTATTAACCCGCTATACTCTTTGGCCATAAATCATCCAATGCACGCAACGAAAGCCAAGTCAGACGAACGACATGTGGACATGAGTTATGAAAATGGAACTGTGTGCCCACTTCCCCCCCTGTAACCGTGGATTCGAAGTTGGGAAGCAAGCTTTCTTTGTTTACACACTGAAGAGTTTGTCATTGAGTAACGGCTCTCGTTTATTTATGGGTTGGGTTTTGTTTTTTGTTTTTAGCTAAGTGATGCGGAACTGCAGAAATTATTAAACAAAGTACCTTAATTTTGTGTGGCAATAAGGAATAACAGCACATTTTCAGGAAACCAATTACCTATATTATAAACTTTTAATATATATGTGAAATAAGTGCTTTAAGTTTTAAGACTGGAAGCGTTATTTCTTTAAGTATATAAGTTTTGTTTGACAAAAATCAAGTAATTTTTTTAGTATTTTGACTTAGGGACCAAAACTTATTTTGACTTTGCAAGACTTATGTTGTTTTGTTTTACCGTTATATCTTTGTAACCACTCATCGAATTGGTGGCGGAATTTTGACACATCAATATAGAATTGAAACCGAGGAAAAATGTGGTATTAAAATTTAAATTATAAAACAAGTAAGAACAACCAAAAAAATGTGAAACCTAGAATAATGGCTCAGCAGTTCCTAAAAACAAAAATAGTGGAAAGCTAACTTCGGCTCGACCGAAGTTTATAAACCCTTGTAGCTTGATGGCGCCACTACTTTGAGCATTTGCTTCCCAGTTTGTTATATGGCAGCTATACGATGTGTTCATCCGATTTTGACCGAACTCCCCAAAATTGTATGGAAACTGATAATATTCACAACAGGAAGGTATAAAGACGCTACCATTGAAAACAAAAAAAAATTTCTCACTAGAACTACTTTTTCAACAGATCGTTCCTATGGCAGCAATATGCTATAGTCATCCGATTTGAATCAAACTTGTCAGAATTGTGTGGTAGCATATTGTATTGATCAGTACCAAGTTTGAGAGCGATAGCATTGAAAACAAAAAGTTTTTCCTACTACGACTTTTTCTCAGACATATATTTTGTATGGCAGCAATACTATATAGTTGTCCGATTTTCATAAAACTTGGTGGAATTATGTAAAATCATACAAAAGTTGTAAATACGAGGATTGGGAACGTTGGCGTTGAAGACAAAAAGATTTTCTCACTAAAACTACTTTTTCGACCGATGTTTCCTATGGCAGCTATATGATATAGCCATCCGATCCGTCCGATTCCGACAAATATGCAGCGTATTTGTACCAAAAGGCTTCGTGCAAAGTTTGGTTAAGATAGCTTAAAAACTGACGGAGGAGATAGCATAGAAACAGACCGACGGACAGATGGACATGGCTATATCAACTCAGCCCGTCATGCTGATCAAGCATCTGGACATTTTTAATATACCCTCTACAAGGGTATAAAAATTGCCTGAAAATCAACTTTCAAGGTAATTTTTTAACCAACCGGCTAGAATGTGACCTTAAAGCCAAATTTTAGTTTAGGCAGTTTTGTTAAGGGAAATATGTCGCCTAAAAGTTAAAGTTACTTTTCCTAAGCATTCTAAGTCACAGTTTAAGTTTAAATATGCCAAGAACTACAGGGTTGCTTCGAGCTATTGGCGCCTCGATAGTTCGATAACAAAAATACACGCAAGAACTTTATCGTAACTTTTAGCATTTCTGTACATACACACACATACTTGAGAAGTGCGCGTCCCGCTTGTTGTAATTCTTCGAATTAAATAAAAAAAATAAGTTATTGGTATTTCATACATAACTTGAAATATTTCTTACTGCAAATGAAGCCGTGAACGGACCTCAAGTAATGCGGTAATGCGAAAGCAAACACTGATCGGGCTATAGCCGATCTGCTTGCCGAGTTTTTTATGTCAACCTACTCGTCTTCCAGCTTCTTTGCGAATCAACCATACCCCTATCAAGTGAATGGGTCAAATTGTATTTTTAGCCCTGTAATCACTGAAAGCTCTCTCCTTTGCGATCTTAACTCTGTTAAACCTGTGTATGCACCGGGTCCCGATGGAGTACCTGCTTGTGTACTTAGGTTTTGTGCTGATGCACTTTGTAAGCCTATTCATAAATTATTTGAATTGTCTCTTGAGTCATCCTCTTTCCCTGTGTTGTGGAAGGAATCTTATATCATTCCTCTCCATAAAAAAGGTAATATGTCGGATGTTGAGAATTATAGAGGTGTTTCCAAGTTGTCTGCAATTCATAAAGCTTTTGAGAGAATAATGACATCTCAACTGCAACATTTATGTAGTTCCATTATTTCACCCTATCAACATGGATTTGTGAAGCTACGATCGATCTACTACCACTAACTTATTAGAGCTTACATCATTAGTGATCAAAGGGTTCTTAGGTAAGATGCAAACTGACGTCATTTATATTGATTTTAGTAAGGCTTTTGATTCTGTTAATCACTCCTTGTTGCTTCATAAACTGAGTTTAATTGGTTTTCCAACTAACCATCTTAGTTGGATCTCTGATTACCTAAGTTCTAGAACACAAAAAGTTCTATATTGTTATTCATATTCGAAACTAATCCAAGTTACCTCTGGGGTACCCCAAGGTAGTCACTTGGGTCCATTGTTTTTTAGTCTCTTCATAAATGATCTTCCGTCTGTCTTGACTCACTCTCGTGTGCTTATGTACGCCGATGATGTGAAAGTATGTTTAACATATAACGATTTGGTTTCCCGCTATATTTTGCAAGCTGAAGCTAAAGATAATCTATTAAACCTTAACAGTTCCAAGTGTTATGACATTTTACAGAAGATTGCCAGAATTCTTCACTTATATGCTTGATAATGTCCCACTTGAGTGCTTAAATGATTCAGCCAATGAGGTAAATGATCAAGGGGTAATTCTTCAACACCGACTTAAATTTGACTTTCAGGTTACTGCTACTGTTTGTAAGGCCAGAAGTGTTCTTGGGGTTATTAAGCGCTGGTCGAAGGAATTTGATGAAGATTTTGTACACTTCTCTTGTCCGTCCGATTCTCGAGTATGGATCATGTGTGTGATCTCCGCAATATTCGACCCATCAAGATAGAATTGAATCTGTGCAAAAACAGTTTTTATTGTTTGCTCTTCGTGGTTTGGGCTGGAATCCTGAGGTCCATTTACCATCGTACTCTAGTAGACTTCTTTTGGATAACCTTCCCTCCCTTATTAGCAGTAGAGTTATGCTTGGAGTAATCTTTATACATAGACTAGTTAATGGTCAAATCGACTCAACTGAGTTGGTTGGCTTAATTAGCCTCAACGAGATTTCTCAACAGAAATAAGCTACTAATATATAAAAAAATTTGGATATTGCTGCAAAAAAAAAATATATTATTTTTAAACATAAAATCAATTTTTATATTATAAAGAATATATTGTTGTACGATGAAAAAATTTGTATTTTCTGCCAGGTACTGAATACAAAATTCAGCAAACACTATTCCTGTTATGAAATCAGAGAATATTAGAATATCAATGAAATTGAAATTACCTTTTTAAAACCTTAACTATTTTAAGAAATTTAACCAAACTAGTTTAAGTTATTAATATAAATTTAATGTAAAACCAAAATAAGTTTTAAGTTAAGGGTTAATTATAAAGAAATTACAAAATATGCTGGGTATACTTGCTTTATACACACCTGATCATATTAATAGGTACACACATCAACTCTGACTTTAAGGTAACAGAAAACAGTTTTATTCATTGTTTCCAACTTAAAATTTGTTCTCATTGGGTTCTAAACTATTTGTTTTTAATAAAATAAACTTAATTGTAACATAGAATAATAATATAACATAAAAGAGATCATTTTGTGTTTCAGATACGTTTTCAGTGCGATCATAATAATAGGTGTGTTGGTAAGAAAAAAAATTTTAATTTCCATTTTGTGTTCTTTTTTTAGGTAAATTAGTATTTCCTAACTTAGTATCCAGTGTATCCACCTCTATTTTTGGCCACTACTGCATTTCTTTTTGGCATACTTTTAATAAGAGCCTGGCAGGTCTCTACTGGTGTCTCATACCACAGTTTTTGGACACCTTCCCATAATTTTTGTTTAGTTGAAAATGAATGCTTTGCCAATTTCTTTTTTAAGTCTCCCCACAAGTTTTCAATGGGGTTAAGGTCGGGGGATTGGCTTGGCCACTTCAGAACGTCAACTTTTTGGTCCTCGAAAAATTTAGATAACAGCCTTGATGTGTGTTTAGGATCATTATCTTGCTGAAATACCCAACGTAATCGCATATTTTCCTCAGCATACGGTACCATAACTGTTTCCAATTTGGATTTGTACTCTTCAGCATTCATTTTGTTCGTAGTCTGATAAATTGGACCTACGCTGTACCAGGAGAAGCAACCCCATACTATTATATTGCCACCTCCATGTTTGACTGTTTTTTTTGTAAACCGTGGATGGAATTCCTTTCCATTAGGGCGTCGAACATTCCTTTCACAGTCATTCCCAAACAAATTAATCTTGTTTCTCCATTTTTTCTCCCCGGTGCATCCTACCCAGTCTTTGTGGTCCCTTGCAAAAATTTGCCTCATGGTGATATTTTTTTTGCGGATAAGTGGGACTTTTCTTGCAATTCTTCCTGGTAGGTTGGCATCTTGTAGTCGTCTTCGGATAGTTAGAGCACTAACTGAATTCCCAATTTCGGCTGCAATAGCCTTCGATGACTTAAATGGGTCCTTTTTGCTCAAAGTTACTATGTAGTGGTCAAGGGTTTCTGTTGTTTTTTGTGGCCTTCCACGGGTTTCCTGTCTTGGTTTTCTTTCTAATGCATTTTTAACAAAATTATGAGACCTGTTCATTAATTTGGCGATGGCTCGTAAAGATTTGCCTTCTTTTCTCAGGCTAAGAACCAATCGAACTTCTTCTTTAGTACAATGAGAATTTCGATTCATTTTTCCTGAAAAAAATAATTATTTAATTCTCTGTATTGACAGGAGCTATACTTAATTTACCTTTAGTTACCAAAAGATCAATGATTACAAAATTATTCACTTGATACTTGTGAGAAACGGAGACTGTACCTATTATTATGATCAGGGGAAATGTGTGGTGGACTCGCAATTTATAGAAGAGCTTTGATATAAGGGGCAGCCCCTCTTTCAACTCTTTGTCACAGTGTGGCCAGACATTGACAACAACAAAAAACCAAAAATTAAAAAGTTGTCAACACTAAAAGTACGAAAAAACCATCTAAATTAAAAAATTCCGGTGTGTACCTATTAATATGATCAGGTGTGTACATTTCCAAATTTTTTAAGAAAAAATTGATCTTACATTTTGTAAGAATTTACATTAGCTAAAGGCAGTATTTGGCCTAAGACCAAGGCATTTGGCGCTGTGGTTTAAAGCCTAAATTGACCTAAAATTAAAGCATGTCATAACCTCGCTTTAGGGACATAAATTGCCAAATTTTGAGGAATAATTGACCTTACAATTGGTAAGTAATTACCTAAAAGGTGGGCAATATTTTGCCACAGTTTGAACTCAAAATTGACCTAAAGTTTAGGATGTTATAGCTTCTATTTGTGGAAATAAATGCTCAACTTTTTGTGGAATATTTGACCTCATATTTGTTAAAATAAATTCCATAAATTCATGCAATTTTTTTTACCTAAAAGCTTAAGGTCATAAGCAACCTTAAAATAAGGATGACATGTCTTTGGCGCCATTTTGAGGTCGTCATGATTTTTAGGTCATTTTCGGTGGTTTTAGGGAATTTATTTTTTTGGTTGTATGCTTTGTTTTATATATGAGCATGACTTTTCGAATTTTCGAACAAACATTCGTTGAAATTCAAAATTGGTATGTTTCAAATTAATACTTTTGAGTATAAAATTTACATTATTAGTATCAAATTAATACCCAAAATATCAATTTGATACTCTCTAGATTTGTATTGATATAGAAAAAATGATACCAGTTTAAATATGAAACAACGCATATCAAATTGATATTTATACAAATTTTTGGGGGTGTATCCACCAAGTAAGAAGCAAGAGTAGTAGATCGTACAATTGTTACCAAAGCGCAAAAATGGTATTGGGAATGAGCTAAGAGCAAGGAAATAAAGGCCCAGAGGTTTGTAGAAGAGAGATATGTTTACTAGAGACGGAAAGCCTTACACAACACACACACTGTATGCACCAATGAATGCTCCTTTAGTCTACCAATATTTCCGATCAATGACTCATGAATTGGCTGAGCAGCATTTGTCTTTACACGAACGTAAAAAAGGGTCGACTCATGGATTCATATTCTATATATCATCCAAAATTTTGGGACTTTATGGTCTCCTGCCTTGCACCTCCCCCCCTCTTAATAAACACGAGTATGTGTGTGCAAGTGTACGCACCTTTGTTTGCCAATGAGGCCAGACCATGATGACTCATAATAATAACTGGCAATCCATAATAATCCATTGTCATTGCTGTTGTTGTTGTCGTGTATTGTTTTTGCATGGCCAACGTTTGAGTCTGAAAATAACAACAACCACGACGACGACGACGACGACGCCATTAACGTTAATGTTAACAATCATGGCTACTGGGGTTGATTGGGTTTGTTTAGTTGGAGTGAGTATGAAATGAGGTAGCTGAACACAACCGACCCCGAATTTTATATAAGACACAACATTAATTATTACTTATGAGGAGTTGACATTTTTAAAAAAAAGATAAAAATTGATTTATAAATCACAAGAAAAATTGTTGTAGGTACGAAATAAAATCCCCGTAAACGCGTCATGACCAAATGACTTTTCCGCGTAGCCTGAGGAAATGTGGTATGAAAACTTCACTTGGGTGCCACAAACTGATTGTTCCTATCAACAAAGTGATTTTTCCTATCGCATATTATACATATACGAGTATATATAGCAAACATATCGAATATCTGAGAATAGATAGTGGCCTTAGATAAGTTAACGTATCTTAACAGAGATTTCATTCACACACACACAAACACAGACTAGCGCGCTTGGAGCAGGCCCCCCAAATTGTAAGTCAATCAAGGTAAGGCTCCTTAACCTACTCCATTCGGTGGGCCGTGGGTAAACATCCAGTGGCTCTGGGGGCTACCTGATAATAATAAGTACATCATTTGCTTAACCGATAATGCTGGGGGGCCCAGCGGTGACGTCGCCAATTTCTTGGGTGACCCAGCTAGATAAAAGTATCTAATCTTGGCTTTTTAGCAATACAAACACCAGTGCATACCTGCAGCTGTATTTATAAGATAATGAAGATTTGCTATCAATTTGGTTGTTTGGCTTTGGCCGTTGCTGCTGCTGCTGCTGGTGGTAGGATATCGGTATCAGTTTGGGGTATCTCAGCTGGGGTTTTCGAAAACCAAGCGCCTGGCATTCTGGTTGGCTGGGCCATGGCTCTGTATCAGTATATCAGTGTTTGAACTGATAATGTCCCAAGATAATAAGCGATAATAATTTGAATTTTTCAGTAATTCCTTAAGTTTGGACGCCCAACGGCATGGAATCTAATCACAGTTGGTGAGTGTAACTGGGATTTTCAACATGGAAACATTGCCCACGTCAAAGAGGCGCACGCATCTGTTGTGAATTGGAAAGAAGTTAAATTCGAAAGTGCTAAAGCAATTCAAATCAAATAAAATACATTTGTATTCCAGTGAAAATATTTGAACAAACAAACAGAAAAGAGATTGTTACATTTTTGTAGTCAAAAGAGTCGAAGAATTGTTTTTAATTAAAATAAAAATTGTATAATTTTTTCAATTATGAAAAAATTGCGATAAGGCCTGGGCCTATATATAAATTTCAAATTCCAGCCATCTTAAGTATCGCTTGAAAACAAAAGTAACCTTTGAAAGTTAATTAATGATTTGCTGATTAGATTAAATGTTCTTATTAAACATTCTGTTGATATTTATGGGTTTTTACCAAGAACGGCTGAAGGAAAGTTAAATTTCAAAGTACAAGCGTGTGTATATAAAACTAGAGCCAAAAACCAATTGAATTTTCCGATCAACTGAAGTGGATGTGCAGTGAAAGCTTCGTTTGAGTTCAGAGGGAAAGAGTACAGTCAATATATCAAAAATGTGTCTCAGAAGAAAACTGCTCTCTATAATCTTGAAGGAAAGGAAAGGCTAAGTTTCACTTTGACGGGAACTTCACAGTGTGAAAAAGGAACCACACGGGCCGCAGCAGACTAATGGGAATAACAAACACCTTACTACTATCTTCTCTCTCTCTCTCTCCCAAAGATGGTGTTTGTTTGAATACAGCGGGGGTTGGCGTGAATGGCGAGGGGGGGTGCCGGTTAACTTTTTTTGCTCATAACTTGTGTATCGCTCATCCGATCCTTATCGTTTCTTCAGCAAATCGATAAATAATTTTGATTACTAGATATCTCCAGAAGGTGCGAAGAAACTATCTTCAAAACTGTGGGAGATATGACGTTTTTTCCAAATTGCGGGGGCGGGGCAAAAATTGAAAATAAACTTGATCTGCCTGCAAGTATAAGAAATATATGTTCCATACATGTCAAACCTCTATATCTTACCATCTCTGAGATCTCTTCGTTCATACGGACGTACGGACAGACAGACAGACAGACAGACGGACGGACAGACGGACATGGCCAAGGCATACTTAACTAGGTAGCCGCACTCGCTCTCTCACAGCTTCTTATAAAAATACAAAAGAGAGCGAGAGCAAGAGAGTAATGAATTTCTGTACTCGCTTGTATGAAGGCATAGCAAAAACACGAAAAGTCTCAAACAAAACTAAGAAGCAGAACACAAAAAATTCGTCCGCGGAGATGCGTCACTCGCAACTGTTGTTTACAGACTGACATTTAAGAAGCAAGCAAAGAGAGCGAGAGATCGAGTTCGGCTACCTAGTTAAGTAAGCCTTGGACATGGCTATATCGACTCGGCTGTTGATGCTGATCAAAAATATATATATTTTATAGGGTCGGAAACGATTCCTTCTCCCTGTTACATACTTTTGCACAAACTTAATATACTCTGTTTACCTTCGGTACAGAGTATAAAAACGGACTAATATCAATCTCAAAAGTTGTCAGAAATCAGTCAATCCCGGATTTTCTCAAACCAAGTACGAAAGGATTGTTTTGAGTACGGATTTTTCAATACCGGAATTCTTGTCTTCGTTCCGGCTGCAGCTCGGGAGAGCTTGAGTTTAGCTCGATAGCACACCGGACTAATTTTATGTAACTTGTTATTCAAGCACGATTTGATCCCTCAGTAGGATTGAATCATGAAGTTTCGACATTGATTTAAGCTCGATATTTGTACTTGATTTGATCTCGAAATCAGCTTTGTGAAAGAGTACCAGAGAATAAATTGAGCTCGATACTTAACTATATTCAAAAAAATGCTCGAGTTTACTCATTTTGACCCCAAAAAAAAGCATCCCACAAGAAAACCATGCTACTTTTTTAACGACCTTTTTGATTTTTAAACTAGCAACCTCTAGCCAGCTCGAGGTCATTAGCTTGCATACAACTGTAAGTGTACTTACTAACTCACTAACTCTTGGTAGTGAGCACCAGTCACCACCCTCAACGCCACCACAACTATGAACTGAATTTTTTTAAATTTATATCTTGCTTACATTGTAGAAACGATTTGGCGTGTTTTGGGAACGAGGTGTGACTGAAAAAATGACATGACATGACGGAACATAATCGGACTGCGACTTTGATGGCGGCAAGCTTGTCGTGGAAGGGGCTTCAGAGCATGACGGCAGATCGCCACCAGTCGCTGCAGGATCCGATCGGATCTGATATGCCAGCTTCCACATCGCTCTCAATGTCGTTAGGACCCTTTGTAACAATTAATTTTTTTGTTATTTAAAGAGCTTTGTTTGTGTGCCCTGTTAAAAGGGGCACCATTTAGATGGGACTCCTCCACACTCCCTTTGTTTTCAGTTCGCTCCTAAATAATAAAGGAATTTCGATTACTTTCTCTTATAAAATAATTCATTGCTTACATACTTGTATTTTTGGGTCACATTATCCATCCCGCCGTGTTTAAACTTGGTCGCAATCTTCGCATACAGATCGAGTTCCTCTGGTTCTTTCTGAATGCCTCAAAGCTCTCTTCCCACCTGTCAACTGCATGTTCTCGTGGCAATGGCCAGTTTTCGGGTGGTACTCATCTGATAAACTAATATTATTATTGTTTAGCGGCGCATTTTACTATTGTTATTGTAGCGCAGCGGATGACCTGCCGAATGGACATTCATCTCTTATGGGGAAATACAGCAAATGACCTCAAAAATGGGCCAGTGGAACAAGGGTATTACACTCAATGAGGCATCAGGTCGGGGAGTATCATAAAGTCCAGCCCTGTTAAATCGAAACTGTGATGTCTGTACGAACGCTTCGTTCCAGACACAGTAAGAGCTTTCAAGGTGTAAAGTCTTAACTTCTTTTGCTTCTTAGTAGCAGAGCAGCCATATTATCAGAACTAGTTTACTAGAACTTGGTGTCAATTAAACAAAGACTCTTAAAATATTGGGAATATAGAGAAAAAGCCATAAATCTAGAATATCCTAGAAGATGGGCCACTGAACATCATTCAAAGAAAATGTCGAGCTACCATTCAAAACAAAGTTTAAGGAAAACTACAAATAATGGGAAAAGGCATGAAAAGGCTTCTGTTGATGTGCAATCGGTAGCGAAGTCTACTGGTGAAAGAGCTTAAAGATGTTGTTGAAATAGTTTTATTGCTCATTTTGGTGTTTGTTGGTGCCATGCTACTTTTATTTATGATAACATAATTATCATGACCTCTAGCCTGATAAAACTCACTAATTTAAAGCGAGTTTCTTCAAGTGTGCTTGAAAATCAGCAGCAAGTTTATTAATATAGTAAGCACACCGCTTTTCGAAAATCAATTGGCTGGTTTATGCAAAACCTTACAATATTGTTATTCCCTTAAAAATGGAAAACTTGATAAATCGTTATATATCCAAAAAGTTGTAAAGCATTTGTATTCTCGATAACAATTTTCGATAGGACCCGAAATAGGAGAAAACAGTTAAGTTCGGTCATGACTTTTGTTTATTGTTCGCTCCGCTATCGCTCAAGATTCGTTAGAAAGCATTGAAAATGGCATATCACGAATATCCTTTAAAACGTGCCCTTTTTGCGACGTTTTCCATTACTTTTTTAGCTTCTCTGGCGATATATCGTCGATTTCCGCACGACTGTTTTCCTAAAGCTCGTCATTGGTCTGAGTTTTTGCATAAACTTTGCTTTTCTAATTATCCCACAAAATTAACTCCGGAGAGGTCAAATCTAGAGCTCAGAATGGCCTGCCAATATCGCTACTTTCAGTATCAATCATTCCAAGCCAAGTGCACGGCCAGTTGGCAATATTCTTTTACACACTATATACACGGGTTTCTATATACCATAGCTCGTAAATAACTCTCAACCCTATTTTCAGTTTGCTCTACTCACGTCACTGACCGAAAAAACAAAACAAAAAGGCTCTCAGGCTTCCCTCAACCGAATTTGTTCTGTTATCGCGCTCACTATTACATGGCTGTGGTCGAACACACAGCACTGAGCGGTCTGACAGCAACCCTATAACAGGACAAAGTCAGACAATCGGTCATAAAATGCGTGCTTCTCGGAGACTAATCTGTCAAAATGTTATTTTAAAAGGTTGCTGACTCAAAAGTTGCGCCAGAGTTTTACATATGCAGAGAGAGAGAGAGTCAACGAGAGAGAGAACAAGAGAGCGCAATTGGTTTGTCGCATACATTCATATTGTTAACCGACCCTTACAAGCCGTTGCGTACATACGAAAAAGTCCTTTTGAATGCGTGAATTTTGCCAAACGGGCCCAACCAGGTAGGTAGGTAGGTTGTTCCGGCTGGCCCTTTGAAGGGACCACACATAGACCTTATGGTCCTTAGTGAGGCCGGATGGTTTTTCTGGGTACCATGCGAAATCCAAGAGGATCTTTGACGTTTTGGCAAATGCCAATAGTTGTTTGGGAGACTTCCTTGCCGCCTCTTCAAGAGAGGTGAGACTTGGAGAGTGCAGATGTCTTAATCTTGTCTTAGCGATCGCTGGGCAGCTACAGACGAGGTGTTCCAGAGTTTCGACGACTCCAGGTTACTTACATTTCCTGCAGGTGTCCGCTGTCGTGATGACTAGCTTTTTCGCTTGAGCAGCTGCTAGGCAGTGACCAGTTAGTATGCCTATAAGCAGTCTACAGTCTCTTCTTTGGAGCTGTAGCATATAGTGCGTGAGCTTTTAGTCATACACATAATTTTTGAGATTCTGCAGCCGATTGTGTTCTTCCAGATCTAACCAGATCTAAGAGGAAAAAAAACAAAAATAAAGTGTTCCTCTCTCCTCACAACCAAATAGAAGCAGAAAGAGTAGTTAAAGGTTATTTTGGTACCCCTATTTAAAGTGCCGGGCGAAAAACGGTTTTTTCTGACAGAGGCAAACGGGGGACCGATTTTTGCGATCTCTTCTATATACTCACGGTTTCTATTTCCAATGTCCATATGGGTTATATAAGCCGCATATATGTTGCGAGTGATTAGCTCCTCTTTCAGAAGCTGAATGAATCTTTACGTGATATTTGGTCTCTTTGTATACATTTCTGGTTTAGACCCATGCAACCCATTCGGGGCTATGCCCATAGGCTAGGGGTGGCCCATACGGACTAGTCAAAGGCCTAGACCTAGACTGGTTTTCCGATCCGCAGGGTCCATTACAATGTGGTTTGTTGTTCTGTTCTTACAGTTGTATGCAAACTAATGACCTCGAGCCGGATAGAACTTGCTGGTTTGATAATCAAAAAGGTCGTTAAAAAAGTGGTATGGAGTTCTAGTGGGACCCTTTTTTTGGGTTCAAAATGAGTTTTAACATCGAGCTAAAGTCCATCTCAGTCATTTTTAATGCAATCCGTTTTCGGATTGAATGTAGTTCGAGTATCGAGCTCAATTTAATCTCTTGTATTCTTGCGCCAAGCCGACTTCGAGATCAAATCAAGTGCGAATATCGAGCTTTAGTCAATATCGGACCATGGAGAATGAGTATTAGAGAACAAATTTGCGCTGCCTCTCAATTTTGGTGGTGCTAAACGATAGTGCCCTTTGTCTTTCTAGATACTATAGTGCCCAAAAAGATACTTTACAGAGCCAGTAGGAAAACACAGTGGTTAGAGCGAGACGCATATATTCCCAAATGTAACCAGAGAGCGTAAGTGAGAGCGAACAGCTGACCAAATGTATCCAGAAGGCGTAAATGAGAGCAAACAGCTGACTAATTTCTGACAGAAGTGGTGTCGACTGCGCAATCGTTCAGTCTAGATATCTTAGTCTATGATCGGAACTTCTTGATAAAATCAGACTGAGGAATCAAGTCGAGCTCGAATAACAAAATGAAGAGCTAAAGTGGGGATCAAGACAAGAATTCCGGTATTGAAAAATCCATACTTAAATCAATCCTTCTCTTACTTGGTTTGAGAAAATCCGGGGCTAGACCGACTTCTGACATTGTTTGGGTTTGATTTTAGCACGGATATCTCGGTTTTTTTTTCTTTGTATATTTATACTGCTTATGTGGAAACTCAAGAATTCTCTCATGCTTGTTCGATATCAATTTTCCTTTCCCCACATTCGATACACTTCCCGTACCATTTCACCATGCCGGAAAAAAGCTCACGTTCAAAGTCTGTCTTCCAAAAAAACAAAAGTTGACATTGTCAAGACCAAGACATGCCGACAGACCATGTCTACATATTTTCATTTGAGTTGATGTTGATGTCAGTTCTATGTCGATCCCCGCTGTTGCTGCTGTTACTGCTGCTTCTTCCCCATTTCATTATCTTAAGTACACATTTCGAAGTACAAACGTCAGTTGGGCGATAAGGCCACAAAATGGTAACAACGCCAAAGAAGAAGACATCAAAAACTAAAAAAAACAACTGAAAGGAGAAGGAAAAGCGAACTGTAGCAGTCATGACTCTGGGCAAGTCAACAGAAAGCCACAGCAAACAGAGGGGAATGAAATGTTGCGCTGCTCTAAATGCAATTTGTTTGCACACACACATTTCTATAGCTACATATACTACCAGGAATTTTCTACCCAAAACCAAATCCAGGGAATGTCAAACATTTAATTTGCCTTTTCCTTGCCCAAGCAATTTTCCCCGCTTGTCCCCATACAAATACATACATACGCATTGCCTTCTTTTACTTTCTGCATATGGTAAATACCATTATCAAATCATATTATCTTATTTATAAGCATTATCGTGCCACAGATACAGATTGCCTATCTATGGCATGTAAAAAAAAAAAAAATATCTTACTGTGCGGTTATTTCGTTGCTCGCACAGTAAGTTTTGCACTTTCCATTTAAACACGCACCGTCCCAGTCCGATCCGTTAACCGAAAAAATGAAAACGCCAAATAATTATACAAGCATAATGCATAATAATAACAATAATAATGTGTGCGAGAGAGCCCATCATAAAATACAATGAAACAAAAATGTTCTAATAAAAAAATATGGCCATAAACGTTGTCGTAAATTGTGGTCTTTGTGTGTGTGCGAAAATAAACTAAGTCAACTGACAATATACAATGCCAGCAACTAATGAAAAATGTCACAGCCAGGAAGCGGAAAATTTGTATCATCACCTCTGACTATTTTATATAATTTCTCCAGTACTTGAGCCCTCTTATAACGACGCGAAAAGCCTTAGCTTTGGGCGGTGTACAACACAAAAAGTGAACTCGGTATGCCTGCAAAATGACAGCTCAATGCATGGGCATGACATCATGGCAAATCAACTTAAAGAACTTTAACAAGAGTCATCAAAAGTGTATCGATGAGTGAGGTATATCTAAGTGCTGCACTCAGAAAATAACTTTTTTTTCTATATTTAAGAAAATTGAACTAAAATTTTGAAACATTTTCTATATTTAAGAAAAAAATTTCTGAATTTTCGAAAAGTTGCCCTAAAAACGACTTTTTTTTTAGAAAAAAACAACAACAAGATTACAAGCAGAGATTTCAAGTTTGGGATTACAGGTCGCATGTATTCAGAAGGTTATTTAAACTTATAGGATCAAGACTTATACCCTTGTTACACTGGCACATTCAAGAGGTCATCCGCTGAATGATCTAAATGACCTCATTCATGTATTTCCTGTGAGAGTTTAGTTTTGTAAATGTTAACCTTGTGATGTTTTAAAAAGTATTCTTAGGGTGAAGTCCAATGTAGCTGGTTTTGACAATATTAGTCCAAAGATTGTTAAACTACTTCTTCCATTCTTATTAGATTACCTAACGCACATCCTTAATACTATAATTATGACTTCATCTTTTCCTGAAATGTGGAAGCAAGCCAAAATCCTCCCAATTCCAAAAACCAATGGGCAATTCAGACCCATATGGATTCTTCTGTTTCTATCAAAAGTCTTCGAGTTCAGACACATCTCACTTCAAATATGCTATTGTGCGACCAACAGTCTGGATTCCGGAAAAAGCGTAGCTGCACAACCGCCTTAATAAATATTGTTGAGGAGATTCGTGGACACTTGGATGACCGTAAAGTTCGATTTTTAACACTTCTCTATCACAGTAAAGCTTTTGATACTGTCAATCACGATATTCTTTGTACCAAGCTGAGCAATATTTATAATTTCTAGGAAACTGTGACAAAACTGCTAAAATCATATCTAGCAAATCGATCCCAAACAGTTGTCTCTGGCTTATTTATTTCCCAATTCAAGCTTCTAACACGTGGCGTTCCCCAAGGATCTGTGTTAGGACCTCTCTTGTTTTCTGTCTATATAAATGACTTGCCTAATGTACTGTCTAAATGTAATGTCCATATGTATGCTGACGATGTACAACCAAATCGAAATGTATTGTGATTTACAAGAACGCCCTTAGTACTGCTCAGCTGAGCCAACTCCAGATAAATGGAACTAAAATTGAATATGTTGATCATACAACTAATCTGGGCATAATTTCCAATAAAACTCTATCGTGGGGTAACCATATATCTAAGGCAACGGGACAAACCTTTGGGCTACTAAGGCAACTTTCTATATGTCAAACGTTTTTACCTGTTCATATCAGATTACTCATAGCAAAAACGTATCTAATTCCTTCTCTATTCTATGGTATACAAATTTTTGGCCACTGCAGTGTTGCTGATATGAGAAAACTCAATGTTGCCTTCAACTCGATTGCTCGATTCATATTCAACCGAAAAAGGTCTGATTCAATAACGCAATTGGCGAATACGATATTTGATCTAAGCCTTAAAAAGTGGATAGACTATAGAACTGTATTGTTTTTACATAAAATACTCACTTCGAAAGAGCCGGACTATCTTTATAACATCGCTATAACTATCGCTACCTCAGCCAGAACATACAACCTAATCTGTCCACGGACTAAGCTGTCTTGCTCTGAACCACAATTTTTTAAGCCTGCAATCAAAACATGGAATAATTTAACTAATGCCATAAAAACTATACGAAACGAAACTCAATTTAATAGTAAATTAAAAGAATTTTTAAAAAACTAAATAGCTTCTCAGGAAAAAAAAAAGAAAAAGAATAATAAATCAATAAATCAAATCTATGTATTAGTTATAATTTATGCATGTAGTATATAAGAGAATATTGTTAGTAATAAATAATAATAATTTATTTTTTGTTTATTTCTGTAATTTATCGTTGTGACTAGTGCGTTAAAAATAAGTATCATCTTGTAGCACTGGGCTAGAGCCGAATAAATAAATTAAATTAGAGATGAATGTCCATTCGGTAGATCATCCGCGACGGATGATCAAGTCACTGTCTTGGATGATCTAGCCGCTGTCACAACATATAGCTATTTCCCGCTAAAAGGCTAGATTTTCTATCGATATGCTATCGAACTGCCCAAGAGGAACAGCTGCTTTGTGAATGGCGTTGCCATGGTCGGAGAGGGTTTTAGCTCAGTGGGTGGGAGTTTAGCACAGTGGCAGAACTGTATGGACCAAGGCTGCAAACCTCTAAAATTTGGCAGAAGGTTCGGTCCGGGGATTCGAACCCGTTGTAAAGTCTAAGGTTCGGTTCGTCGACCGGATCCTGCACTAATCGAACCCAAGGTTTTGGTTCGAGTCTGGGTTTATAGATGGCCTCAACATTCGGTCAAAATGTAGACATAAATTTGATTAGGATAACGCGTCCAGATTACCAAGCTATGTACATATATGAGTCGTAAAGTCGACTGGAACACATTCCTTATTGTTATCATTCAAAGGTGTTCTAAAATGTCTTTCAAAAGTGCCTGGTCTTTGAGTTTTTATAAAATTTCTGAACACAGTTGAGTCCTTTGTCTGATTAAAATAGTCTTAAATGATACTTTTGTCGGGAGAATATGGAGCCCAAGCCGATAATCTTCTTAAAGAGCCCTTTTTCTCATCAGTTTTGACTCAATTCGAGTCATATTTCCAATCATTTGCGAGTCTCTTTTTCTAGTCGTATTTCAATAAATCATGTTTTGAGCATATCCATGAGTCATTTCCGAGTCTTCTTTAAATCGGACATGAATTTCAAAACACTTTTCCACTTTTACCACTTTTCGAAAAAGTGATTGAATGTTCGCCAATATTAGAAGACATATCCCTGAGATGCCAGAAATTCGGATCTTTTAGTCAGCCCTTCTTAATGATTATGGGAAGTATTAGTCTGAATTTACACGATAAAGCAAAATTCATCAAGTTTTGTTAATAGGAGTGAAATTAAACTTGTTTTCTCACCTCTTTGTGAAAACTTCATGAAGTCCCAACGAAGTTGGATCTAAGGCCGGCTTTACATAAATAACGGCTATGCACTTCAGACCAAGTTATATCTTATTTATACTGGCAAGAGCCATAAGCTATTTAAAATTACAAATATTTCAAACAAATTTAAAAGAGGACAATAAGTCTTTGACTAATACAAAATGTTAACGTCGCTAAGTGATTAAATCATTTTCAGTATCAGTAAAATTTAGTTTCATAGATCCCAAAATATATGCTATTTATTTAAGTTTTTTTCTTATCAATTTTCAGACTAAGTTAGAAAACGCCATTTTCTTATTACCCCAACATTTTGAATATGGATTATAAGACTCATTTTTTCATCATCTAATCGCGGTCATAATGTAAAACATAACAGTCACTCTGAGTAATTTTAGCGGAATTGTGTTAAAAATAAATTTTACAATCTCGAAAACAGATGAATAATTATGAATGTTGTGCGGTCAGAGGATTTTGGTTTTAAAATTATATGAGGGGAACGATGAGATCGAAGTCAAAGTTGAGTGAATGGTTTCAAAATGGCGAATCGACATCGTTGTTTGCAACCACAAAAACAGAATAGAGGAAGCTTACATTGCCTCCACAAATACAACAAATTCATATTAAGAGAGGTTTTATGCAATTTATTTGAAAAAAAATATAGAGGAAAGCTAGCTTCGGCTTGGAAGAAGTTTATATACCCTTGTAGCTCGTAAGATGTATAGAAACAAATGCCATGAATGACTTTGTAGAACAACTTTATTTTCGCTTCGAACAGTGTTAGTTATAGTGGTTTCCAAAGCTATACCGATATATGGTGCCACTTTCGATTTTGACCGGTTACTCAACCCATAACCCATTGTGTGGCAAACTGATAATATCGGCTGGTACAACTTTGATGAAGGTATAAAGACGCGTACCATGTGAAAACAAACGAAGTTTTTCGCACTAAAACTACAAAATTTCGTTCGTACCGATAGTTCTCTATGGCAGCTATATGCTATAGCCATGTTGTAATTAATATCTGTTGATTTGTGTTGAATTGTATAAAGATAGTATAATCAACCAAAGACCTTGAGCTGGCCAGTTTCGGAACGATTGCACTAAAATCAAAAACAGGTAGAATTGTTAAGTAGCATATAATATTGATTAGTGGCAAGTTTCGGAGCGATAGCATTAAAAACGAAAAAGTTTTTTTTACTAAGACTTTTTTCAACCCTTTCTTTTCTTTGGTGGAATGAAAAGTAATTGCCAAATTACGTACTCTTACAATTACTAGATCTGCATTAAGTGAGTTTGTCCTGATTCTATGATCCATTCAGAACTTGTTTGTGAAATTCTGAAAAGGCATAGAAAACTTTAATCAATTTACGAGGAACTTTTTTGTTTAATGTGTCCAAAGCTTTGCGTTGCCTAGCCAAACCTAAGAGTGAAACCTAAAAGTAAGTTTTTCTCAGTTTTTGACTGGTTCCATTTTAGCTGATCGTTTCGCTATGGAAGTTGTGTATACTATAATAGTGTTACTATAGTGCATAAGATCCGGCCAGGTATAGCTACCACGAACTGAAGTAAGACGTATTCTGTACGCTAAACGACTAGTCGAGCACATGATTGTGTGAATTGGTAGATATTGACTTGTTAATCTGACGGCTGTAGTATGGACCCAGCAGAGAAACAAGCGACGGTACAGCTTCAAGCGACAGTTGCGCTATGATCATTACTCGTAGCTCGTCAAGTGCTAGCTTAACTCGAATATTAATATAAAAAAAAAATATAAAATATATACAATATTTTAATATACCCCCTGCAAGGGTATAAAGTTTTAAACTCCACAGCTGACAAGCCAGATGCTGTGACTCCTTCGGAAATCGATATATATTGAAGCAAAAACCAAAAAAATAGTGGAGTTTTTTATTTTATAAAAAGACACCCTTATAAACTTGACCTGGAGCCGGCCAAAAACAAATGCATAAGGTCACCAATCCTACCAACGAAAATCATTCGAATTTGATCCGATTTCGCTGATTTATATATAAAGGACTATATATAGGATAATTGAGCTGACTGCTAAGCTTAAGGTCGCGCTCATAGAACTACAAATCTTAGAAGGTCTAGTTGACTGCGACATCATCATCGTTGGATGATGACTTTTGTTACAATAAATATACATTAAAAACTCTCTCTGGTCGAAATGATCTTGTTATTGTATAAGCTTGATCAAATAGATGAAAAAGAAACAGAACTTAGAGTGTATTTTGTCTGACTTCATTCATGGACAATGGGAATATAGGATCAAGAAATTTTGATCTCTGGTCGAGTTGAGCTTTCTTCTATTTTTGAAGAAAATTTAGAGCATTTGTTATCATAAAATTTAATAATATTTTGTTGTTGTTTTGAGTTGACGGCTACCTAAGTATTTACTAAACAGTCTTTTTCCCTCTGAGTTCCATGGGCATATCGTCCACTTACTTCAAGACTGACAGCTCAAAAATACGATTTTCGACTTTATGATGCAAAAGTATTCGCTGTATCGTGTTCTATATTGGGTAAAATTTTCATATTAATAACTTTTATACTTTCGATGAAAGACGGGTTGATTTTCATGTCAGTACAGAGCGTCATTCTCAGTTGTCCTGCAGTCGATATTGCTCAAAATTTCTTCGGCTTTCAGTTAGGCAGCATATTTTAAAAATTTTATAATAAGCATTAGTACGTTTTAATATTTTACTAACTTAACACGAAACTAAATGAACTATTTTCTCTTGGTTAAACCCATTAAAAACTTCAAGCGCGTTTTTCACAAAATCTATTTTTTTTAAGTTATGCCAGTCTTGAAGTAAGTGCACGCCATTTTGAGAACAAGATGGCTACTAAGAAAACTTACCTTTTGACTTGACTTTCGTTTTACTAAAATATAAGAAAGCATCTCAGTGTCATGCATGACATTTGCAGATTGAGTAAAATTGGAAATTGGACAACTCTTAAAGCTATAAAGCTATATCTTATCATCCATGATATGATATCTTGTAAGATGACGCTATGCAGCTAGGTGTTGGCATTATCATCCCATTATCTGAACCAAACATTGATAGTGAAACCATGACCCAGTCCCCAAAACATACAATCTCTAGTTTTCAGTGAAAGTTTCGAGCGAAAATCTGCAATGACCGATTAGAGCTACTGATAGTACAGGTAGAATAGTTTCAGCTGATATATATGCTCATATATGCCCCAAAAAATAGTTGTATTAAAGTGGAAATTGTGATATTAATATTTGCCCAATGCAAATACATATTCGTGATGAATTGGTAGACCCGCCAGGTGACTTTGTTGTCGCATTAACCAGCTATCAATCAAATCAAACGCAAAACCCGCCCATTGCCGGGAGAAGGAGACGCAGCTCACTTGAACATTGCACGAGCCGTCGACATGCGCCACTTTTGTACAGTCACGTAGTCGGGCGCAGGCCTCTCTGGGCAAACTACCACCCACCCACCTTCCCCCTCCCAGCCATAAACAAAAACAGTTTTGCCATATAAAATGATTCTACGACTTTGTTGTAGACGTTTTGTAACGCGTGACACTAATAAAAAAAACAACAACAACAAACTGAAACTTTATTAAACCAAAGAAGAAAAAAATAGAGCAAAAAAAAATATAAATGGAAAAAAAAATGAGAGAGAATGCGGCGACCTTATCTTATCGCACTGAAAATGTCGCTTTCGTAAATGGCGGCGTATAAAAAATATTATACTCAGATATACATACAATACTTACTTTCGTGTGTGTGTATGCATATTTGAGTGTATGTATGTATTTTTTTATTAATACTCCGAGAAGCACAAAATATTTTTATGCATGGAACTATTGGTTATTAAACAGATGAATATCATGAAATACGAAAATAATAATATGCTTTCCTCAATTTTTGGTTTGACTCTTAAGTATGGTATCGAATGTAAGGCTACTTAAAGTTTTTTTTTACTAGCCTGAGCCTGAAATTATTAACATAAAGAAAGCAAGTTTTGATTAACTTAACTACACATCTATAAATGCTAAGGGGAAATTCATTAAGAAGTTTTTTTTAAATAATAAATAAAACACAAAAAATTGAATTGAATGGTGGAATCTTTATTATGAGCTGAAATAACTAACTCTGACATATACTTTTTAAAGATAATTTCATTCAAATGTTGACCGCGACTACGCCTTAAATGGTCCTTTTGGATGGTCCAATTTTGAATCACTCTTTCCAGCATTGCTACGGGTATCTCGCGAATTACGCAAGTAATGTTGGCTTCCATGTCTTGAATCGTAGCTGGCTTATCGACGAAGACGTTTGACTTCTCGTAAGCCTACAGGAAAAAGTCCAGTGGTGTGATATCACATGATCTGGGCGGCCAGTTGACAGGTCCGGAACGCGAATCAGCAATAAAGCCATTGTTTCGCGCGCTGTGTGTGCCGTAGCACCGTCTTGGTGGAACCAAATTTCGCCGACATCAAGGGCTTCAATTTCAGGTAACAAAATGTCATTTATCATGTTGCTGTAGCGCTCGATTATGTTCTGTCCTACGTAATTGTCAAAGAAATACGAAACGATGATTCCAGCAGCCCATAAACCACACCAAACAGTGTATTTTTGTGGATGTAACGGTAGTTCGAGAGTCTTTTCGGGTTGCTCATCAGCCCAAATGCGACAATTTGGTTTGTTGACGTATCCATTTAACCAGAAATGTGCCTCGTCACTGAACAAAATTTTGCGCGAAACATGGGATCTTCATTGAGCTGTTGCAGAGCCCATTGACTCAAATTCAAGCGCAAATTCAAGTCTGGCGGCTTCAATTCTTGAACGAGTTGCATTTTGTAAGCCTCTAAGCCAAGATCCTTGCGTAAAATTCTTTGTCAAACAATCCTTAACAAAAATAAGATGGCTTTATGATCCCAGTTACGCGTGATATCTGAAAAAAACAATATTGAAAAAATAAACCTCTTAACGAATCACCCTTTATATTATATATCCAAACTAGCTGTGCCGGCACGCGTTGCCACGTCCCTGTAGTATCTTAAGTGAAGCTTACATTACAATTGCCCTCAATCAAATCTACATGATAATCTAAACTCAATTTAAAATTTAGTTTACAAGAAGCGATAATTTCATGGCTTGTTGCCTTCTGCCTCATGATTAACCATCACAGTAAACACAATTTTGATACATTTTGGACACAATGAAACATTATTGTTGGACAATTATTTAAAAATAAACATATTTATAGGATAAAGCTTCGCTGGGTCTCATGCAGAACTAATACAATGGGCTGCCCAGCTCGTCGCAAGATACCCAGTCGCGATTTCCTAGCTAAATTCTGCTATAAGTAGTAGTAGTAGTATAATTTATTTTTTTAGTTTGACAATGACATTTTGCCGTCAGTCATATTTACAAAATAATGACAAAATAATGTTACTTATTAAGAATAGCTTATATATGTAATTTACTCTTTTTTGAAAATGCTTATTAGTTGCAATTATGTATTTGCATTACCCTTCAGTTATTTTAAAATACTTCTAGCATGACTTGATTCCTGTATTTTATTGCTTCATGTATAGATCCTGCGAGCGCGTTCCAGTTTCGCCCGTTCAAAATGTCTATGATTTGGGATTGGGATAGGGTGGACTTTTGCCAGTAAAGAATTCTCAATTCTCTTAGAATTGGGCATTCGGCCAAAAAGTGGAAAGTATCCTCCTTTGCATGCCTATTGCAAAGCGAGCATTCATTTTCAATTGAGGTATTGGATCTGAGGTTCTGCAATTCAGCGCAAGAAGATCACATCGAGCTCTGAAAATTTGTGATATTGAATTCACATGTTAGCGATCATTGAAACAATTTCCATCACCCAACGAGAAGCTTAAAATCTTGTACATTCGCCTGTTTTTGCTTTGTTGGGCCTCTGCGATAAATTTTTTATTTGAACTCGTGCGAATTCTTCCAAGAAAAGTGATTGCTCAAGTCTAGGATCACATTATATGCTGCTGCCATCAAACGTCATTCTTGAAAACATTGCCCTTCCCTTGAGAGCAGTTCTTTTGTTATTTTGTGTACCAGTCTTGTTTCCGGCTTGTCCATCACTTTTCTCATGTATTGGAAATGCATGCCTAGAGTATAGCAGTAATGTTCTGGAAGCCCAGTGTCCAGTTGAATTGCATTGGTGGCAGTTAGAACAGTTTCTTGATGAACAAGAAAGAAAGTCGGTCAAGCCCGACTGTAACATACACTAAGAAAAAACTAGAACGAATAATTTGAGTACGAACGCTCTTGAAAAAAAATTTGTCGTTCTTGAATTTTCAAGAATTTCGCTCTTGGAATCGAGATAAATTCGTTCTAAACGTTCTCAATTTGGTTTTTTATAGGCAAGGGGGGTGAGGGCAACTTAACTTTGAGAGAACAGCGTTGGAGTCGCTCTCGCAGAGAGTGAGAGCGCATGCGCAGTTGATCGTTGAGAGAATGGCGTTGGACTCGCTCTCGCAGAGAGTGAGAGCGCATGCGCAGTTTGTTGTTGTGCGATTTCCTACGCATCTGCAACTGCGTTTATTTATAAGTGTGATTTCGTCGCGTCTTTTACCTTACGAAGGTTAGCTGAGCTCGTTAAAATGTCCGTCGCCTGTGTGTGTTTCAGTCTTTCGAGGTACCGAGTTCAAGTCCCAGAAAAGTAAGTAAAAAAAAAAAAATATCTATGTGGTTATCTCAAAATCAATCACAAATTAAAACAAAGTTTGGTGGGTGGGTGGTGGTGTTGGGGTTGGTGTGGTTGATAATGGTGAGTGGGACGGGGGAGGAGGTAGACGAGACGGACCACCACGTCGGTCGGGTCGGGTTGGTCGTGTCTCTCCCACCCCCCACCCACCCCAAATATTATTTTTAATTTTTTTATTTTGAGAATTATTCGTTCTTGGATCAAGTACTGAAACTCTTGAATCAATAATTATTCATACTTGGATCAAGAGCTGAAACTCTTGAATCAGGAATGTCGGGATAAAAAATTCACTCTTGAATCCAGAATTTCGCTCTTGGATCAAGAATTTTCACTCTCACCGTACTTTTGAGAACGAATGCTCTTGATTCAAGAGCGAAATTCTCTATTTTTTCTCAGAGTGTACTCTGTAGCCTTAACGTCGCAGCTCGCATTTGCTCACGAGTTATACGCGCTCATCTCATAGTTTCACTCTCTCTCTCTCTCTCTCTCTCACTAAGATTGCCGTTCAATAGAATGCTGTGGTGATGGGTGGGGGGTTTTTACTGGCCGTTTTTTGCTCATAACTTGAGTATCGTTCATCCGATCTTTATCATTCCTTCAGCATAAATAATGTTGCTTTAAAGGTATCTCTAGAAGGTACGAACGATCTATCTTCAAAACTGTAGGAGATATGACGTTTTTTCCAAATTGGGGGGGCGCGAGGGGGCGTGGCAAATATTGAAAATAAACTTGATCTGCCTGCAAGTATAAGAAATATATGTCCCATACATGTCAAACCTCTATCTCTTACCATCTCTGAGATCTCTTCGTTCATACGGACGGACGGACAGACGGACAGACGGACAGACGACGACACGACGGACAGACGGACATGGCTATATCGAATCGGCTGTTGATGCTGATCAAGAATATATATACTTTATAGGGTTGGAAACGATTCCTTCTCCCTGTTACATACTTTTGCACAAACTTAATATACTCTATGTACCTTCGGTACAGAGTATAAAAATACCGAATAAATATTTTGAAATCCCATTAGCGTTTTTCAAAGAATTTAGCTTTTTTGGATTTATTTACTTCCTAAAATAGTTTTTCTTTTTCCTCAAAAGTTTTTTCTAACTTGGTGGCGCCCCCTTTAAACCAGCGGCGATTTGAGGAACTAGTTTTGTTGAAATTGTATGCTGCATACTTTTTGGCAGTGCAAGCAAAATTTAAATTTTGTGTAGACTTTTTACTCAAAGTGTAGAGTTAACACTGTTCAACTACAAACTGTGCTGCCTACTTTTAGGATGAGTACTAAATGACCTTAATTTTATTACTCATACGCAGCGTTAAACGCAAAATATGAATTTTAAACTCGATTTTGTTTTCCTTTTGAGGCACATTATTAAGACACTTGTCATTTATTTGTTCAAAAGTAATAAAATTAATATTGCAAAATTATGTTGAATTGTGTGATACGAAACTAAAACTTAATTTGCTTTTAAATATATATTTTTTTATAGTTTAAGATAAATTACTAACTAAATTGCATGAGATTGTGTGTTTTTTTTTTAAATTTTTTTAATAGTTTTGTCGGTTTTTTGTGGTGATTAACATTAGTTTTAATATCTAATTGGAATTTGATTGTGGGGGAATCTCAAAAGGTATTCAATTCGAGAATTTGTTATACACAATTCATATATGTACATTGTAATTGTTTTCGTGTGTGGGTGCAATTAATCTAGAATTCAAATATTAAATGTATAACAAAAAATGAGTAAAAACTAATTCTTCCTTTTTTTTCTTCTTCTAATAACAAAAATTCGAGTAGTTGGCAATGCTTAACCATGCTGAAATGTCAATCAATTTGCTTACATTTTCTATGTAAAAAAAGCTGTTCTTGGAGAACTCTTGGTATACGCTAGATAAGTTCTTTGGAGCTAATGAGATTTATGATCTTTGGTTGAATGATTTGTCTTCTTTTTTTTAGCATTACTCCATTTTGACAACAGTTTCGCGATCAACGGCAAATTTGCGTTCAAATTCATGGAGTTGCTGCTGTGCAGCCGCATGCATGGCATAGCTGGCAGCGGCAATATGTTGCTCGTGTTGCTGCTGCTGCTGTTGTTGTTGTTGCTGTTGCTGGCGCTGATAGGCAGCCAGCTCATAATGCTCTTCTAGCGAAACCGAGCGACTTAGCAGCATATCCTCATGATGATGTTGTTGCTGCTGCTGCTGCTGCTGTTGATGATCCAATTGCTCTAGCTTGACAAGAGCTGGCTGATGTTCCTGCTCCTCCTCCTCGTCGTCGTTGGCCAAATGGCTGAGATAGTAGGGTGGCGAACCACGTCCAGTTTTACACAATGGCATTGCCGCCTGACCAAGTCCCAGTTGCTGATAGGGATTTTGCAGATTGATAATGTTGTTGCTGTGGCTGCTGCTGCTGTTGTGGCTGAGATTCAGTGAGGATAATGTGTTCGATGCCGTGGTCAGTGTTGACGATGTGGCTGCTGTTGTTTCCGATTTGATGGTGGTGGCTGCCGCTGCCGCAGCTGCTGCTGCTGCTGCCGCTGCTGTTGCTGCCGTAATCGAGTTCGGCAATAGATGGGCCAGCAATTGATGATCGCTGCTGTTGCTGCTGTTTTGGCTCAGCTGTTGAGCCTGCAGATATTTCTGTAGAAATTTCTGATTATTTTCATTGATGCTGTTGTTGTTATGGTTAAACATTGAGTTGTTGTTGTTGTTGTTGTTGTGAAGATGAGTGGGCGAGGGTGTATTGTAAATGGAAGCTGAAGTTGATGTTGGTGTGCTGGGTGAATGTTGCATGCTGCATGATTGCTGCTGCTGTTGTTGTTGTTGTTGCATATTGAGGGGTGACATTTGATAGGGCGACGTTGGTGACATGTCCAGGCCAGAGCAGAGTTGTTGCTGTTGTTGTTGATGATGTTGTGATGTTGCTGAGGGCGATGAGGACATGCTATGCGGAGAGCTGGCCGCCGATGAATGTTGCTCAGAGATTAGTTGCAGTTGCTGTTGCTGCTGTTGTTGTTGTTGTTGTGGTTGCTGCTGTTGTTGCTGCTGTTGTAGCTGCTGTTGCTGCGGTGTATATGGCAAATATGCAAGTGGTTTCATTTCTGACAAAGACAAAGCAGACATCACAAATTAGGCATGCAACATAAAAAAAATGGAAATGTTTTTGTTTTTTGTTTGTTTTTTGTAGAGACTCACCTTCATTCACCTCGCTCATCATTTGATTGTCCATTTGGCAAGAGGCTATATTATTATTCTCCATGGTCTTGATCATGGTATTTTTCAGTTTTTTGGACTTTTCACTCTTTGTGCCCTTTGGTTTACGTTTGCGTTTCTGTAAAAGGCAAAAGTTAAACTGAAACTTAAAATGTTCAATATAATTTCCCACCTGTATTGTGTCCTTTTTCATGGCCATGGGACGGGCCACGTTATGCAGTTTGAAGTACAGACCACAGGCATTGCATACAGGCTCACCGCTGGGATTGCGACGCCATAACGAGGTGTAGGTGGTCAGGCAATTGGAGCATGAGAGGCCAACGCGTCTGGAGGCACTCTAAATGATGAGGAAATGAAAAACATGTGGTTGATCAATCAGTTTTATAAGATATGTGGGCGTGTTGTTTTGGCTTTTGTATGTGGAACAATATTTCTGGTTTTTTAATTGTATTTTTAAGGCTCCCCATGGACTACTGGGCATTCAGTGATTGATGAATTAAAATGGGTTAGTAATTAATTTGAGTGCAAAGTAGCAATTGATATACAATAACAAATTATACAAAAAAAAAGTGCTACAATTTGTACACAAATTCTCTCGTTGCTTGCAAAAGCTTATATTGTAAATTCAATAGTTTACCAAACCAATGTTGCTGACCTGAGCTTTTAGCTTATTCGTTTTATTCTTGCTAGCAACATGGTGTCGTGATAGGAGAATAGAAACGTTTCTATCTTGCGTGTGTTCGTGCGAACATGGGATGGGAACAAGTGCACGAACATCAATTGTCAAAAATATTTGTAGAGTGAGCAACGAATTCTGGCTGGAATTTATTGAATGCCCCCATAATGATGAAATAATGCATTAAACTAATTTGTATCGCCTTCTAGGTCATGATGGTGTTAGTTTTCGCTGCCATATTTTCTTGTTTACTCGTTGGGATTTCCAAGTAAATGATGCTCGTGAAAAATGTTCGCCTGGTTAGTGGGCAAATGAATTCTTGTTTGACAAATTGGTTCGTTGAACAAATTCATGTGTGGATGCCCTGCTTTAGACGAAACACATACGTTTATACGGAAAACGAGGACGATATTTTGATGATTTTTAAGATTTTATAAGAAGGAAAAGAAAATAAGGTTTTCTACTTAAGTGAGCAGAATCCACAAACAGCTGTTTTCGTTGCTCTTCGATAACATATCGATCGGAAAAAAGCCAAACCGGCACAGAGGGAAAAAAAACTGTTCAGAAAATAAGTTGCCTTCAACAACAAAACCAGTTTTTGTCAGAGAGAGAGAGAGAGAGAGCTAGTTGGCTCTCTCTAGTCTTTTTTAACTCAACATCTTGTCAGCACAACCAAGCATAAATAGCCCTTTAGATCAGTGCCGGCCAAATGGAGAGGACAAAAGAGTGTGCTTGTGTTGGTGAGCAAGATAACAGCCGTTTTACCAAAGAAAATTTAACATAGAAGCACAATCTGAAACGCCTCTCTTTTTTGAGTGATGGTAACTCCATTGTGAAAAGGAGATATTTCATTGTGACAACAAAATCTGTTACTCAAAATTATTGTCGACATAGGAAAACACGGTGGTTAGAGGGAGACGGACATAGTTAAAAAAAACTCAGAGAGTCAAAAAATAACTCAAAGAGCCAAAATGACAGCGAACAGCTGACAAATATCTGTGTGAAAAGTTATCGACGTAGCAGATTGTGCTTCTATGTTAGTTCTTCTAGGGTTTTACTTGCAATTCAATGTTCATCGATTCACACAATCATGAGTTCGGCTCGCGTTTGCGTAAAAACACGACTGACTTCGGCACGTGGTAGCTGCGATGGCACGTGGTACAGCGATGTCTCTGATCCTACGGGGAATCATATGGATGCAGAAGCAGCAGCATATCATATATAGACGCCTACCTCCGTTCCCTTCCAATCCAAAGAGGATTCCTATTCCTTCCAAATGTGTTAACTGGCCGTTTTTTGCTTTTAACTTGAGTATCGTTCATCCGATCTTTATCATTCCTTCAGCAAATCGATAAATAATTTTGATTACTAGATATCTCTAAAAGGTGCGAACAATCTATCATCAAAACTGTGGGAGATATGACGTTTTTACCAAATTGCGAGGGCGCGAGGGGGCATGGCAAAAATTAAAAATAAACTTGATCTGCCTGCAACTATAAGAAGTATAAGTCCAATACATGTCAAATCTCTATCTCTTACCATCTCTGAGATCTGTGCGTGCATACAGACGGACGGACAGACAGACAGACGGACTATATCGACTCGGCTGTTGATGCTGATCGAGAATATGTAAGGTTGTCAAAAAAGTCTTGCGGTATTTCCGCAAGCGTGTCTTTGCAAGCGCGTAGTTCTAGTTGTATTCGTCGCATCGGTTCACGCTGGAGCTTTTTGGAAAGCTCTTTTCACGCGCTAACACGTGTTTGATTTATTGTTGTTTGTTTTTAGTCGTTCGTGAGTTATAGCGTCGCAAACATGGAGCAAAATAAAGAGAAAATACGGCATATTTTACAGTACTAATACGATAAAGGCAAAAATGCATCTCATGCTGCCAATAAAATTTGTGCAGTTTATGGACCCGTTACAGTTTCCATTTCCACCGCACAACGATGGTTTCAACGTTTTCGTTCTGGTGCAGAGGTGATCGAAGATGCGCCACGGTCCGGAAGGCCTGTCGTCGAAAATTGCGATAAAATCGCTGAATTGATCGAAAGAGACCGGCATAGTAGCAGCCGTAGCATCGGCCAAGAGCTGGGCATGAGTCATCAAACCGTTATAAACCATTTGAAGAAGCTTGGATTCAAAAAGAAGCTCGATGTATGGGTGCCACACGACTTGACGCAAAGAAACATTTTTGCCCGTATGGATGCATGCGAATCGCTTCTGAATCGCAACAAAATCGACCCGTTTTTGAAGCGGATGGTGACTGGCGATGAAAAGTGGGTCACTTACGACAACGTGAAGCGCAAACGGTCGTGGTCGAAAAGCGGTGAAGCTGCCCAGACGGTGGCCAAGCCTGGATTGACGGCCAGGAAGGTTCTTCTGTGTGTTTGGTGGGATTGGCAGGGAATCATCCACTATGAGCTGCTCCCCTATGGCCAAACGCTCAATTCGGACCTGTACTGCCAACAACTGGACCGCTTGAATGCAGCACTCATGCAGAAGAGGCCATCTTTGATCAACAGAGGCCGAATTGTCTTCCATCAGGACAACGCCAGGCCACACACATCTTTGGTGACGCGCCAGAAGCTCCGGGAGCTCGGATGGGAGGTTCTTTTGCATCCACCGTATAGTCCGGATCTCGCACCAAGTGATTACCACCTATTTCTGTCCATGGCGAACGAGCTTGGTAGTCGGAAGTTGGCCACAAGAGAGTCCTGTGAAAATTGGCTCTCCGAGTTTTTTTGCCAATAGGGAAGCGAGCTTCTATAAGAGGGGCATTATGAAGTTGGCATCTCGTTGGGAACTCGTCATCGAACAAAACGGCGCATATTTGACTTAAATCGCATTATTATAACCAATTTTATGAACAATTGAAAATTCAATAAAAATACCGCAAGACTTTTTTCCTTTCCCTGTTACATACTTTTGCACCTTTGTACCTTTGGGACAGAGTATAAAAATGTAACAATATCAACTCGTCTTGAGTTTTTGCAATCTTAAAAAATTGTTCTTGAAGTGAGAACGTTATACTACAGATGAGAAAAACCATTCAGGCACTGTTTTTTGTAACATTTGTGCTCATCTGGAGGCCAATGTTCTCGGTTTTTTTTCCCTCTGTGAGCCCTGGTGAATGGCTAATGCTTTAACAGTGACTTGAACATTCATCGCGGCTGTTCAAATTCAAATGGCCTTATTCTTTCTTTCTTCTGTTAAACTACCTCCGAGTTTCATTCTTTTTTCTTTGATATCTGCAATACTTTCAAAAAAATACATTCAGCCATGCTTCCATTTTCGCTTTCGCAAAACTTTTGCGATTTCAAAAGGGTTTTTGGACGAAAGCGAAAATGGGAGCATGGCTGATTATTAATTGATCAGGGATCAAATTGTTCTGCTGAATGCTTCCCTTTTCTCAGTGTTTTTAAACGTTCCTTGTCTTCATTCATTCTTTCTGCTTTATTCCACTTGTGCCATACATTTTCATGCATACTTCTTCCTTCTCTCTTTGCTAACTACTACTGAATTGGACGCATTCATCAAGGTCACACTGATCACTGATCTTTTTCCTACAATAATATTTGGTAAGCTTTTAGCGGTCGTTTAATAATTCAATGATTTGGGATCAGCTAGGGATCAGAGAAGTGCTTCCATTTTCAAGTGTTTCTAAAATTTCCAGGTCTTTCTATCTTTTTCACCTTTTTTTTTTTCAACACATGATCACTGATCACTTTTAAATTTTACAGTAATATTTGTTAATCTCTTACGGGTCGTTTTATAGTAATTGTCAATTGGTAAGAGCATGCGCTTAGCTAAATCAATCAACAGGGATCAACTTGTACTGCTGAATGCTTCCATTTTCGAGTGTCTAGAGTGTAACATGCTTGTAAACTAATATTAGTTAAATTTAATTTAAAAATCTACTTGTACTCAACTTTTTAATTGCATTTGTTAGTTTTGATTTGGTTGTTAGTGCGGGGAGATGTTGGTTAGTTTGGTTTGGTTTGGTTTTTTTTTGTTTTTGTTGCGTATCGGTAATTAATGGACGACCTACCAAGCGTCTCGAATTGGCGCGACTAACGTGCTCGTCGAGCACTGTTGTACCCGTCGACGTTGCCGCCGCCGACGCCGCCGCTGACGTTGCGCCTGCGCCTGAGCTGGCAGAGCTGTTGGCATTTGGGGTGGCCTTAAATGAGTAGCTCTTATAGAAATCCCCGCCTGATTCAGCGGCCACTGTAATTATGTTGATAATATATGAAGAAGAAAGGATTTGTGATTTCAGTTTTTTTTTTTGGCAACAACTGGGCATATTAAACTAATTGTTAATATAATAAATTCAATTAATTTCTGTCTCTATATGCGATTTTGAGAATTTGTTTTCTTTTTTTTTTGAGAGAAGCGAGAACGTTGCACACAACTGCAGGCTGGCTGGCGGAGTCGGAGGCGGATTTCTATAAGTTATCTCTTAACGTTAAAAAATTTTGTTCCACACAAAAGTTGGTTAGTAATAATTGTGTTTTTTTTTTCATTTAATTGTTTGACATTTACCAATCTTCTAGGCTGTTTTATTAAGGGTCGATTCATGCCGTTCATTTTCATATACAATCCGCAGGCATTGCATAAATAGTGTCCTGTGTTATCGCGTCGCCATAATGGGGTTGAAATTGCACCACAATTGACACATTCTCGCCCCTCAGTGAAAAAATCGGCATCGAATAATGCTTCAAAATTTGATATGGGAAATAAATTTTAAAAAAAATTTGTTGGTATTTTTTTTTTTAGAGGTTTATGGTATATTTGTTGTTGTTGTTGTTGTATGTGCGTGTTGATTTGTGTGTGTGTGAGATTTTAATTTGATTTGTATTTGATTAAAAATTCGTTTTACGGAATTGTTGTTGTTGTTTTTTTTTTGTTTTTTGTTGGTTTTGTTCAATCTCAAGAGTTGATAAAAAAATTAATTGAATTTATTATATGGATACGTTGTTATGGCTAAGGAAAAAAGTATGTATATTATGTGTAGACTTAAGCTAAGTTATATACAATATAAATGTGGAAAAAATAAACAATATACTTAGATCTTATAAACAAAATAATTCCGAATTACTTAGTTTATTTTTATGTTTTTCCAGGCTTAATCTAAATCTATGTGACTTACGAACTATATAGATATCATGTCTGTTGCCTTACAGTTGGGTCATTTATATCAAATCAGTTGAAATACAACTGGAATTCTCTTGAACTCAGACGAGAAACAGGAATTTAAGTTAAGGAGTTTAAGTAAAAAAGTGGAGTGCCTCACTACACTTAGGGCCGTTTTCTCATGTTCATGTTTTTGCTCAAATCGAAATCGATCTAGATTTTGCAATTAGATGGTTTTTGTGCAATTGGTTGTCTCATGTAGGTTGATTATAAATTCGGGCAAATGCGCCACGGTCACACCGGGAGGGCTGGAATGGTATAATACTAGGTTGGCAGCACCTCTGCACTCGGCTGATTGTTTTTTATAATTTTAAAAATTAAAGCAACCAATTTTACAGAGAAGGAGAAGGTTTTTCTTCTGAAACGACTTGTTACTATGATGGGAGATTAAGCTATGTTCACACAGGCAAATAATTTGGACAACTTTTCATGAAAATTTGGCTATATAACCCAAATTGTGAAACTTTCCAGCCATATTTGATCAAATTATTTGCGTAGTTTAAGTTTTTAATCCTCTAAAATCTTTAATCATGGCTATTTTTATCAAAATTTTGCCAAATTATTTGGATGTCTAAACTTAGCTTAAGCAACGAACTAGGGGAATCAGAATGTGCATCTGTAATTTCAGCAATGTCTGCAGGTGTTCTTGTGTATTCAATATTTTCTATTTTTGGTTTACTTAATAACAGTCCAGACTTTACTGTTTTTAGCAGCAGTTACCAAATATTTTTCAGTGTGACCATATGCGCGGATACATAAAAATACTTAATTTGCATTAACATGTTCATGGTTTTGAAATCAATGAGGATGAAGTAGATTGCTACGAAATTCATCTAGATTAACCATCTATTGAACATGAGCAAAGCAAATGCAGCAAATCCATCTAGATTTGCAAAAACACCAACATGAGAAAACGGCCCTTATTGTGTTTTAGGTACAATCAAGTACGAGTCGAACTTATAAATTGAAGGCCATTTTTCATAAACTAGAATATTCTGCGACGACAAAATTGATTTGTCCTTACAAAATTGACTATTTGAACCACTTGTAAATATTTAGGAAAGACTTTTCGATTCGTCTTCTCAACGCGAGTCGTAAGAAAAGAGTACCAATGGTTGCTATGCAGGGCTTAATACCGGAACCGGTACCGGAACCGTTAACCGAATTAAACCGTTTCAAATCAAGTACCGGAACAAGAACCGGAACCGATTCAAATTTTTTCTTGAGAACTGAAAACCGTTTACCCTTATTAATGGAACCGATAGCACCGGAACGAAACCGAAACGTTGGTACCGGTACAGTATCGGTTTTTTTTACCATTGCAGAGCGCATCGTAGATTTGGTCACGAGTTGGAGTTCTACATACAAGATGCTAAAATATTTGCTGGCGGAAGACATCGTCAACATTTGCTCCAGTTTTGATTTTCTTCTGCACCGGAAAGTGTGGGACTTAGTTCGCAGGTTGTGACAACTAAACTTCAACCGAAAATCTAGTTTTTGATGATTTTTATTCCATTTGGATACACTGGATCTCTATCAAAACAGTTACTGGATTCCATTAAGACTTTTCTCGCACTTAAGCGTGTTTGAAACCATGAAAACATTCTTAACTGGTGGTCAGAATCATCCATAAAGTTCCCAGAATTGTCTGAGATTTCACAAGTTGTGCTTTCTGTTCCAGCTACGCAGGTTCTCTGACGATAAATTTATAATGAATCCGCTAAGAAGTTGTATGGACTCAAGCACATTGAAAGCTGTTATGTTACCGCGAGCAAATCACAAGAATGCTATATTAGTTACATAAGACGTGGACGTACCGGTACGTACCGGTATACCGAAATAAAAATCTGGGTACCGTATCGAAACCGAAAACCGAAATAAATTGAAAACCGAAATAGAACCTTTAACCGAAACATTCATTTCGGGACGTACCGGAACCGGTGCCGGAACCGAAGTTCGTTTCGGGATTAAGCCCTGTTTCTATGGCTTTTCTTGTGGGCAAATTTTCAAGGAAAATCTCATTGCTTTGACTATTCCTTAGTCTTAAGCGTGTACAATTAAATCAGAATTCTTCAACGCAAAATTTCAATGGTATTTCGGTCAAGTAGATCCAAACACTATAATGAGAATGATAGGTGTATCCAATAATTATCTATATATCTATCTAAGCTACATAAGGCATAGCTTATCAAGTAAAATGTTGATATCCGTTCAGTACACACTTCTTTCAAAAGTGCTATATTTCAAGCAAGGCTGCAAACCGGTCCTAAGCCGAACCCCAAAGAACTAGTTTTGTTTGTGTTTTTCTGGGTCCCTCGAACCGGACCATGAGCCCGGACCCCTATATATGAAAAGTGGTTAGGTACACAGAAAAGAAAAATGGGGAGTTAAAATCAAGCTCAAAGAGATTGATTTGATCTCGACCTTCGTCGTACTTAATTTTACTTAAAAGAAGAACGAAAAGATTGCAACCATCCAAAAATTCGTGTATGAATCCAAAAAGTACGGATCCTACTTGAAAATCAAATGCATCGAGATTAAAGCAAGTACGGAATTTCAATGATAAAGCAAAAGTGCATATGATTGTACAAGATTGTCTCAGTCGGATTAGAGAATCCAACTTTGATTTTATTTCGTCGCAGGCTTAAAGCTTCAGTATGAAAAGAAATAGAGGGAGGCAGATTTAGCCAGTATTTTTTTTGCTTTCACTACTGTGCAGTTCCCAACTAAATGCAGTTTTAATGGCAAGTAGAGGGTGTTGGCCAACTGTAATCTTTAATAAAAAAAATCTACCGATGCTAGTACCTAAAGTTGTTCATTTCCGCCAGATACGGCAAAACCTTGAAAAACCTTTTCAAACTTAGCCTTTCGAACTCGGCACTAAGCTGTAGGGCCCTTTCTTTTGTGTTAACTTCGGAGCTTGTAAAAAGTAATCTTTGTTTACAGGATGTCAGAAAAAAAACAGTCACCCTCAGACACGATGAAAAAGGGAAACGAAATGACATGTCACCTCTGCCTTTTCTCAACATGCTCTTTGCTCAATCAACGAGACATTTTTTAATGCCTACTTTGTGCATTTGTTTCCATGAGACACTTTGTTGGGCAAAAACTGCCGAAAGTGTCTTTTGCAAATGGATGTGTGTTGCGCGTGTAAGCTGCTGTACTATTTTGCTTTGCCATGCAATGAAATGGAAAACGCAACAACCAAAACCTAGTACAATAATAACGAAAAAGACACTTCCCACCCGACAAACTAAACGTATCGGACTCTACCGACAGTTTCCGATAGTATTCTCTGTAACAACGAAATGCCGACATTTCTTAAGAAAAGCGGGTTTCATCCGGATTTTCAATATTTTCTCTGTTTGTGACAGTTATGTAATATGGTTGCCACCTCGATTTGTTGTTAAATTCAGATCGAAATGTTCGTTCGGTGTCCATGCTATGCGGATAATACTTTTCTGCCCGATATGCATATATTTTCGGCGAGGTAAGTGAAATTGGCGTTGACAAAGGAAAATTCTAGTTAGGATAAGTAATTTTCTCAGCTAGCGCTTTGTTGGAGGTCTGGACCGAAAGCACAGCCTTCTTTAAGCTCTATCCAATTGCTGGCCTACAGACGTGGGAAACGCTAGCTTGGTGAAGAATCATTTGGCTGGCGTTGAGAATGAGCGCATCCGCCAATTCTTTGCCTCCTTGATATATGTTTATCTATTCGATGAGGGAAGAGTAGGCAGCTGAGAAAAAGGATTCGGCCAGGTGATGTTCTCTTTTAATCATTACTGTGGTCACCCCCTGTATACGTGGATGGACACAGTCGAATACCAGAATGGCCGCCCTGCAACTGTTGCAAAAGTTCTCCAAGTATTTTATATTCGAGACTATATTGGATCGCATTTTGCCCTATATTTTTTAAATGGGAAACAAAATGGAATGAAACACAACATTCTTATCAATTATCGCGAAAGTAAACGTTTGCAACACGTTTTCGAATCCGTTCCCGACACTTTCTCGATAGCGGAAACGTATTGGAAACGATTCAGTTTTCGATCCGTTTTCGCTATCGAGAAAGTGTCGAGAACGGACTCGAAAAAGTATGGTGAACGGACTCGAAAAGTATCGAAAACGGATCGAAAACTGAATCGTTTCCAATACGTTTTCGCTATGGAGAAAGTGTCGAGAACGGATCCAGAAAACGTGTATCGAGAACTTACGTTTTGCTGCCACAAACTGAGCGACAGGTAATACTTTGTGTCAGACCGAAAACGGAACACATTCTCGATAGTTTTGTTAGAGAAAACTTCGAGAAAACATCGCAATACGGATCCGTTTTCAAGGGTATAAAAAAGAGATTGTCGGGTGGCGTTGGGCTTGTTTTGTTCTGTTTGCTAATGATCAGCTGATGAGAGCCGAACGAAATTATGCTCATCACGCTCTTATCGTAAGACAAATTTGTGTATTTCTCTCAACGAAAACTATGAAACAGAAAATATGAGAAAAAACAAAATCAAGTGTTCTGTTAAGACAGTGAGCGAGTGTGTTAAATTTGTAACTGTCAAATCGGTGAGCAGACAGCTTAGAAAACATGGGTTGACCATATTTTGCAAGATCTGGAAGACCTTTCCTTCCTAAAAAGTTTAAGTGCTTGAGACTGTGGTATAATTTTTTTTTTCCAGAAATGAGTAATGGCTTGGGCAAGCATTCGACTTCAATTCGTATAAGTTGACGAATGAGATCGAACATTTGTGAACTGCTGCTGAACAACTGCAGCCAGACAGGCAACATTTTGTTGCAATGAACTCTTGCCAATTCACCTTATTAATTGGTTTATGCTGCCATTTTATATCTGAATATCTACATTCAATCGATGTACAAGACCACTCAAATAAATTTTATGGAATGTACACTAAGACTTTTCTGTGAATACAGCATATGAGTTTTCATAATCAAGTTTTTAAGGCTTTTTTTGACATTAAAACTTAACCGCAAGCTCTCTCGTTTTATTTTATTTATTTCATGGGAAAATGTATGAGAAATGTGTACAGAGGTCAACGTTTTTTTTGACTTGCTTGACCTTTCCAAGCAGCAGCCTTCAAATGGAACTTACTACTTGCAAATTTATATATCAAAATATTTTAGAGAATTATTTTGACATCCCTGAAGGAATTTTCAGAATTCTTTTTCAAATTTGAAAATTGTTTGAATCTAAAAAACCTCTAAATTGAACTTTTTTTGTAGGCAACTCAAACCATCTGCCCACAGTTGGGTGCAATTTTCTTTTGCTCCTTTGGGTTTACTCAGGTTGGGCAAATACATATGTACATATATTGTATACATGTGAAATTGTACCTAAATCTATACTCAATTTGTGGCCAAGCGGCAGACAAATGTGGTAGGCAAACAGTAGAATCTAGTGTGAGTGTGTGTGTGTGTGTGTTTGTGTGTGTAGTTTGTGTGTGTGTGTGTATGTCTAGACCTAGTCTAACCTAGAAATATATGCACCACACTTACTTGCTGTTAACGATGCCGAAGCGGTAAGAAAACGTGTTGTATCCCCACTGTTGATTACACCATCAGCTGCTGCCACCGCAGCAGCCGCATTTGCAGCACTTATAGCCCGTCCGTTGCGTATCACTCCAGCTCCACCAACACCACCAATCATTTGACTCTGGCCGGAAGCATTGGCTGCATAACTAATTGGCTCATAATGTCCAGCCCAGGCTTCGCCCTGTTAAAGAATTTGCATAGAAATATAATGTCAAACGGATCCGAAAAAGCCATCCTTGACTTACATGTGTGCGGTAATTGCCCAGCGGAGCGTAGCCACTACGTTCGGCGCCACTGCCAGACCCATTGGCCACGCCACCATAACCAACAGCTCCACTGACTGAGGCTAAGCGCTCAAAGCCGGGCAAAGTACCTCCGCCACCACCACCACCCCCACTGTGACTACTCTTGGGTGAGCCATAGCCATCGTCAAGCAGTGAACTGTGTCCATTGACAGCGGCAGTTGCTGCAGCCACAGCGGCCGCTGTGGCCGCCGAGGAGCTACTGGGTAAAAGAACCAACGGACCGGGGCTGCTGCTTGAGGAATTGTGATGCTGCTGCTGCTGTTGATGATGTTGCTGCTGCTGTTGATGATGTTGCTGCTGGAGATGGGCATGAGTGTGAGTGGGCGATGGCAGACCATATTGCATGCCATTGGCAGCCGAGGTGAGCAAGGGTCCTGCATACACCGAACTGAAAAAGTTAAGAGTAAATACAAAGAATTTTAATTTTTAATAAACAAAATTTACAAAAAATAAATTAAACTGCAATATTTACTGACTTTATAGGCCCATTTTGATATTTAGTTTTTAATAGAAGGGGTAAGTATTAAATTTTAAAGTTGATCTTCTTTCGACCACATTTACATGGAACATGGAGTTCAATGAGAATTTGATAAGAAAGGGAGAGAACGCGGCCCAAACTCAAAAAAGTTGGCGGCGCTTACGGAAACGATGCCTTAAGCCAATGGCCGACAAAAATCACATTCACATTTAGTCATTGCGTGTGTGTGTGTGTAGCCACTGACACGTAGTTCAATTTGCTTGCTAAGCGACAAGCTTATGTTGCACTTTTGTATGCACAGTAGATAGCAACGCTCCGAGACCTGCATTAAGCGAACAACAAGCTGAATTAGGTTCCGAAGATTTGGAGGTTAAAGACGCACCACGCACTGGCCGACCATTGCAGGCTGATGACAATCAAATCAGTAGATTGGCACCAAAAATTTATGGATTGAGTTTGACTATTCTGCTCTAGTTTTTTGATTGTGATAGATGTAAATCCATTGTAAAAATAATTAGGGTATTCACCAGCTCTCGTAAAAGCGTAAACTCCAAAAGTTTACGACACAACAACAAAACACATAGGAAAAAAAATACCAACATTTTGTTGCCCTGGGGTATGTTTATAAAATCGCTCGTTAAAATGGAAAAGTGGAAAACTTGAAGTGTTCAAAGCATTGGCTAAAAATACTTAGTATCATACTTATCTGATATAGAAATTTAGATACATGTTGTTATGTGTAGCCGTTGGCTGAGTGGATAGGATTGTCGGCTTGTATTTTTTGATATTCCGGCTCGAATCCCGGTAAAGGATGGTGGATCTATAATCTTTCTCTTTTTTTTATATTAAAAAAGCCCAAAACTATGGCCGAGGTCAGAAAAGATGTCAATTACAAACGATTAATAAAAGGAAATAAAAACTCAGCTCCATGGTTCGAACACACGTCTTCCCGTCTATGAGTTATGCATGCAGCGCTCTACGCCACTGAGGCGTCTGAAATTAGTTGTAAATAGTAAGTATTGAATCTCAAAAACAGCTGATTTACGCCAAATATTACGAGGGTAAACAGAAGGAGTGCTCAATAGCTGCGTCGCGTAAACTTACATAATTACGCTTTTACTCGGGCTGGTGAATACCCTAAGTATGTATGGGATTTTGTATTGTAATTTTTTATCTAAAGCAATTTTATGAAAAAAACTAAAGAATCAATGTTGAAACGACTTTGTTTTTGTGGAATGAACCAACAGAAAACGTGGCTTCTAAAGGCTTTGCTTGTTGTTGCGGAGAAGGATAACTTGCAAGAACATTTTATAGGGGATAATTTCAAGATGAAGTACGCTCAGCTCATGGCCCAACGAAAAAGCTGAATTTTGTATTTTGGCTGTTGGCAAAACTAGAGTCAAAAAGGAGAAAAAAGCAATGTCCCTCAGATACTCGATTTTGTTGTGTACATTCTTGCAGGTCCAGTTTACAAAACTAAAAAAATTAAGTGACCCATTTCTACTAGTATTTTTTTTTAAGTACTGTTTGGAAAGCTGAAATCAAAAAAAAAAATTTTTTTTTTATTAATTTTTTCAAATTAAATTCAGAAAATTTAGACGAAGTCAATCAAGATTTGAATCAAAAGGTAATTGAATTGCCAATAATTGTGTAGAAAATTATTTTAAAAACGTTTTAGTAGTTTGAATAAAACGAGCCAAAATATTTGAAAAAAATAGATTTTTTTCTCGATAACGAAATTTTTATGGAACGCTTAGGAAAAATGTTAAAATATACAAAAAAAAATATTTTTTTTCTACTTACAAATGGTACTTCTACTAAGAAAATTTGGTATTCGTGAAGAAAATCTATAGATAAATACGCTCATAGAAAAATTTTTGAAATTCGATTTTCTAGAATAGCATTCCAAACTAAACTTAACGAAAAGGTCAAGCTAACTTCGTCTCTGCTGAAGTTTTTATACCCACGTAAATGCTGGTTTTGAAATAACAGAGTTACAAACATTTTTTCTAAGTAAACCCATTTTGCGACAGATAGTCAGCCGATTTTGACCAAATTTCGAGAATCTGTTTGAAGAACAGAACTGGTGTTGTTTATTGCTCCAATCGATCTACTGTATAAAGGCTTCTACGGACATGCAAAGTAACAAGAAGTCTCATACAAAAACCGAGAGGAAGAAAAAGAAGTAATAACACTTAACATTCTGCATGCTGGCAGCTAAGAACTAATGTGGCGCTTTACAGCACGTTTGTGGAGTCTATGTAATTGGCTGTGAGCCCGATTTTACTTTGAACAGTTGAACGAACATTGACGCCACTCAATGTCACGTCGCTCTTTTTAGATTTAAAACGAGAAGTTTAAGCTTTAATCATCGTTTGGACCGAAATTTAATTACAGTGGCGATTGCTTGGTTTAAATTGCTTAAAAATAATAACAAAAATTCAAAAAAAAAATTGTAATTTCCTTTTTAGTAAGTGTCGTTTCGCTGCAGTGTAAACAACATAGTTTTTGTGTCGTCTTTAGTGGCAACAAAACTCAATTTGCGGAAAAGTTTACTTTTCTACTTTTAATCACGGCGACATGGTGTAGTGAAAGTAAATAGTCAGCTAACTTCAGACATCAAAACAGTTTTCATATCTATTGGTAGAATTGTGGGAATTGTCCAAAACAAAACACTTTATATTCATCAAGAACTTTATATTTTGAAGTTATCTCTTGTTAATACTGGAACACAAGACTTATGTTTCAGACGAAATGTTTGACATAATAACTTAATTATTTACTCCGCAGGTAATCGATTTGTCCAACGGAAGATAAACTATATACTTAGTCGTCCAATCTTGATAAAACTATACAGATGCGATAAGGTTGTAAAATTTAAGGTTTGACAGTACCATCTCATCTAGGGAGGATCCAGGAGCCATTGGATATACACACCATCTCATATTAATAGGTACACACCAAAATTTTTTAATTATAGATGATTTTTTCGTACTTTTAGTGTTGACTTTTGTTGTTGTCAATGTCTGGCCACACTGTGACAAAGAGTTGAAAGAGGGGCTGCCCCGTATATCAAAGCTTTTCTATAAATTGCGAGTCCACCACACATTTCGCCTGATTATAATAATAGGAACAGTCTCCGTTTCTCACAAGTATCAAGTGAATAATTTTGTAATCAGTGATCTTTTGGTAACTAAAGGTAAATTAAGTATAGCTCCTGTCAATACAGAGAATTAAATAATTATTTTTTTTTTGAAAAAATGGGTCGAAATTCTCATTGTACTAAAGAAGAAGCTCGTTGGTTCTTAGTCTAAGAAAAGAAGTCAAATCTTTACGAGCCAACGCCAAATTAATGAACAGGTCTCATAATTTTGTTAAAAATGCATTAGAAAGAAAACCAAGACAGGAAACCTGTGGAAGGCCACAAAAAACAACAGAAACCCTTGACCACTACATAGTAACTTTGAGCAAAAAGGACCCATTTAAGTCATCGAAGACTATTGCAGCCGAAATTGGGAATTCAGTTAGTGGTCCAACTATCCGAAGACGACTACAAGATGCCAACCTACCAGGAAGAATTGCCAGAAAAGTCCCATTTATGCGCAAAAAAAATATCACCATGAGGCAAACTTTTACAAGGGACCACAAAGACTGGGTAGGATGCACCGGGGAGAAAAAATGGAGAAACATATTATGGAGCGATGAAACCAAGATTAATTTGTTTGGGAATGACTGTGAAAGGAATGTTCGACGCCCTAATGGAAAGGAATTCCATCCACGGTTTACAAAAAAAAAACAGTCAAACATGGAGGTGGCAATATAATGGTATGGGGTTGCTTCTCCTGGTACGGCGTAGGTCCAATTTATCAGACTACGAACAAAATGAATGCTGAAGAGTACAAATCCATATTGGAAACAGTTATGGTACCGTATGCTGAGGAAAATATGCCATCAAGATAATGATCCTAAACACACATCAAGGCTGTTATCTAAATTTTTCGAGGACCAAAAAGTTGACGTTCTGAAGTGGCCAAGCCAATCCCCCGACCTGAACCCTATTAAAAACGTGTGGAGAGACTTAAAAAAGAAATTGGCAAAGCATTCATTTTCAAATAAACAAAAATTATGGGAAGGTGTCCAAAAACTGTGGTATGAGACACCAGTAGAGACCTGCCAGGCTCCAAAAAGAATAGCAGCAGTGGCCAAAAATAGAGGTGGATACACTGGATACTAAGTTAGGAAATACTAATTTCCCAAAAAAAAGAACACAAAATGGAAATTAAAATTGTTTTTTCTTACCAACACATGAAGTGTACCTATTATTATGATCACACTGAAAACGTATCTGAAACACAAAATGATCTCTTTTATGTTATATTATTATTCTATGTTACAATTAAGTTTATTTTATTAAAAACAAATAGTTTAAGAACCAATGAGAACAAATTTTAAGTTTGAAACAATGAATAAAACTGTTTTCTGTTACCTTAAAGTCAGAGTTGATGTGTGTACCTATTAATATGATCAGGTGTGTATATTTTATCATAATTTAAGGGTCTTATGCCGGGTTTTTAAAAAGAAAGTTGGATTTTGTCATTTAATTTATATATTTTTTTGTGTTACGTTGAACAATTCTGTGGAAATGTCCTTATGAGAAGCTAAACAAATATTCTGAGTATAAGAGAAGTAGCCAATCGTAGTTTCTCATATCAGTTTTTTGACAACCAACTCACAATGAAATGAGGTATTTTCAGCGATATCATATGAGATATTAGAAAACTGAAAATAGAACTTAAGCCCTTTATTGGAGAATCATTTCAAAGACATCTATATATTAAATAGCCTACCCTCGCCTAGCCTAGTTCAAAGTTCTTGGTCTAAGCTCGAAAGTAATCTTAAACAAGAAAGAAAGTCGGTTGGTCAAGTCCGACTATAACATACTCTGTACCCTCTGCTTACGAGTTATACGCCCTCATCTCTAATTTTCACTTTCTCTCTCTCTCACTAAGATTGCCGTTCAACAGAATGCTGTGGTTATGGGTGGGGGATGGGTGGGGGTGTTAACTGGCCGTAACTGGCTCATAACTTAAGTATCGTTCATCCGATCTTTATCATTCCTTCAGCAAATCGATAAATAATTTTGATTGCTAGATATCTCTAGAAGGTAAGAACAATCTATCATGTACAGAGTATAAAAATAAAGGTCTTAAAGTGTGTGTTTTTATTTCATAAGCCTTTTTTGTTCGATTATCATTTCGTTTTCGTTTGGAAAGCTAAAGCTCTCCACTCTATGACACTTTCCTGTGTTAACGCAATTAATAAATACACAATTTGATTAAATAAAATTACCTATAGCAATAGTTTTTTAAGTACATATTATTATAGTTGGAGAAAAACATTTTTATATTTTTTTTTAACTTTATTTTACACAAATTGAACGTTTTACACTTTTGAGGCGTTTATAAACGCTGGCGAATCATTTGCGCGCGTTTTAGGGGCGATTTTAAACAGTCTGTATTTGAACGTTTACAGTTATGCGTCTGTGGCTTAAAAAATCACTGCTAATAACATTTCCTTGCTTTGTTTACAGTTGTTGTTGTTGTTGTTGGACCCACCAGCGTCCAGTTGTGTTTCCATAAAAGCTTTAATTAAGAATTAAAAATGTTTGCACTTTTGTTTACACTACACTAATTTACGTAATCCTCTTCCTCTCTCTGGCTCTCTGTGTGAGTCTCTCGCTCTCTAGACTGGACCTCAGAAACGGTAGCCTGTGCAAATATTTTTGCTACACTTGGCCGCATGAGTCTCTCGACTTGGCATAAACAAATCAATTGTTTGGGGCGGCAAAAAACAAACAACAAAAATAAATTTCGCAACGTTGACGAAAAAAAAGAATGTCTCCAGTCTTTTGGAAGCCTGCTGCATAGATCGGAAAGCAAATTTTTGGTTTAAACTAAATAACAAACACACAAAAAAAAAAACAACACAACTGGTTAAAACGAAGACGAAACAACAACCGAAACGGGGCACGCGCGTTTGCATAATGAATTAAGTCGGGTTTAGTTTTATGTCAAAGCAGTTGCAGTTGCAGTTGCCGTTGCAGTTGCAGCTGCGTCGCTGCTGTTCCCCGGCAGTAAGAAGTCTATGCAAAAAAATATAAGACAATACCTTCCTGTAATCACCAAATGCCCACATTTCACGCTTTTGCTGATAACCCACCTTAATTATACCTAAAACCATATTTAACATGACAAATCTTGGCTCAGGTATTACTTACTTTTTGCTATGAGTGAGTGATGCTCTACGTTTGTATATAGGAAGTTGTCAAGTGCCAACAAAAAATGCACGATATTATTTTTATCGGCGCTCGACGAGCTCGCGTTTATTTCTGTTCTGTTGTCGTTGTTGTTGTTGTTGTTGTTGTTTGCTGCAGGTGAGTATTTCACGTTGACTTCTTGTTTTTCATATGACAGAATATGTGAGCTTGCCGCTGTCTCGTATCTTCTTCTGGTTTCTTGCATATGAGAACTGAACAAAAAGTCACATACTTGTACATCTTGGCAAAAGCTCACATCACCATCTAGGTAGGTAAACCCAAGCGTCAAGATCGTAGCTATACTACAATTTCCGTCTTGTTTGAAAGAGAAGCAAAATGATTGAATTGAGAGTTTTTGAAGAAGGCCAAGCAAAAATAGTATAACTGTGATGCAGACAAGCATTAGATAACCTAATCACTTCACTATTCTTGAGTAGAACTCATTTGTTTGTGGATTTCTTGGGTGTTATTGTATTATTCTTTGAACTTTGAGAACTGGGACTGGGGATATGGGATCCCAATCTGATTGGCTGATTGCAGAAATCGTGCACAACATTAGCATTGCTAAAGTCAACTTTAAAGGTATTCTAAACAGGGTTGCAAACCGGGAGGCGGCGACTCTGGTATTTTTGGGAAGTCCGAACCGTAGCAGACTTTTTTCCCGCCTGAACCTGAACCTGAACCTGAACCTGAACCGGAGCAAAAATAGGAAAAAATGGCTTCGCTTTAATAAATACAGGGCTGCAAACTGGTTTTAAACCGAAACGGCGCGAATCCGAAATTCCGGTTTTTTTTTACTGTGAACCAAACCCTGAACCGAACCATGAGGACGATGAATAGATGAAGCTTTTGCTTCGACTAAAAAAAAAAAAAAATTTCTTCCATTTGTTATTTTCTCCTTTTCGCACTCTCAATGTACATACATATATGTTTGTACATATGTAAAACGATTTCAATACATGAAGAATACATATGTAGAATACATAGAAGAATTTATATTACATACACATCGACCACAATACGTCCGATCAGAGATATTAATTTGTAATATAATACAAATTCAATGTAAATACCTTTGTAAACAGCACAATGTATTGAACACTTTATTTTTCATCATATAAATATACATATGCGCCAATCTAACCAACCCGGTGCATGCTACTGCAAAAATCATGTCAGCCGAATACAAACAGAAGTGTGTGCCACACGCAGCGTTGCCAATTTAGCTATTTTTTCCACCATATATAGCTATTTTGTAAGCTCAATAGTCGGAATCAATTTAATTTTGCCGGAGCCACCAATTCTAGCTAATTATTTTACATTGTTTAGCCATTTTAAATTAATCTCTGTTAAGTTTTAGCATTTTGAAAAGTCAATATTTGGTGGAAAAAAATAGTTAAATTGGCAACACTAGCCATGCGCCAAAAATTGGGTGCTAAGAAGAATGGATACAGAAAGAGACAGAAAACACACAAGTCAGAACAATAAAAACCCGCATTTCATTTCGTTTGAGAAGTTTTGACTGAGAAGGTGTGAAGCAAATGTCACGAATGCAAACTAAATATGACCGACTGGCATGCAGCAAATTTATTGAGTCACCTTCAAAAGAAGACAAAGGCATTTTTGATCAAATCATTGTGAAAGAAGTTCCAAGTGTTGCGAATAAACACCAATCGATGCTCAATTTTATTTTTTTATTTATCTATTTATTTAGAGTTGACTAAAAAAGGCTGTCAACAAAAATGTATATACGTTACAAAAAATTTTTATGAGCTATTGAAGCCTGTCAAAGAAAATCTAATAAAATTACAAAATAAACTAATAACGACTCCGACACGGTGGGGGAATTTTATTTGCCCGTCCGGCCAGCTATGCCCCTATTCACAGCCGACTACAATTGGCTAGAGACGTTATTAGAGCTAACCAGAACTTTAATAATATAGAGATCGAGAACAGGGAGAGAGAGAGAAAAAACCAAAACCTATAGTTATGTAGGAACAAGGGAAAAACTAAGATAATATAAGAGCGAAAAATATCTAAAAGCAAACTTTAAAAATAAAAAATTTATACTTAAAACTTAAAACTAAATAACCGAAAAATCTCTGACCCGTTGGGGGAGGATTCTTTAGCCAGTCCGGCAAGCTATGCCCCTACTCACAGCTGGGAGTGGTCAGAGATTTCCCCGGAGATAATTATAGAGAGAAGTTTTTATAGAGAAGAGAGATAGGTCTGTTGAGAGCAGGTGATTGAGATCATTGTAATTTTGACATAAGACCCGAAAACGATTATGCTGGGCATAATCGGTTGTGCATCTGGGCAAGATTAAAGGTAAATAGTTTCTAGTTGGCCTAGAAGGAACGGAAAAGTTAATGTGCCCTAAGAGTTCGGTAGAGTCTACATCACTAATGATTAGCCAAGGACTGTTTTACGATTAGCTAACGATGGAAGGTTAATAGGCAAGAGTCTGCTGGAGTACGATGGCAGACGAAGGTTAGGGTCCCAATTTAGTCCACGAAGACCAAAAAGCAAGAATTGCTTTGTACTGATTCAATACGATCGATACGATCTTTTTATATTGCGGACAACAGAAAGACGAGCAGTATTCAAGTACAGGACGGATAAGAGCAGTGTACAGGAGCTTTGTGGTATATGGATCATTAAATTCCTTCGACCATTGAAACTCAATTTGGGGTCAAAAAGAATTCCAAGATCAACGACTGTAGATATTCGTTGCAGGGGTTCATTGCCAACGTTTGCACCAAGACTGCAAGGAGTTTAAATCATCTTGCAGTCTGATCGAATGCGTCGGGTCATTGAAAGATAAAATAAGTTTAACGTCATCGGCATACATAAGTATCCGAGAATAAGATAGTATTGTAGGTAGGTCATTAATAAAAAGAGTAAAAAACAAAGGACCAAGGTGATTGCGGTACACCGGACGTTACAGAGACGGGCTTTGAAGTGTCTGAACATAATATAACTTTCTGCGCTCTATTTTTTAAATAGGACGAAATCCAGAGCAGAAAAGAGGCGGGAAATCCTAACCAATTAAGCTTATAGAGGAGAAGATCATGGTTTACAGAATCAAAAGCCTTACTAAAGTGGGTGCAAATGACATCGGTTTGCTTTTGTGAGAGAAAGACTGATTAAAGTGCATACGAGAAAGCAAAATCAATCTTACTGAAGATTTATATACTAGCAATGAAGGAAGTCCATATCCATCAACCGAGCACCAATCTCACGTCAATTATAGTCGACGTTTTACAGTTTTACAATGTATTTATGCGTCAGGTGTATACCTATTGTATAGTAATTTTATATATATTGGGTAAAACGTGGAACGAACCAAGGTTCGAACCAAAACCAAAGCCGAAAACCTCGAACCTCAAATTTTCGAATGATATAGACGTCCGATCTGCCTGAAGTTGGCATTCTTGAAAAGCTTGATAAATATAAAGCTTTATTGCCAAGTTTCAGTCAGATAGCTTTGAAACTGACTGCGTGCCTAAGCTTTATTTAAGGGCATATTTTAATTTGTTTATAACTTTAAAAATGAATATTTTTTAAACTAAAAAAGTCTCCATCTTTTTGAAATCACCGTAATTGAAGTTATGTTTAGGGCAATAACTTGTATATCCTTAGAAGCTATATAGCTTCATGGTGGTTAACACTGAAAAAAATTTTATGTAAAAACTTTAGCAACAATTACTTAATATTATTAAACGATTTACAAATTTATTAATCTTTGATTTAAGTAGATACAGTAAAATACTTTTCAGCAATATCAACCCGAGACCTGTCCGATAAACCAAACCTGAGAAATTAAGTTTTAAAAAAACTCTTTTTTTCCATTTTTCCGTTTTTGAAATTGTTTATGAAATTAACCAAAATTTTATTTGCAAATCCGAAAATCACGTTTTGGTGGGAGTGTCGAGATCTAATTTCGAATTTTTTTTTAATTGAATCAAAAATGGTCAATTGGTTTCAAAAAGAATGATCTGTTTGAATATGTTACAATACCTTCCATATTTTCCCCTTTTTGGAAAATAGCTTAAATTGAAATTGTAATAAGCATTTAATTTTTGTTGTTTCTTTTGACCTTTTTTCTTAAATGCAAAACACGTTTTCAATTAAAAAAAATAAAATAAACGACAAAGTCAACTGAAAAGCATTGAGAAAAAAACTCTAAAAATGCTAAAATGAAATGAGTATCGGCAGCATTGTGCGGGTCCAATATAGAGAGAGAGCACAGGGGCTGGAGTTGGGGTTGAGGTGTCACCCACCGGATCGTTAGAGTTACCTCAGAAAGCGGCAACATGGCTCAGCGCCTGCTTAGTCAGCAGCAGCGGCTACCCTGAAAAAGTCGATCCACACATTTGAAGCTGTTGTTTCGGTTTCGTTTACGTTTTCTATGTCACGGGACGGCTTTGTATTACCCACACCCGTTTATCCTCCTCCTCCAGAGCTGTGCAATTGAATACCCCAAACAAGCTAGAAAAATGCGCTTGAATTGCATTTTGCATTTGATGATGACGGAAAACGGTTGACTTCTTCTTATGTGTGTAATTTGTTGCAACCCGAATGCGGGTCGCGACCCCCTTCTACTTGCCTCACTTGTGGCACGTGTGGACACACACGTGTATTGCCAGCATGAACCCCTTTTAGTTAACCAAGTTGAAAGTCCGACATGTGTTTGGACAATTTGTACATCTAATTTATGATTCAGCAAAGACGAAGACCTGTGAGTCAGTAAAAGTTCCTAGCGTACTACATACATAAGATTCATAATGAACACATTAAATGTTTTTGTTTACGAAATTTGATCAGCTTTTTGTATATTTTCCGCTGAGGCTTTTACTTGAGTTTTTCGTTTTGTTTTGTCGCTAAAAATTTCAAATGCGAATCTGAAAGCAAATAGTGGGTGAAGCTGAAGTGCGAATTATTTATTTTTATTATGCTCAAGGTGAATTCGGAGAAAACATCTGCAGGGAAAAGCGGAAAGCCTCCCATTAAGATAATTAGGATTAGAATTTTAAACACAAAACAAAGAAGTGAAGCTTACTTGTCAATTGCCATCTATTCAATCCTCATGATAATCTAAACTCATTAAATCTTTTTTTAAATTTCGCGATTTTTTGGTCCTTTTGACCTTCTATTTACGCGTCTTCTCATGTCAATCTAAACCCATATAAGAATATTGCAAATGTTAAATTTCATTAAGCCGATTGACCGACACCTCCTATTTACCCGTCTTGAATTGCCAACTATTAAATCTTTATGATAATCTGAACTAAACATAAAATGTTATGGATTTCCGGACTTTTTAGAACGCTTGATCTTGCAAAATTTTGAAAATTTCGGTTCTTTTTGAACCGTTTGATCTAACCATAACAATCTTAATGATTTACAAAACTCATAAAATTTTGCAAATTTCGCGATTTTTTGGACAGTATATTTACCCGTCTACTTCTGCCGTCCATAAAGTCTCCATTATAATCTTTGGTCAAATAAAAAATTTGCAAATTTCTCGTTTCTTTTAACATTTTGATCTACACCTCGTATTTATCCATTTACATTGCCGTCTACTTTACCATCCGACAAATCTTCATAATAATCTTATGTCTTACGAAAAATTGTCAAAAAATACTATTTTGGAATGTTGAATCTACGCCTGCGCTTTTGCAGTTTTTGGTCATCACCTTTTATAGATGCGTCTTCAATTGGCATTTAACCAATCTTCATTATAATCTTAGGTCCTATGAAAATTTTTTTTATCATTGAATCTCTACCTTCTATTTACCAACTCCTGCATGGTTGGTTGATTAGATGCATCAAGCGCTTTAATAAATACTCTTAAAATAGTTTTGCAAATTTCGCGGTTTTTCTGACCATTGAAATAAATGTTAAATAGCATGTGTTCAACCCCAGGTTATTAACTATCTGTGTCTCAAGTTTCATCCGAATCCTTTTAGTTATTTGTGCGTGAATCCGCTTTCATAAATACTCTTATAATAATTTTGCAAAATTTCGCAGTTTTTTTTTACCATTTAATAGCCTATTTACATGGGGCTACATCTCACATCCACCAGTCGAAATTTTCTCATCCATTTCAACATCCACTATGCATTTCACACTGTTCGACTACATTTTCAGCCGATAGTTTTCATTAGGTAAGAAAAATGTAAATATAGCCTTTTTTGTCTTCGATAAAACGAGTCATTTTTGAGTAAATAATATAAATTTGTAATTTATTTGGCGACCTTTTTAATGTTTAATTACTGAGTTTAGCTGGCTCTAGTTCCGAAAAAGTTGCGTTTGTTCACAACTGTAAACAACTTATGCATTGTAGCAGTTCCCAACTGATCTAAGCAATGATTGTATGAAGAGGCAGTTGGCAATCATGCTTTCTTCAGCGAAAAGTCTACTGAAGAGTCGTTAGGGATAACGATGAAACAGTTCTGTATAGACAAGCTCTTTTTGGTGGTACAATGCATAAGTTGTTTACAGTTGTGTACAAACGCAACTTTTTCGGACCTAGAGCCAGCCAACTCACACTAAGTAAATAATATAAAATAATAATAAAGTCAATAAAGTGAATAAATCTGAGTAATAACGGCTGGTTCTTGAATTTGAATGGTAACATGTTATCGCCTCAGATTGATATCGCTTATTAATCGATTTTTAATCGATAATTGTCGAAGGCTATCCTACATAATGCTCAGGCTGCGAAACTAGAGCTGCGGCCGCATCTAAAGAAGGCAGAATGACACGCAGAGCAGAGAGAGCTGCTACTGAAAACAGTTTTTTTGAGATCGCCAACTAATATCTGTAAGTATATTATATCTGTAATACTTTTGGATACTTTCAAAACAACTTTTTCGTACTGCCAAGCCATTTTTCTCCAGTTCTACTTAACCGATTTTGATGAAACAAAATGCTATCGACGCAGAATCACCATTCACCATTCTCGGACTGCATTTTTACATTTTTGATTTATTTTCTTACTTTCTTGCAAAAAAACTACTTCAAACTTTAAACGCATTTATCTCGAAACCACGTTTTACGAATGGCGGCCATGATATCTCCAGCAGAGAACTTCAAAAATCAGTTTTTTCTTGATTGGCTCACACACAAAACTTCTTACTCACATTTAATCAATCAACAAAACTTAGAGCTGAATATATTCAACTCACATCGAGCGGAGTTATGTGATCGAACGTGTATGTTCATATTTATTCATCGAACAGAACTCAGTGCTGAATATATTCAGCTCATACCGGCAGTCGCATCGAGCGGTTGAGCTAAAGTTTTTTGATCAAAAAAAAACTCAGCGTTGACCGGATACTCTTTCCATCTCTCTCTTTTTCATAGCTGTCAGCAGCGACGTCACTGCCTATGCGTCTTTGCAAGAGTTTATTCATACGAATTGATTTTCGCTCACTCTAAACAATCGTCGTTGAGCCAAACGAACAATCAGCCGAACTGATTGGAATGAAGTCGAACATGATTATAATCAGAGTGCCAACAATTGGTTCGAATAAAACTCTGCTGCAAACATGTTGAATATGCAAGTTTGATTAATAGAGCGCGAAGCCTGTTTATTCGGGTGTTGAATAATGTGTAAGCGTTTTGCAGTCGAACGAAGCCGTTCTCTGATCTCCAGTTACATTGAACCGATTTTGATGAACCTAAGTGAAATCGACGCTAAATTGTCACCATTCTGGTCTGAACTATAATCATAATTTTAAAAAAATTTTTACTATTTTTTTTTTACACTAAACATCAAAAAAAGTGCCCAAAATCGAAATTTTTCAATGGCCGCCATTTTGTCAAAAAAAATCACAAAATTTTTTTCGATTTTCAGCCCAGAATGACATCTGCACTGATTATAACCCCGTTTTTGCTTTTCATTTCAGACAACCTGGAGACGAGAAATCGTGGCCGCCAGTACTATATCTTTATTTTTTGGACCCCCCACTTTGATGGCCGAGAACTTTTTGAACAGCCCTCCTATCGAAGCATACTTTAATCTGTTTGTAACACAATTAAAAAAAAAACAGAATTGGAAAAACTCTTTGCGTTTTCAAATAAGATTTTTTTTAAAAATAGGTCCAAAAAACAGCCTCGACTTGGAGAATCCCCCCTTAAACCGTTGAACCGGATCTCTTCCAAAATGTTTTCTGTTTGCAACCCTGATAAGCAGATGCAATGAAATAGCAAGTAGCACTAGAGTACCAATATCAATTGATACAGAGTTTGTGAATGAAAAGCACACAATGGCAAATCTGGCGGTTATCAAAAGATCAAAGATGGATAAGGAATAGTAATAGTAATAGTAATTTTGTGTACCTTTTACCTTTACATAGGTCTTAATTTTCATTTACCTTGTCAATAGGTAAGGTACTAGGTACTTTTCGTACGTGATTTTTCCGCTCCGATTACATAATAGTCAGAGATGCTGCCGCGTTCTGCCATATTGAAAAGAAAAGTATCAGGGACCTGTTTGTGGCTTTGACTGGACGTCCGGTAAACATTCCTTGTTCAAAAACTATACGATCCATGCTAGATAATAGGAGCGCAGACTCTCAGCCAAGCTTCCCATTCTTCACTTTCGTAATCATTTTGCGATTTTAAGACAAATTTTGCCCAGAATAACGGTTGCAAATCGCAAAATTTTTACACATGTAAAAATGGGAGCACAGCTGTATAAGAAAATTATCGCCGGTATTTTTCAAAATTCTCATTTTATATATGTACGACTGCCTATATCTGGAGTTGCAATAACAAAAGTTACTTTCGTGTAACCGGCCACTAAATATATAGATAGCAATCTGCATCGTCATTCTCTCGTGCTCTCATATAAGCGTGTGCGATTTTCCCCACACACATGAAATAAGTGCTACTACATATATTAGCTGAAGTTCATAGCAAATACCGACTTAGAGATATCCCAATGTTAAATAGTTATAGTTAAAGTGTACAGTTTTGGAGGAAACACGTGAAGCCCGAGTTTTTAGACTAGGCTGATTTAAAGGTAATAGAGCGGGATAGTTGAGCTGATGCTGAAATCATTTGAACGCTTTGAACTTAGTTGTTACGAAATATGCTGAACAATCTTTACCAAACACATTATTCAAGCGATTGTACAATTCTTCCTAAGGGAAAGCAACGGTAACTTGGAATGCTGTTAACAGATCCGTAGTAGAAGCAGATAAAGTTTACAACAGTAGCAGCATCAGATGTAACAGAGTTTATGACAGTATTCAACGAATTTTGGAACTAGACCTTCAAGCGAGGCAAAGATCTTTGCTAGGTTCTAAATAACAAAATTGTAAAGTGTTTTAAAGATTGGCTTGTTAAAGAAATTACGGAAAATTTGGAAACTGTTGTCAATGAGAGTTCAACTTTAAAGAATTGTGAACACTTTTACGATACCAGAAATGGAAGATTGAATAAGACTGAGAATTGTTATGAAAATTCTAATATTGAATTGGAAGTCTTAACTTACCGTGCCGATTATAGCAAATCTTTGGCATCTATACTTAAGTATAACAATAATTGCAATGTTTTTTTGTGTAAGTATAATACCATTTTGCCTAGCTCTGCCCCTATTGAAAGAATTTTTAGCAGTAGAGGCCAAATACCTAAGCCAAAAAGAAATATTCAAAACTCTTGTTATATAAAAAAAGCAAGATGGTAAATGGGAAACATTTGTATAATATAACATCATAAGACATTAAAATGTTCCATTTTTAAACCTTATATGGGCATTTCCACAGAAAGGTCAACCAAAAAGCGAAAACATCGATTCATTTTATGCAGCTAACTTGTTTTATGTATATCTATATAAGTTCCTGAATCAAAATTTTTATGTTTTTTAGACTTACGCAAAAGAATACATTTATAAATTTAAGAAAAGCATCACAAGAACAGCGTTAGAGAAAGGCTTGTCACGTAACGTATGTCGCGTTGCTTATCATAATGAGTCAATCAGCTATAAATATATAGTTACAACATTGCAGATCATATTAAACTTAGTTGCATTAAAAAACTCGAATGCATTCCGCAGAGATTTGCTCTTCTGTGAATGCAGACAAAACGCACTTCCGTTTTCTGTCACGTTGCGTATGCCTTTTTGTCTGCCTGTATCTTGGGACCTTACTGTCTACAACTCTCAGCTTTTACATTAAGTGCTATCCAAAATTCAATATGCGGAAATTTATGGTTAAATGTTTCTTTGTTTTTCTTCATAATAAAGGCATAAAATTCGTACGATTGTGACGTTCGTAGCTATGGAAATGCCCATATTTGAATTTAAACCCGTACAGTTAATATTTATTACTGATATAAATTGATGAAAAATGATTTTTAATTTAAAAGTACCTATTCTGTACCTTTACCTTAACCTAGGTACTGGAAATTCCGGATACCTTTTACTTTACCTAGGTATATTTTTTGACATTTACCTTGTACCTTAACTAGGTGAGACAATTGGGTACCTTACCAATCACTGATTATACTCAACCATAGACCTTGAGCCAGCCAGATGTAACTTTGACTAAAATCAAAAACAGGTCACTAAAACCCCATATACATGTAAATAATGGTCAGTACGCCATAATGTTTGTAATAAAAACCTAAAAAAACGGTTTCCCTATTATAAAACAAGCAAAAAAAACCATGTGTTTATGGTTATGCTTATGTTATAATTAATAACTGTTGATTTATGATGTTTATAAAGAATTATACAGAATCACTACCATAGACCTTGAGCTAGACAGATGTAAGTTTAACAAAAATTGTACAAGAAGATGATAAACTTTCTTCTATCAACAATTAGTTTTTTCTCGATCGATTCGTGATGAAAACTGTTAAGAGTTTATGTTTAGGTGAGTAATTTTTGTTCCACAATCAAATCTATTTTACGAAAACACCAACAAAAATGGTATCAAAAAAATGTTGAAAATTTAAAATTGGATCCAAAAAGTGGTGATACCTCTTTGATACAAGTATTGAACGATTTGTAAAGTGAACCATATATACATAAAATGCAAACCGATGGTTTCCTAGGAGCACAAATGCTTTTTTCGCCATATCATTTTATTGACAAATGCTTGTCTTCATATAAACCCTTGCCATTCTGTATATGTATATAGAATTTTAAAATGTTTCTACGACCCTGCCCCACTAACCGCTACATTCATACATTGGCGGCAACTGTAATAGGCCCATACCCAAACACAACTGTGTTTTTGTTCGACAAAAGAAAACATTCCTGCGGTAACTCCCAGCAACAACAGTTAGATGCAACTGGAACAGATTTTGGCATGCCATGGGGAATGCCATACATAAAAACCACCTGAGTATGTGCCATAAACACACAGCCATAAACCATAAGGAGGAGAAAAGTGTACAATAATATAGTGGCTAAAGGTGGCAACTAGAGAAACGTAACCAAATAAAAAACAAAATACATGAATCAGAAACCCGGTGATCGCGCGTTGATCATGACTTTTGCTGGTGACGCGTCGACCAAGCGTCGCTGCGTTTTTCATCGAAAGGCACGTGCGACTCGGGGGTCGTGATAATGAGCTCATAAGTAAAACTGCACTAGCAGTCAGCAGTAAACACTCACCTGGGCTGCAAGACGGGACTTAGAGGTGTGGTAAAATAGCCACTATGCTCGGGCGAAAGGCCGTTATAGCTATCCCGATGAGCGGCGCTGGTCAGCTGGGTAAAGCTTTGCATTGTGGAGAGAGCATGCGAGGGTGAGGGTGAATCGCCACCCACAGAACTGGCCGAGTTGTTTTGATGGTGATGATGTTGTTGTTGTTGTTGTTGTTGTTGCTGATGCTGCAGCTGTAGCTGATGGTGTAGGTGTTGCTGCTGCTGCTGCTGTTGATGATGATGATGATGATGATGATGGTGATGTTGTTGCTGCAAGATTTGCTCCTGGGTTAGGGTTAGAGTGTACATGGCCGCATTGGGATCTTTTAGATTTTGTAAATCTGACACAGGTGTCAACATATGAAAGCTGGTACTGTGACTATCATCAAAGCATTCATCCTTAAGCGTATCCTGTATCACTTCATCGATATTGGGGGTGCCTGCAGCGGCTGCTGCTGCCACGGCTGCTGCATTTACGGCCACAACATGTTGCGGTATATGATCGGCGCCACCACCGCCTCCACCGCCTCCACCGCCCCCGTAAACGCTATAGAGCGCAAAATTGTTACGCATTATGGAATCCGTATTGCCGCCGCCGCCGCCGTGATCGTACAAATGGGTATGCGGATGGGTATGCGGGTGGTAGGGCAAGTGAGCTAGAAAATGCTGAGAAGCCGCCAAGGCGTAGATTTCTGCCTTCTCTGCCGTTGAGCCACTCAGATCATAGGCCAACCAACCGGAGGGCTGATGTTGCTCTTGTTGCTGTTGCTGCAATTGCTGACTTAGAAATTGCTGCTGTTCGTAGATTTGTTGCTCCTGTTGTTGTTGTGCCTGGGCATAGTTAATCACTTTGATTTTGTTATCAACACTTTCACTCGCGTCACTTGGCTGCCGATTATCATTTATCACATTTACGTTTACATTCGATGTTGCGGCTGCTGTTGCAGTTACTACGGCTGTTGTTGTTAATGTTGCTGCCTCGGACACTGGCGACGCGTTTGTTGTGTTTGTGGTAACCGTTTGCTTTGCTGTTTCGCTGACAACTGATGTGTTGTGAGCCTGCAAGCGTTCGGCGGACTCAAGTGACGACGACGATAAATTCGCTGTGGCAGCCGTCGTCGTCGGCGTTGCTGATGACGTCGCCGCCGCTGCTGCTGCTGCTGTTGTTGCTTCTGGCTCGGCTGCTATTGCCATCTCTTTCTTCTCTTCTGGGCTGCCTGCCGCATTTGATCCTGTGGTGGTGGTGGTGGCACGTCCTTGCTTAGCCTGTTGTTGTGTTTTGGCATTGGCCTTAGCCGTGATAATTTTCATATTGGCCGCATTGTTTAACAAATTGCTAACCCCCACACGCGGCGGCGGCGGCGGCGGCTGCGGCACACTCTTTTCCTTATCCTTTTGCTTGCTGATCTTGGTCATAGTTTCTCGACGCACTGACCCAACGTACGTGTCCGTGTTCGGCGCGTTTTTTACACAAACTGAGCTCTGGCCCGGAGTGCGCTTTAATTTCGAAACACGACAAAACAAAAATAAATCAATAAATAAAATTGTTGTTTTTTTTTCCAGATTCCACTACAGAGTACTTCAGCGCGCTCTGTGTTACTGTGGCTCTCTCCTCCCATTCGTTTGGGGTTTGCTCCACATGCCGTTATACATTTTTTTGAATCTAAATCATCATCTCTGTGTACAGCTTCTAACGTCACACGCGCTCTTTAAATCTTGCTCTCATTTTTGGCTGAGTGGGAGCTTCGCTCTCCTCCTGCTCTGCTCTGCGCCTGCGTCGACAACTTTGGCTTTGCCTGCCTGCCTGCCTGCCTTATCGCACATACTACATACGGTTGACTGCTTTGACTATCAATTCGCTCTCTCGCTCTAACAAATGGCAATCCAACAACACTTCAGTTTTTAGCTACGCCTCTCAATATATTACAGTCAGCTCGCCGCAGGCCGTGGCAAGCAGGGAGGGGGCAGGGCCGAAGCAGAGGCCATGCCGGGACCGCAAAGACCTTAACTGTTGCTGTTGCTTGATTGGTGTTGTTGTTGTTGTTGTTGTTGTTGCAGGCGGCTGTTGTTGTGGTTGGCTGTTGCCATCGTAGACACAAATAAGTAAAAATATATAAAATCATTATTCAAAATTCACAACAATTGCCCCAGATGAATGCACTAAGTAAGTATTTAAACAGAAGCAACTGATAGTCCATTTGGAATTTTAAAAAGTGCAAGGCATAACATTTTCAATTTCCTACCCTCGAGAGAAAAACGCCTCCCAAATTAATTTTACAATCGTTGTTTAATAACTTGTATAAATAAATCTTAAGTTTAGGTTTAAAAGTAAGCATAATATAGGGAAACAATGTTTGGTTTCTAAACCAAAGTTCACACAGGCAAATAATTTGACATATTTTCAATGAAAATTGGACTAAAAAGCCTTGATTGCAGATTTTGCAGGACTTAAAACATAAACTATGGTTTTATTCACTAATAATTTGATCATACACACCTGATCATATTAATAGGTACACACATCAACTCTGACTTTAAGGTAACAGAAAACCGTTTTATTCATTGTTTCAAACTTAAAATTTGTTCTCATTGGTTCTTAAACTATTTGTTTTTAATAAAATAAACTTAATGGTAACATAGAATAATAATATAACATAAAAGAGATCATTTTGTGTTTCAGATACGTTTTCAGTGTGATCTTAATAATAGGTACACTTCATGTGTTGGTAAGAAAAAAAATTTGTATTTCCATTTTGTGTTTTTTTTTTTAGGTAAATTAGTATTTCCTAACTTAGTTTCCAGTGTATCCACCTCTATTTTTGGCCACTACTGCTATTCTTTTTTGCATACTTTTAATAAGAGCCTGGCAGGTCTCTACTGGTGTCTCATACCACAGTATGTTTTTGGACACCTTCCCATAATTTTTGTTTATTTGAAAATGAATGCTTTGCCAATTTCTTTTTTAAGTCTCCCCACAAGTTTTCAATGGGGTTAAGGTCGGGGGATTGGCTTGGCCACTTCAGAACGTCAACTTTTTGGTCCTCGAAAAATTTAGATAACAGCCTTGATGTGTGTTTTGGATCATTATCTTGCTGAAATACCCAACGTAATGGCATATTTTCCTCAGCATACGGTACCATAACTGTTTCCAATATGGATTCGTACTCTTCAGCATTCATTTTGTTCGCAGTCTGATAAATTGGACCTACGCCGTACCAGGAGAAGCAACCCCATACTATTATATTGCCACCTCCATGTTTGACTGTTTTTTTTGTAAACCGTGGATGGAATTCCTTTCCATTAGGGCGTCGAACATTCCTTTCACAGTCATTCCCAAACAAATTAATCTTGGTTTCATCGCTCCATAAGCCTTCGATGACTTAAATGGGTCCTTTTTGCTCAAAGTTACTATATAGTGGTCAAGGGTTTCTGTTGTTTTTTGTGGCCTTCGACGGGTTTCCTGTCGTGGTTTTCTTTCTAATGCATTTTTAACAAAATTATGAGACCTGTTGATTAATTTGGCGATGGCTCGTAAAGATTTGCCTTCTTTTCTCAGACTAAGAACCAATCGAGCTTCTTCTTTAGTACAATGAGAATTTCGACACATTTTTTCTAAAAAAGAGCTATACTTAATTTACCTTTAGTTACCAAAAGATCACTGATTACAAAATTATTCACTTGATACTTGTGAGAAACGGAGACTGTACCTATTATTATGATCAGGCGAAATGTGTGGTGGACTCGCAATTTATAGAAAAGCTTTGATATACGGGGCAGCCCCTCTTTCAACTCTTTGTCACAGTGTGGCCAGACATTGACAGCAACAAAAAACCAAAAATTAAAAAGTTGTCAACACTAAAAGTACGAAAAAACCATCTATAATTAAAAAATTCCGGTGTGTACCTATTAATATGATCAGGTGTGTATATGGCCAAGAAGCTCGCCAATTTGGCCAATTTGGCAAAACTTTCATCAAATTTCTCAAAATTATTTGCCTGTGTGAACTTAGGTTTCTTTCAAGTTTTAATTCGAATCTTGTTTTAAAGCATTTTAGACTTTTGTAATATTATCAGCAAATCGCTCTTACAAAACTTAATTTGACTAATCAATGGTCGAATAGATCTCACTCATTACACAGTGGAACCCTCAAAAAAGCCTGGGAACGGCACCAAAAAATTGTGAAACTACTAGCAACGCCTCATACCCAGTTTTTCTTAATCACGTCAAGTTCACGTTTATTGGGTACATTTATACTAGCAACTGGGGATGTCGAAAATATTATCGATATTTAGAAATATTGATATTTTTGCCCAAAATGACAAAAATCATTATCGCATATATCGGATATCGAATATTTTTCGTTGATATTTTCATTTTGTGGCGAATAACTATTTCTTGTGCTCAAGCTTGTCTCTGGACATGTAAAGCAAAATGTTTAATTGCTGTTTTATTAAAGTTGATGCACCGAAATTGCAAAAAAGTTTTAAAGACTAGTGACAAATCAACTAATATAAAGGCGCACTTAAAAGCAAAGCATAAAGATGCTTGGCTGAAGTGCAGCTCATCTTTAAAAACGGTAAATGCAAATATTATTGATTTTGACTTCTGGGAATTTTAATTTAACGTTATTTACCCTGGATCGGGACCCCAAGGAAAGGAAAGACGCATTGTTAGTGCTTTCTGATTTGGCATTGTCATATCATATTACACCGGAAAGCTCCGTGTCGTCGGAACGCTATAAAAAGTGTGGTTTCTGACACCAGAAACCGAATGGCCGATGAGCACATTGCAAAACGGGTCTTCTTAAAATCTGTGTCTAATGAATTTAAAAAGTAAATACTTCTTTCGGTCCATAAATTTAAATTCATGAATAAGTTTGCCGAACTTCTTGTTATAACAATTGTTATACCAAATTTCCGCCTCCAATGGATAAGCGGTAACTTAGAAAATGGAATCAATGGAAAACAACTCTATAGAATTTTTTAAGATTTTAAATATATTGAGATGCTGACCAGTAAAATGTGTCCTTTAGAGATGATAACATGCATCGAAAAACCGCGATAGTGGGTACCGCATTTGACATCATCCATTATCGAGTCCATTTAGGCCATAAACTAGAGATAAAAATAGAGAAAAATTATCTTCGGCTCGACCGAAGTTTATATACCCTTGTTGTATCATGATGGCGCCACTACTTTGAGCATTTGCTTTTGTTATATGGCAGCTATACGATGTGTTCATCCGATTTTGACCAAAATGCCCAAAATTGTGTGGAAACTGATAATATTCATAATTGGAAAGTAAAAAGACGCTACCATTGAAAACAAAAAAGTTTTTCTCACTAGAACTACTTTTTCTACCGATCGTTCCTATGGCAGCTATATGCTATAGTCATCCGATTTAAATCAAACTTGGCAGAATTGTGTGGTAGCATATAGTATTGACCAGTAACAAGTTTAAGAGCGATAGCATTGAAAATAAAAAAGTTTTTCCTATTAAGATTTTTTCTCTGATCTAACTTTTGTATGGCAGCTATACTCACGGTTGCCACTTGAAAATATTAAATTACAACAAAAAAAATTTAAAAAAGAGCCATTTTCATTAAAAAAGAGCCAACAAGACAACATAAGTCTTGAGAACTCTGAATAGGTATTGGTCTTTATATCAAAATACTAAAATAACAGCTTGATCTTATCAAAATGACTTATTCAAGTATACTTAACGAAATATAACATTACAGACAGGAACTGTAAAAAACTTCCACTTTACGAACTTTATTAACATATCTTTAAGGGCAGATTTCTCATCTACTGCTATTTGCCAGATAAACTTAGAAATTACTCTGTTACTTGATAGTTTATGTGACAGTTAGTGCTTTGTAAAAGATGTGAAATCGACCCTTCAAGGTTATAATAGCTTCCTAAAAATACGGAAAACACACTTTTGCTTTTATTCCTTATTGCCACAGATTTCATTACATTATAAAAACTAAACAGTCAATCGGTTCTCTATAAGATCGGTTACTTCTCTGTATTTCTATGTATTTTACAGACCAGACATAGTGTGGCTCTATACTCGTACTCAGCTTCTTGCAAAGTATTATATTTGAAACTAAATCAAATTCGTGTTTTGCAACAATTTGCCTAACCAGATCCAAGTAAAACTCACGCACCTTTTTCTTTACTTATAAAATGGTGGATTTCCTTATACACTTGCTATCCATATATTGTGTCTAATTTCCAAATTATATCTATAAGAGTGTGTAAAACAGCTATTGAGAATTACACTATGCAACACTTTCCAGTATATTGAAGGGTTGGTGGTGATTCTAGATGATTTTCGTGTGTAGAACACGAATCTGTTTTCGAAAATGGTGCATCCTTTCTAGATTTTCGGTAATTTTTGATTTAAGTGGTTTAGAATGCCTATTTTAAACTTTTCTAGGGGCTTTTTGTACTTTTGTTTTTTAAAATTTTTTTTTAAAATAAATTATCCCAATCAATTCTACGATTTTCTTAAGCGAAGATATTATACCATTTACCTAAATATATCTGGTCTTACTTCGCAGAATTTTTGAAATTTTATTATTTCTACGTCTTTTTCGGGCTCCATGCAAAAGAGCCAATTCCAATAAAAATGTGCCAGTGCACCAACAGGAAAAAAAACACAATTTTTGGTGCACAAACACCAAGTGTGGCAAACGTGGCTATACTATATAGTTGTCCGATTTTCATCAAACCTGGTGGAATTATGTAAAATCATAGAAAACTGAAAAATTGCGAGATTTGGGGGCGTTTGCATTGAAAACCAAAAAGTTTTTATCACTAAAACTAGTTTTTTGACCGATCGTTCCTATGGCAGCTATATGCTATAGTCATCCGATCCGGCCAGTTCCGACAAAAGTGCAGCATATTTGTACCAAAAGGCTACGTGCAAAGTTTGGTTAAGATAGCTTTTAAACTGACGGAGGAGATAGCAGAGAAACAGACGGACGGACGCACAGTGGGAGATTTCGTAGATTTAGGTGGAATTAATTCAAATTTTAGATTTAAAAGAATGAAATCCCTTGAATGATATTTTCGAAGAAATATTTTTTGACTTAAATTCTTAATTAAAAAATAAATTTTGATTAAAAAAAAATTAATTTTGAATTTTTAAATTTTTTTTTTTAGTTTTGAATTTTTGACGAAAACTATAACTTTTTTTTAGAGTAGTTTGGAGTGCTAAACTAGAAAATCAATTTTAAAAAATTTTAATGCGAACGTTTTTTTCCTTTTTTTTAAATTTTTTCGGTAGGAACAGTTACTGCTTAAGCCATATTTCAATTCAGGAACTTCAGACTAAGTCAAGCAAGATGCAAATTTCCCATTATCGCTTAAGCCCTTGTTTTTGAATCGGTTTACTAGTTTGAGCACAAAGCTCAAAAATATATTGAAAAACCGATTTTTAGATAATTTTACCTGAAAAATTTTTTTTTACAGGTTCAGTCAGAAAAAGGCAGCTAATGTTTGTTTTTTAAGTATTACTATTGACGTTCACATTAATTAAAACAAAAATCACAGCTGAAGCAGGCTCTAGTCACAAGTTCTAAGCCACGAAACGTTAAAAAGTGAAATATTTTCCATAAATCGATGCACTCGCAAATACATCACTATATTCAACTAAAACACGTACTCAACGAACTCACAAATACTTTTTTAAACGCAAACATACCTCTTAACTTTAATTAAAAACAAAAATTATATCAGCTTTAATGTTTTAAGTTTTTTTTATGGCTTTTCTGCTGCTTCCTAATAGGCTCAAAAGCATTTCAATGCAAGTTCTTTCACATACGCCATGTTTGAAAGCTCATAGCTGATCGAATATCGATAGCAGATAAAAACTCAGGGATGTATTGGCCATTAATTAAAAAAAAATAAATTGACGCCATTTCAAATTTGAAATTTGAATTAACTCTACCTAAATGTACCAAATCTTCCACTGTGGGACGGACAGACGGACATGGCTATATCAACTCGGCTCGTCATGCTGATCAAGAATATATATACTTTATGTGGTCGGAGATGCTTCGTTCTATGCGTTACAAACATCTGGACAATTTTAATACAAGGGTATACAAATGTAAAAGAAATTTTATATTTTCGAAAAAAAATTCTAATAGTTTAATATGAAAATTTAAATCAAGAAAACGTAAATTTAACAATTAAACTCAATGTTCACTACAAATGAAGATTATATATAATTTCTAAACAATTTAGTTGACAAGCAAGTTGACGCGAGTCAAGTGTCAATACCAGGTCTGACCTTAGGCGAACTTGCATGTTGAATGCCTCACGTTGGTGCATAGGTGTGCATGTGGATGAGTACGTAGCATGGACAAAGCATTTCAGATCACCCTGGATGGGGTCTGAATTGATCTCAAAGGACAACTTTACTTATTTAGGCGTTACATTCGACAGGAAGCCTAATACTAAAACAATAAACTACAATTAAGAAAACAATTAGAATGAAGCTAGTGCAGATGGATGGTTGTAGCTATCCAGGAGGCTACCAACCATCTAAAAGAACTCGAGGTCAAGGAAGGAAATGTATTTATCTTTTCAGACAGTCAAGCTGCATGAAAAAAGCTCTTGACGGTAATACAAACAATACTAAAACACTTACTGAGTGCCGCAAATCTCTGAATGAGATGGCTAAGCACTTTAAAATACGTCTTATGTGGGTGCCTGGACACCGAAACATTGAAGGCAACGAGATAGCCGACAGGCTCGCTAGACTTGGTACTACCGCCCAGCTCCTACCGGATAGTAGCACAATAGGGGTACCTTTTGCGACATGTATGTATATTAAAAATAAGGGAAACTACCTACAAGATGGCCACAAGCCGATGTAGATCAATCCACTCCAGTGAAATTTCTAGGCTAACTTGGCTCACTCTTAACTTCAAAAGAACCTTAACGCTGTTACGTCTAGGCAGGCAGAAAGCCTCCCTACTCGTAGGAATTCTCACAGGGCACTGCCGCGAGACTTGGTATCAACCATAACGACTACTGTAAAAGCTGTTGCTCAGTTGATGAAGAAGAAAGCGTTCAGCATCTTCTCTGCCACTGTCCAGCGCTCAGCCACCCTTGGTCAGCAATTTCTAAATAACATTTCAGCCGTCTCTGAAATAGAGATTGCTTCGGTACTCAAGTTTGTGCTACTTTCTAAGTGGTTCGAAAGGGAAGACCCACCCTTTACTGTCTAAAAGTAAAAATTTAGGTGTTATATGGTATCACAACGGGACTTTTTTTTTTGGCCTAAGTGAAGAAGCTTCACCGCTTCTGCCATCGCAACTTAACCTAACCTAACCTTGTGCAGATGGAGCAACTAAGATGAGGGTATTGTGGAGAAAAAGTAATTAAGAAACAAAAAGATTTATTAGTCCCTGATTTACAGATCCAAGAACTGGAATCCTATAAGATAATTAGATTTAAGAGACCAACCTGAATATTTGGTAAGAAACAGACAAAACAATTATTTATGAGGAAAATACAAATTTGAAAATATAAAAATTAAGGCCAACTTTATGCTAAGACAATGCTGATTGTTCCGATATACAAGCTAAGGGACACTTTTAAGTGTGTTCTCAGTAGGCGTGAGAAACCAAAGGGTTTCTTTACCGACCAGCCCCTAGCCACCGGTACATCGTGCTTTTCGCACAGACACGAGACGAAGTTATGAGTGTGTAAATCAGTGAGCTCAGAAAATCAAGCAAATAGACTGTAACTCACCAACACAAGCACATTTTACTATTCTCTCCATTTAAAATCGTGTACAAATTGTTATATTTCTACTCCTCTACAGATTATACAAATTACAAGCAGGAGTTTATCTTTATAAACTTTTTATAATTGAATAAATATTTTATTGGACTTCTGGCAATAACTTTCTTTTCAATCATCTAAACATACCAACTTATCAGCACATACATAATATATTTCAAATACTTTCAAATTTTGCCTAATCCAAAAACTTTGCTTTAACCCTTACACCATTCCACATCGATTGGGGCAATTTAACACCCAATATTTCATGGCCATAAATCAGTATTCAATGAGTGTGTGGCATGTCCAAGTAAGTACGTGTGTGTGTTTAAGAAATTTCTTCAAATTTTTCAAAAATAATAAGCATGTAAAATAAAAGGAGAGCCACAGCTAAACATTTTCATGCCTATTGAGACTAGAAAACATAAAATTGCATACGAGACGCGTGTAGAATTTCAAAAAAAAAAACAGAGCAAAGGATATGTGACGGCGACCTCGACCTCCGAAAAGAAGACGGCGCCGTGAGAAAATAAAAATTGAGGAAAAGTCTTTCACTTGCATTGACTTTGCCTTCATTTGCAAATTCCCCAGACGTCGCGCCATTAAAATTTATTTTGTACTTGAAAATTGGTTCTAAATGACTGATTAAAATATTGTTACAGTTGAACCAGGACCAGGAGGCATCAAAAAATCGTAAAAGAATGGATTTTGAATATTTTATGACATTTTTATAGTTATTTGAAGAGGCGGCACCAACAATCTGTTTGGACATTTTGAGAACATTTTTACGATCGTTGTTGGTCAATTGGAAAAGTAGGCGACTGTCAAGTGGAATTCAACATGACGTTACGTATATGTACACATGTACATATAGAGTCAGCGCTTATTTAACCTTTGTGGGCATTAAAAAAACAAATAAAACATTATTCAAAATCAAAAATACGAAATACTGATAAGGCTAGTCAAGCCAAGTTGGCAGGCGATGGACCGGACTGGGACCTTTCATTAGTGCCTAACCACAAGCCGGAGTCAGACTTATGTACAATTTTTTGTTTATTTTGTATACACAATATATACATATATGTTATATATATTTATATTTTTCCAGGTTTTTCGATCTCATTAACAAAATTTTTAACAAAAAGTTTAAAATAAATTCAATACAAGACTCGCAGGTTGCATGTGTCGGTGATTTATATGAAACTTTGACCTTGAAATAAATAATTGCTTAGCTCAAAACTTGCATAGACGTCACATGCCTGGTAGAACATGCGATTGGAGCATGCCCTACTTACCTAAGATTCCTGGGAACTGGAAAATATTCTTCTCAAGATTTGTGTTTTTTAAATCGTTTTAACAAAACTTAAGTGCAGAATGAAAGATCCGTATTTCAATGAATTTAGAATACATTTTCAAAAAGTTCCATATGACCGCGGACTGAACAATTACCGATGTATTCCGTGAGATCAGAAATATGATAAAGAATGAAGCTTACGAGCGCGTGGAAACCAATACAAAGGCAACATTGTTGTTGCTTTTTAATTTGCCAGAGACACAGGAGAAGAGAGAGAGAGTCACATATGATGTTGTTGTTGCAGGTCTGCACGCGCTAACAACAAAACCTTCGTTCGGAAAGAAAGAAAGGAGAGCACGAATATGAAATTGATTTTGCTTTTTATAATCTTATGGCCGCGTATATTGTATGTGCGCGGGCTATTCCTTTGCGCAAATCAAAAACAAATGCGTGGCTTGCGGAATAGGCTTGGGCACCCCTGTTTTAGAATTTCAATAATGTTCGTTCTTGAAATCCAGCATAATTTGTCCTTAATTTTATTTTTATAGTCGAGGGATTTGAGCATAATTAGCTGAGCGATGAAAGCAAACAATATTGGAGAGTATACTTTAAAATTTCTGGGATTTAAGAATTCTGTATAAAAATTTCATACTTAAATCATGAAATTTTTTTTGGAATCGAGCATCCTGGTCTAAGTATGAAATTCTCTATATTTTCTCTGAGTGTATTTAGACAGCAAACCAAAAACTGTCTTAGTTAAATGTTAATTGACATCACTGTAGAGAAAAGAAACTTTTTAACACTAAGCAAAGCTGAAGACAGGTTCGCTTCAGGTTTCAGGGACTCTTGGGCCGAACCTATTGAATTATGGACCCGAACCACAACACCTCTTGTAGAAAAAAGTTTCGGACCAAAACTTATAATTTTTCGACGTTTCGACGAACAGACTATTTTGGTACCCATAGCGGGTGAAAAGAGAAGACAATTAATTGGATCATTCGACCATTGATTGTCATTTCAATAAACTGAGAAAATCGTATTCGTTCTGCGCCACTTTTATAATAATACGATAAGTTTTGAAACAAGTTGCGAACCGAAACCTTGATTTCAAAGCTTCTACAATTAGTTCCGCTTTGCAGCCTTAGGTAATACTCTAGAAATTCCAGAAATGAGAACGAAATTCAAAAAATTAATATAGATGCGAGCAGAACAAATACAAATACAAGATGCCCGTTTAGACTGCGTGGTCGGTTTTTAACAGGGGTTAAAACAGTAAACGAAACCGTAACCGTTATTAACAGTTGAAAAGTTTTAACTAAAACCGTAACCGTAACCGAAAAGAATATCTATTATATAAGCGTAATCGAAAAAAATTTATATTACATAGCCGTAACACGCATTTGGTATTTCCCTGTGTTAAACTATCCGCTAGGTACGAAAATCGAATCCAAAAGCCTTTATGTGTGACTGTTTCAGAGAAATCGAAGAAAGCTTGTTATTTTAATAACCAGAAGAGTAACTTCAGAAAAATTTGTATATCTTAAGTTTTGATTTATTAATTTTAAAACCGAAAAATTAGATTAAAAGGTAATTGAATATTCTATTTTTCCTACAGAAAACACTTTCGAAATTGTATTAGAATCTATTGATAAATAGACCGAAACCGAAATGAAGCGTTTGTTACCGTAACCATAACAGTTATTCGTTTGGGTATTAAACTCTGTTTTTTAAGCTACAAATTGTACTTCCTTTATGACAGTTGCTAGGTTATGTTAGGTTAGGTTGCGATGGCTGAGAGCGTCAAGTCGCTCTCCGACTTAGGCCACATTGGGCCCATTGTGATACCATATATAATCCCTATTATCCCTTTTTAAAACTGAGGGGGGTCCTCGTTACTGAACCATTGTGTGGACAGAATGAATTTAAGTAGAGCTGGGATCTCTAGAAGAGGTTAACCAAGTGTCCTCAGTCTTCTTCTACTCAAAGTGGGGCATTGGCAGAGAAGGTGTTGTAGCATTTCCTCCTCTTCTTCGTATCTGTAACTACTGCAGAAGTCATGGTAAGTGACGCCTAGGCGTGCTGCTGCGTGTCTGTCTATAAGACTGTGACCTGTGAGGGTCCACACCAGAAGTGATATGTGGTCTCTTCTGTGACGTAAAAGTGTGTTAGTACGTTTTTGGTCGAATGTTGGCCAGGTAAGCCTCGCTACTGCACAGGTGGAAAGGTTTTTCCACCGATTCGTAGCGCGACGAAGTGTTTCAGCTTTTGCGTGAATCTTATATGTTGCCATAGGTATCCCTATCATACTCTTCTCTGAAAGGATTTCGAAGGTGCTACCTATTCTGGCCAGTTTGCGATGCCCAGGCACCCATATAAGGTGTATACTGAAATGTCGTGCGATCTCATTCAGAGATAAGCGACAATCCGCAAGTTGCATAGCATTGTTGGTGTTGGTATGTGAGTGCTTTAAGTGCGGCTTGACTATCTGGGTATATAAATACGTTTCCTTCTTTTACCGTGAGTGTTTTAAGGCAGGTGGCAGCTTCCTGGATGGCTACCACCTCTGCTTAGTACACACTGCAGTGATCAGGAAGGCGAAACGATAAGTTCAAATCTAGGTTGTGAGAGAAAACGCCCCCTCCTACTTTTTCGTTGAGCTTAGAACCATCAGTATAGATGTTAATGATTAAGATGATTAAGATTAAATTTTGAAAAAATTGGCTTTTGGGAAATCGATTAATCGGAACTGGCGAGAATTCTGTCGAAACTACTTTTTCATTAAGACTGTCCATTAAAACTGTTATGAAATTCGGTCGAAAAATTAAAGGAGAAGGTCGTGAAACAGGATTCCTCCCTGATCTTTCATAAAATACTTGCTTGATTTAGAGATCGTTTGTCATCTCCTTTACCAGCTAATTCAGCTGTGAAGTAAGAAGATGTATTTATTTATTTATTTATATACTGTATGCTTATAGTTAAAACTAAAGCTACAAACTAAAGCAAAAACTAAAGATTTTTTACAGGTGAATTGAATATACAGGATATAAAGAAGGACTTAAGCTTAAAGTAACAGATTATAGATACATATAGAATTGAAAGAAATACTAATTAGAGCAAGTGAAAAATATTAGATGATTTAAGGAATTTCATTATATCCAGAAGGTTTTTTGGAGATGGATCTGTAAGGAAGAAGGTTAGGTTTCGGTTGGAGAAGCTGTTCCTTTGGCTTTGCAGTGAAATGCACTCGCTTAGGACGTGATCTATTGTGAGAGGTTCCAGTTGTTACTATTGTTTTGTAAGAGTCAATATTCGTGGGTGAGTCTTGTATGTCCAAGTCGTAGTCTGATGAGTTTTACCAGTTCTTTTCTGGGTAGGCGACTGATTTCTGTCTGCTTGAGGACTGGTACCAGAGTGAAGTGTGCTATATTAGGTTTATGTTAATATTTGAAAAGGCGTGTTTTATGTATCTATTAATGTCTATTTAATAAATGTTTGAGGATGTGATTAGAGGTGATGTTGTTGCTCTATTCGCTGTTTCGTCAGCATATTCATTGCCTAATATACCAAAGGATTTTAATTTTTGGGAAGTACCTAATTAAAAGTGTTCTTATGGTTGCTGGATAAAATGAAGAATTGTTTATGTTCTGAAAAGCATCGACAGCTGATAATGAATCGGAGCATATACATTATTTCCCTGATTATACTCTGTACCGAAGGTACATAGAGTATATTAAGTTTGTGCAAAAGTATGTAACAGGGAGAAGGAATCGTTTCCGACCCTATAAAGTATATATATTCTTGATCAGCATCAACAGCCGAGTCGATATAGCCATGTCCGTCTGTCCGTCTGTCTGTCTGTCTGTCTGTCCGTCCGTCCGTATGAACGAAGAGATCTCAGAGATGGTAAGAGATAGAGGTTTGACATGTATGGGACATATATTTCTTATACTTGCAGGCAGATCAAGTTTATTTTCAATTTTTGCCACGACCCCTCGCGCCCCCTCTATTTTGAAAAAACGTCAAATCTCCTACAGTTTTGATGATAGATGGTTCGTATTTTCTAGAGATATCTAGTTCTTAAAATTATTTATCGATTTGCTGAAGGAATGATAAAGATCGGATGAACGATACTCAAGTAATGAGCAAAAAACGGTCAGTTAACACCCCCCACCCACCCCACCCATAACCTAAGCATTGCGTTCAGCAGAAGCAATCTTAGTGAGAGAGAGAGAGAGAGAGAGACTTAGAGAGCGCACTGCGTTGTGCGTTGTGTGTTAACTGGCCGTTTGACTCGTGACCAAATGCGAGCTGCTACATTAAGGGTGCAGAGTATGTTATGGTCGGGCTTGACCGACTTTCTTTCTTGTTTTTTAATTGCTATTTGTACTGCTTCTAGTAAAGCTATTATCTCAGCAGTATACACAGATGAATAGCTGGTCAAAGTCGCGAGCTTAAGAACTTCCTTCTCAGTGGTTATTACATATCCTGTTACTTCTTTGTTTAATGATCCGTCGGTGTATATAAATGTATGGTTACTTAATTTGTGGTTTGTTTCGTTGAATTCTCTTAAGAAGATGTCTTTGCCTGTATTAGACTTAATAAAGGATCTAAAGTGGGTATCTATTGATTCGTCTTTAAAGTGCCAAGGGGGTGGTCCTTTAGACAGGGCTTTATATCTAATGTAGAGCAGACATTTATAGACTTGTGAAGGGCAGAGGTCCTGAATCTTTTAGTTTTGTTCTTTGTGATATTTTCTGTTATTTTTCTCAGGGGCGTGTCATATGAATGCGTTATTGTGTTAAATAGTTTGGCTTGTAATTGTTAGGTTCTTGTTTCAATTGTGGGTACGTTAGCTTCGAAATATAGGTTGTTTATTGGTGTTGAACAAAATGCTCCTAATGCAATTCGTTGTGCCGTATTCAGTAAAGTTTTTATTGGTTTTAATGTTGTTCAGTAGATGTAAAAAACCTATAAAACAAGAAATCCACCATCTAAAGAATTAGAGCAGCTTCGCCTTATCCCTCTGAACTGTTCAAGCTAAATATTTACATTTATTTAATAGTTCCTTATATTTAAAGGTATGACATACCCCCTGCTCTGCTTCTTCAACAAAACCCACATACCACATAGACAAACAGTTCTCACACTTGACTCCTCTGTATTGTCGCCGCCTCCCCAATGGGTCATGTTATGCTTAGTTAAGTCTGATAAGTATTTCTTTTTTTTTTCTGTTACAATAAACCAAATGCATTGAGCACAAATGCAAATAGCGGTAAATGACCTTAAAAAAAAGTAAGTAAACCAAAAAGGCAACTATTATTTACGTATGTAAGTCAGGGCTATAATCCATGTGTGTGGCTTAGAAATGAAATAAATTTCTAGGTTTGGTTTTGGTGTGGCAAGTTTTGAAAGGAATGCCAAGTCAACAAACAAATTTTCTAAGCAACCAAAACCATAAATCATCAATGAGCCGTGAATACAGGGCTAATGAAGTGATTTATTACAATCCCCCAAAAAAAAAAAAGGATAATTTCAACTGAGTTTCACACTTGAATTGCAACGGTTAATGAGCCGCAGAGTATCGAGCTCCATCTTGAACATATCGAATGCCCTTAGTTTATGGCGAAAACCCATATAATTATTGTATGTACATATATGTATGTATATCCCACGAGACTCGCAACTTTTGCCTCAACATTGTATTTTGACATATTTATGTGTGTTGGCCGAGCCAAGTGCGTCTCACATATCACTTGGACCTGCTGAAGCATTTATGCATTTTTAATATGTATTTTGGGTACATAGCTCCATAAATATTATCCTGGTAATCCAATACGCCAAACTCCATTTCACACTTGAGTTGGGATGAGAAGGTTATCTTTAGATACAAACCGTTTGCCGCATTTAAAAGGGCAATTATCAGCATCGTTATGTGGTAGTAAGTTCTATAAAAAAGAATAAAAACCTAAAGTGGATCTCAACTCAAGTGGCTCAACTCTTATCCAAAAACCATTTAATGGCCACTAACAACATGTCTTTAACACTCTTTTTTAATTTTGTGATAATCAACTGAAATATTAAGCTCTTATCAGTGAATTCTTTTAGTCTTTAGTGAACCATTTAAATTATTTTAATTTCAAAATTTTTACGATATATGTTTGATATTCATCTCTTCCTATTAGAATAGAAATAAAAAAAACAGAACTCTCGTACCTACAGTTCCTAATTTCTATCATAAACAATCACAGAACGTCACATGCTCTGGCGCTCAGACTATCTACATAAACACACACGTTTGCCAGAGGTCAACATAAGGTATTTGAATTTCAATTTTTATGCAATGTTACCCACTCGCTCGCATATTTCCTGCACATTTTGTTAAGTAAAAAGTTTTTCCCACAAACAAAAATCAACAATACTTGAACCTATTTAAATAACCACACACACACACATACACAACTGTCAAAAAGCCATGATCAAACCGTACAGATCAATGCTAATCGGGCAGCCATTTGCCATTGGGCCTCAGGTAGCAGCTCATCATTTTGTGGTGGCGGCGGCTCAGGTAAGCGGACAATTTGTTCCGGCTAGGTAAACATCATAAAAATGGAAACACGCGCCGACAGGATCGACAATTGATCGGTACCAGAAAAGGACAACACTGTCAATTGTGTTGGTCCTTTAACCAACAAAAGCAAACAAACAACATCCCAATAAATATGTTTTCACTAACAACGTCAGGGAAAAATATTTTTTTATCCCTTGTTGTTGGGTTATATAATTTTGAATATACATGCAGGGGGTTTTTCTTTTTTGGTGCATTACCTGGCGCTTGCTAATTAGGTCGTCCGTGTTCTTTTTTAACGAATGTTTACTTGATGATCTTTTAACTGCTCAACAACAGGGGGTGGTGGCTAATGGAAGAGATAGCGTTTCAAAATGGCATCAGTAAACTAAAGTAAAAAGACTTTGAATGGGAAAAGTTCTCAATAAAGTCATTCTAATTTTATTTGATGGGATTTTTATTTTGTTCCGTCGATTTCATTACTAAAGTGCAATTACACAGGTTAACAGCAATTTTGGTCTATCCTTCTCGTTGCAAAATTCTGATCCAGATTTGTGCACTGATTCTAAAACTGGTCCCCTATAGTTTATGGGGTCGGAAATGAAGATTTCTATGCGTTGCAAACTTCTGGGCAAAATTATAATACCCTTTGCAAAGGTATAAAAATCATAGCAGCAAACCTAAAAGCGTCGAAATAGGCCATTGAAGAGTAAATTTCATCCAATTATGGCAAATTTTTCAAACTTAATCGTCGTTTACAAGCGATTACGGTGGTTGGATTTTAATTACAACCACTTTAGTATGTAGCCTAAGGGCTCTTCTATTTTCACAAATTTTGTTGCATTTAAATCAGCTGGATGGACAAAGTTACAGCCTGGTAATTCCGAAAAATTAATTAAAATTTAGGGCAGGACAACTAGATTGATACACAAAATGTGTATAGGAAATACTAATAGACTACGTGATCTAACATAGACCTTACATTAATTGTCAAGTAAATGTACAATAACATTCAGACAATTTCTCCCAAACTCATATTTGGTTAATATCAAACAATCTAGCGAGAATGACATCAAAATTTTATGAGTTGGGCCAAATGAGTTCGGCAGTCACCATAATCTTCGGACTCAGCCCCTTGTGGCTATTATGATTTTCAAAAATTTAAACAAATGGCTGGCGGAAAGGAATTTCAGTGAAGAGACTATCTGTGAAACGAATGTATATGTTGAGGAAACTTCCCATTCTAAATTATGGATGTCTAATGTCTACGATTAGCTAATATTACTGAACTCCTGAAAAGCTTCGCATCGGGGATTTTCTTCCAAATGTCGAGTTCTCACTGTCCCTCTGTATAGACCAGCAGTAATCAGCAAGCATATGACTACACCAGAGACCTGCAACGAGTACTTCATTTTCGTGTACACTCGAGCATTTACTCGCCACTTTGGTGTGACACACAAGAAATGATCATAAGCACATTATGTCAGAACGTGTAAGCTTTTTATACACACGTGTAATAATTGAACAAGCTTGTTAAAGCTGTCGGCTAAACGTGTAACAGCGAGCTTTACGGCGGCCACGGGCGGATATCAAGCGAGTTACAGACTATAATACACGTGGCTTACTCTCCTTGTTGTTATGTTTGCAAGAAAAAAACAAGAAAGAAAGTCGGTCAAGCCCGACTATAACATACTCTGTACCCTTAACGGCGCAGCTCGCATTTTCTCACGAGGTTATACGCGCTCATCTCTAAGTTTCACTCTCTCTCTCTCTCTCTCTCTCTCTCACTAAGATTGCCATGTTCAATAGAATGCTGTGGTGGTGGGTAGTGCGGGTGGGTGTGTGTTTACTGGCCGTTTTTTGCTCATAACTTGAGTATCGTTCATCCGATCTTTATCATTCCTTCAGCAAATCGATAAATAATTTTGTTTACAAGGTATCTCTAGAAGGAACGAACGATCTATCTCCAAAACTGTAGGAGATATGAAGTTTTTTCCAAATTGCGGGGGCGGGAGGGGGCGTGGCAAAAATTGAAAATAAACTTGATCTGCCTGCAAGTATAAGAAATATATGCCCCATACATGTCAAACCTCTATCTCTTACCATCTCTGAGATCTCTTCGTTCATACGGACGGACGGACAGACGGACAGACAGACAGACGGACAGACGGACATGGCTATATCGAATCGGCTGTTGATGCTGATCAAGAATATATATACTTTATAGGGTCGGAAATGATTCCTTCTCCCTGTTACATACTTTTGCACAAACTTAATGTACTCTATGTACCTTCGGTACAGAGTATAACAAAGCAGCTGCCTTAGAATACATGCCAAAATCATTCTATCTCTTTTGCTCTCACAAGTTGTTGATTTTGCATGCTTAGGTTACTCGTGTACGTGCTGTGTTCGTAACAGCCCGCAATAGATCTTTGACTTCGGCAACTAGTTACTTGCGGTGACTTGTAGCCGAAGCTTCGAGTCAACTTATGTATTTCTACTATGCAGTACACGAGCTCGCCAATACACTGATCAGCTTTCAAAATTTTTTGATTATTGTGTATGCTACTTGAAAATGGTCCATTTGAGCTTTAAGTTTGACTCGTACCGCATATGTAGCAAGGGTGATTGAACACACACGTGTAAGCTCGCTACAGTTCTCTGGACTATACCATTTTCCGCTATACCGAGCTTCCATAGTTCGCAGATCGTGGTGAAAACGTTCTCCGCCTTCCTTAATTAGATCTCCTAAATTTTCAGGATTCAGGCACATATGGCATTCAAAATTTTTAAAATTTAGGTTCATGTCATTAACGAGTGCCTCGAAGTTAGCCACAACCACAAAAACCTACCAACTTGTTTCTTCTAGAGTGTTCATTGATTTAACGAAGTCCACGTCTTTAATAAATTTTCGTATTTGTGAACCATCGAATACTCCCGCCGCCACTTTATTTGTGCTAACTGATGGAAACTTTTTGCTGAAAAACTGAAAACAACTTCCATTTGTGTTTAACTCCAGTAAAAGTTCCTGAAAATAGTTTTGTTTTGTGCCACTTAACTGTATGTTATCACTTCAATACAAATTAAAACAACAAAATTTAAATTTTAACTTAAGACTTATCTCGTCAAATAATCATTCTTTCTATCATATAATATCACTTCCTTGCTAACTGCTGCTAAAAATGTTAAATTATTAAGTCAATATATCGTCCTATATCACTTCTTTAGCACAAGGTCGAAATCCTTGAAGGTCCTCCAAAATCGACATGTAACATTAATCTAGAAGACGCCCCCTGCATTAAACCAACATCTACAATTCCACCAACATACACAGAGAAAATAAAATTGGCTGCACGGCGCGTGTAGAAAAGTCAATCCTAAACGAAACGTATTGCGGCCTGCTAAATTCCACAAGCTAAATGTAGAATGCAGGAAGCTACACGTGGCGTGCAGAAAAACTAGAATTGTAAAAACTAAACGCTGCGTGGGCAAAAGCAAAGTCTACACGACAATAGAAAATCAGTTTATTTCCAAATAACTTCTAAATTTTTCATGCATTTCATATTGAAATCCTACATGCGAGTGTGGAAATTCTAAGCGAAAAATGTAGCTCTAAATAAGTACTGAATTCTTATATTTTTCATTTAGAAAATTGCTCTCGACAAGCGACAAGTAGGTTTTCTACATAATCGTTTTGAATTACAAATGCTGAATGCTACATGTAGGAAATCTACACGAAACGTGTCCAAATTTCAGTCCCCTATATAAATGAGCAGAGCACTGAATTCGAACTTAAGAATTACGAGCAAGCAAAAATTGGTGTATGTTTTCAATACAAGTTCATCTTACTCAATACAAGAAACACATTAGATGCGTTGCCTTAGAGGCGCGGTGTAGCTCAGCCGTCTAAGGCGTCGTTCCAGCCGAGTTTTTTCAGTCCAAGCGCCCCGAGTTCAAATTCCCCCAAAGTAAGTAAAAAAAAATATATAAATTTGTTTTAATGTGTGATATTTTTCAAAACCAAACTTGGTGGGTGGGGTGTGTGGGTTGGTGGTCCTCTTCTGCTCTGAGATTGATGCATAGCGAAAAGTAAAATTGGCTCAAACAGCACCTCCAGGAGGGCCAGGGCCAAGCTGCCAAGCTTCTCTCAATCTCTTGGCGTGTGTGCTTATAATTTTTCGCACAAGAGAAGGGACCTGCAGATTAACGCCGAATCCGAACTTCAATAGTTAGAGAATTTTTGCTTTTTCATGGCTAGTTACTTCACAGCTGGCGCCAGTAGCTGGTGAAGGTGATCGGGTGTGTAAAAGCTTTTTCTAAAGAAAGAAAAAACTTTTTCTAATAGATGGTCCGAGGCGGGATCGAACCCACAACCTCCCGCACCAGCCGCCACACATACCACGCTACGCCCGACCACGCATAGCGATGAAATTGAACAAAAATCCAAAATGCAGACATTTTTTTTTTGTGTAAATGAAAATGTAGGATTTCTACTCGGTTTGACCGTGATTTTCAACCCATAACGTTTATGTAGCTTTTTAGCACGCCGCGTTTAGTTGTCTCATTTCAACACGTGTCATGTAGCATTTCAACATGCTGCATTTAGCAATGAAAAGCGTGCAGAAAAGCTACACGCCACGTGTTGAAATGAGAAAGCTTCACGCGGCGTATAGAAAAGCTACACGTAACGTGTTGAAATGAGAAAGCTACGCGCGGCGTGTGGAAAAGCTGCACGCCACGTGTTGAAATGAGAAAGCTAAACGCGGCGTGCTGAAAATCTACACAAAACTAATGGGTTGAAAATCCCGTTCATAAAGTGTAGAAGTCCTAAATTTTCGTGTAGATTTTGCATATTTTTATATTTTTGCAAAGGGTATTATAATTTTGCCCAAAAGTTTGCAACGCATAGAAATATTCATTTCCGAAACCATAAACTTTATATATTCTTGATCAGGGCGACGAGCTGAGTCGATTGTGCTTTGTCCGTCTGTCTGTTTCTACGCAAACTAGTCTCTCAGTTTTAAAGCTATCGAGCTGAAATTTTGCACAGAGTCTTCTTTTTACACGCACGCTGTTACCGACCGGAACCGACCGGATCGGATGACTATATCTTATAGCTGCCATAGGAACTAACGGTCAAAAAATGGGTCTTAGTGAGAAAAACTTTTTTGTTTTTCATGTTAGTGTCCTCAAACTCGTCCACTATTAATATTATATGCTTTTAAACAGATTTTAAAGTTTTGGTCCAGATCGGAAGACTATATTTTATAGCTGTCATAGGAACCATCGGTCGAAAAATGGGTCTTACTGAGAAAAACTTTTTTGTTTTCAATGTTAGCGTCCTCAAACTCGTCCATTATTAATATTATATGCTTTCAAACAGATTTGCAAACTTTGGTTAAAATCGGATGACTATATCTTATAGCTGCCATAGAACCGATCGGTCGGAAAATGGGTCTTAGTGAGGAAAACTTTGTTGTTTTCAATGTTAGCGTCCTCAAACTCGTCCATTATTAATATTATATGCTTTCAAACAGATTTGCAAACATTGGTGAAAGTCGGATGACTATATCTTATAGCTGTCATAGGAACCATGGGTCGGAAAATGGTTCTTAGTGAGAAAAACTTTTTTGTTTTCAATGTTAGCGTCCTCAAACTCGTTCATTATTAATATTATATGCTTTCAAACAGATTTTCAAATTTTGGTTCAGATCGGATGACTATATCTTATAGCTGTCATAGGACCGATCGGTCGGAAAATGGTTCTTAGTGAAAAAATTTTTTTGTTTTTAAGTAAATCGTTCTTAAGGTCGCTGATTATTAATATTAAACGCTTCCAAACTAATTTGAAAAATTTGATCGAAATCGGATGACTATATCATAAGGCTGCCATAGGACTGATCGGTCGGAAAATGAGTCTTAGTGAGAAAAACTTTTTTGGTTTTCAATTTTATCGTTCTTAAACTCGGCGATTGTTAATTTGATATGTTTTCAAAAAGATTCGCGAAATTGGGTCGAAATCAGATGTTCATCTGTCGAAAAATGGGTTTTAGTTACAAAAGTTTTGGATTTTTATGTAAGCGCTCTTGAGCTCTGTCATTTTAAAAACAGCATTTGCAAGGGTATAACAACTTTGGCACAGTTAGCGAAGTTAGCTTGGCTTCTCGTTTTGCTTACTTTGGGTACCGCATAGTTTGGGAATCACCTAAGACAAGGCTCGAGTGGATTGGGGCTAGGAAATTAACCAAAATATTGTCTATGCTGCACTTGTATCGTTAGAGAAACGCAGTTGAATTGGTTTGTTTTGCAAGAAGTTTAATGCGAATTGGAGAAAAATCAAGAGCTGAAAACGAATTATCCTTTACCTACTCACACTATAAAGCCCTTAAGCAAAACATCCATCTGATGGGTCATCTGACTTGAAGAACAATATTGTTTTTGGTTCTTCTAAGAAGACATTCAAATGCTTGTTTTATGGGTATTGTTGAAAGTTGCTTGACAAAGTTAGTAGAATATGTAAGTTTTCACTGTGATTCTTTGATAGATTGTTATTTGGGAAAATCCCCACATTAAAACACCATTAAATCCTAAATAGGCCAAACTACCAAAACATACATTCATTCATTCATAAAACTCGTTCATAAATGAGTCAGCGAACAGGAATTTCCAAAACGCACGAAAATTTATGAATGGAAAACGAAACCAATCCTCAAAACTCTCTAAACTCATTAATTTTTATGCGTCAAACAGCAAACAATTGGCAGTGAAAGTAAGTAAGGTTGGGTAATTAAACTTGGCATGCAGCCAAACAATGCAAGTCCATGACTGCGTCTGGTCTGGCTAGGGATCCGGGGTCTGTCCAGGCCATATCCTGTCAAACACATTACGAACAACAGGTAGACCCAGGCAACAGGTACGCCCCAGCGTAGACACGCGTTGGCACAGAATTACGTACCAACGGGTAGGTACTTGGTAAGTGTATATGGAGTAGGTGCGGTTTTCCTAGACTTTGGCGCACTCTGTGGTGTGTCTGTGTGTGTGTGTGTGTACCAAACATGACCAGGGCAATTAACAATTAAGACAAATATCAGTACATGCATGTATCTTGTCTCTAGTTTGTTTGTTTGGCTGTTTGTCTTTCGGAATTTCACGAAATTCCTTTTATACCACAACATTTTAAAATGTTGGTTGCTTTTTGTTTTTTGGTTCCTTCTCTTTTTGCGGTATTTGTTGTCGTCGCGGTTTCCTTCATTGTTCTTAAGCAAACGACTTTTGATGCGTCTATTTGACTTGGCATTTTACACACACAAAGATGCGTTCGCACTGCACGTGTGGCTATTTGCACGGAGTACGGTTCCAGTTCCAGTTCACATTATTTGCAGAACGCGACATGGCAAATCCATTTCCCTGGAAAATTTTCTTTCAAAATTTGAGACAAAAGGCAATCGCATATAATATAACTTATACTTATTTTCTTTATTAATTCATTTATATAGTATTTAATTCAATATGGCTGAACTTTGACAGGAAGTCGCAAATACATGCATGCATATGTACATATGTGGACTTTACTACATTTATGTCTTTTGTTTTGAAATTCTTTTGACTCGACGCAGGCAATAAGTATTTTATTTTTTTTGTTTCTTGTGTTTTTCATAAAATGTACATTTCACTGTTGTTGTTGTTGTTGTTGCTGTTGTTGCTGTGGTTGTAGGGGCATACTGATAAGGCTGTCGCCGTCCCCACAACTCAACGACCGCAGCGACAAACTGTAAGTCGAGGGACCCAGTCGTTTAAATGTACAAGTACATTTCATATAATCGCCGATACGCACACACACACACACACACACACACACACACATACTCATACATATACCATATAAATGGTATATGGCCACTTGTTCTGTGACAGCAACCGTGTGCAACATCGAACAGAGACGGAGACCGCAGATCGGAGCCCATGCCTCCATGGCCCAGTGTGTTCAACGCCTCGGAGCTGTGCTTTTTGGGTTCGTTGCTCGTCATGCTGGTTTCATGTAATCATCATACTGTTATTTTTTTGTTTCGTTTTTGTTCCAATAATTATAAATTCAGAATTAAGACTTAGTTGCTTTTTAGTTAGAAATCTATCTATAGAAATTATGGATTTTATTTAGAGACTTTTTTTTCAGGATCCGAAAATAATGATTATTTGTTATTTTTTGTCAGAAGAACAAGTAGTCTACCAGAATGATTCTTTTTGGATTACCTTTGCAAATCCACCAAAACTTTTTATTTTGTAAGTTCATTATTCCTAATTGGCAATGATTTTTTAAGCAGGAATGCAAACTGATTTTGATAATGATTCATGCCATTAAACTTTTTTGTGAAAATTTGTTAAGCGCTGGTCGAAGAAATTTGACGACCCCTGTACGACGAAGATTCTGTACACTTCTCTTGTCCGCCCGATTCTTGATTACGGATCATCTATGCAATATACGACCCATCAAGATAGAATTGAATATGTGCAAAAACAATTCTCATTGTTCTCTCTTCGTGGTTGACTGGAATTGTAAGGTCCGTTTACCATCGTACTCCGGTAGACTTCTTTTAATTAACCTTTCCTTCCTAATTAACCATAGAGTTATGCTTGGGGTAATCTTTATAGATAGATCTTCTGAGTTGGTTGCCCAAATTAACCTCAACATTCCTATTAGACTGACTCGTAATTAATCCCCTTATCACTGAATCGTTGTACTACTAACTACACGTAACTATGCCTTGCATTGGACGGGCGGTGGGCTGCTATTTCGCCTGGGGTTCGCTTGGTCTACCGTTTTTATTATTTCACAATACAAAAGTTTTGCTAAGCCAGACTATAAGTAAATGCAAATTGCATAAAAGTCCGCAAAAACTAAGAGGCAGCTATGCAGTCTAGTTATTGCACTCAGAACCGAAATAGTACCGGTACAATGTTTAGGTTCTTTTTGGTTTTTTCGGTTCCAAGAATATCGGATCTCGGATACCGGTATACAAAACATTAAAAATATCGGTTCCGGTTCATGTTCCGGTTCTGAGTTTTAATCGGTTCTTTTCGGCATACGGTTCCAGTTCTGGTTCCGGTTTGATTCCCTGCCAAGAACTCAAATGCAAACCCAAATGGTGAAGTAAAATATCATTGTAAATTTTGTGAATTTTTATCAGGAAAATAATCCTAAGAAACAGCTCCAACATTTCGTTTCCGGTGATTTCGAAGTGCAAAAGTTTTCGGTCACTAATTTGCACTCGATCTCAACAGCAATCGTGCTTTCTGAAACATATGGATAACAAATAAAGGGTGATTTTTATACTCTGTACCAAAAGTACAAAGAGCAGAGCCATAAGCGAATGTTTCATTTTTGAATCAATCCTGAGAATCATTCAGGCATCGAATTGACATATTTTGAATTGATACAATTTTTTCGAAATCAGAATTGAATAGATTTTGATTAAATTCATTTACAAAAATAGGGAAAAACTAACTTCGGCTCGACAGAAGTTTAAATACCCTTGTAGCTTGTTTAATTTATATAAATAAAGGTTTTAAATAACTTTCGTCGAACATTCTTAGCTAAGTAATTTCCAAAATCAGCAATAGATGGCGCCACTACTTTGACCATTTGCTTGCCAGTTTGTTATATGGCAGCTATACGATATATTCATCAGGTTGTGGATCAAACTCACCAAAATTGTTTGGAAACCAATAATATTCATAACTGGAAATAATCATAAAGACGCTACCATTGAAAACAAAAAAGTTTTTCTCTCTAGAACTACTTTTTCAACCGAGCGTTCCTATGGCAGCTATATGCTATAGTCATCCGATTTGAATCAAACTTGGCAGAATTGTGTAATTGTGGGTATCATATAGTATTGATCAGTAGCAAGTTTGAGAGCGATAGCTATGAAAACAAAAAAGTTTCTCCCACTAAGACTCTTTCTCTGAACTAACTTTTGTATGGCAGCTACACTATATAGTTGTCCGATTTTCATCAAACTTAGTGGAATTATGTAAAATCATAGAAAATTGAGAAATGCGAGGATTGGGGGCGTTTGCATTGAAAATAAAAAAGTTTTTCTCACTAAAACTAGTTTTTTGACTGATCGTTCCTATTACAGCTATATGCTATAGTCATCCGATCCGGCCGGTTCCGACAAATGTGCAGCGTATTTGTACCAAAAGGCTTCGTGCAAAGTTTTGTTAAGATAGCTTTAAAACTGACGGAGGAGATAGCATAGAAACAGACGGACGGACGGACAGACGGACATGGCTATATCAACTCAGCTAGTCAGGCTGATCAAGAATATATTATATATACTTTAAGTGATCGGAAATGTTTCCTTCTATGCGTTACAAACATCTGGACAATTTTAATATACCCTCTACAAGGGTATAAAAAGATTTTGATTTTGTATAAATTCAAATGAATTAGAAAATTTTTATGTTAGTTAATTTGATTTGAAACAGATTCGATTTAATTCTGCCACACTTAGAAAAAACTAGTACGAATAATTTGAGTACGAACGTTCTTGAAACAAAAATTAGTCGTTCTTGAATTTTCAAGAATTTTGCTCTTGAAATCGAGATAAATTCGTTCTCAACGTTCTCAATTTGGTTTTTATAGGTCAGGGGAGTAAGGGCAACTTAACTTTGATAGAATAGCGTTGGACCCGCTCTCGCAGAGAGAGAGAGAGAGCGCATGCACAGTTTGTCGTTGTCAGATGCAGTGAAAAAAGGACGGTTGAACCCAGAAAAAAAGACAGAAAACGGACAGATTTTTTTCAAAAGAATAAAAAACAAGACAAACAATGATTCCATATTAATATAATAAAGCTTTAATCAATATCAAAAAGTTTATAGTTGGCGAACTTTCTAAATTGTGGAAATTTGAGTTTAGCCGGCTCGAGGTCAAATGAAACACACAGATGTGTATGCTTTTTCTCCGACATATTTCGGTGGCTCAACACTGACGTGGAGTTTCGAATATCTTTATTTTCGTTTAATTCATATCGAGAGTAGTATTATCAGCATCAATTTCGTGTGCATATGATGCATTCGTTCCAATTAACCGACGACATTGCTAGTGCCGCCTCCTGAAGACAAGCAGCTGATGTTGAAAGTGGCTGAAACGTAATTTTGTTTACCTGTGCGAAGGGCACGGCATTTTGCATATGTTTTTATGGTCAATCTTTAGATTTAAACCGCAATTGCAATTGATAATTGGCGCGTCTAATTCTTTAATTCAGGTTCTTTTACCCAAGTTTCGCGAAATTTTTGAATGTAAACGTCTTTTGGCATGTTGAAACTTTAAAGCGCGATAAACCGATATTCGATACGTCTGATTTTGATTACACACAAATAATCACAAGCGGAAAATCATTATGAAAGCGATGCCACATAGTTGAAATTGATAAAAAACCGCAGAACAATTAAAAAAGGATGAATAAAGGATAAAACAAAATAAAAAAAAGGCACTTTTTCAAAATTTTCCGGAAATCGCAGTTTAAAAAGGACAGATCTTTCCGCAAAAAGGACAAATAGGCAACACTGGTCAGATGCGTACATTCGAACACATTCGCTTACTGCGTTTATTTATAAGTGTGTTTTCGTCGCGTCGTTTAGCTTATGGATGATAGTCGAGTGGGATAAGCCGTCGTCTGCGTGAGTTTCACTCTTCGAGGTATCGAGTTCAAGTCCCAGAAAAGGAAGACGGACCCCGTCGGTCGGGTCGGTCGTGTCCCTCACACCCCCACCCCAAATTTTCATTTTAAGTCTTTTATTTTGAGAATTCTTCGTACTTAGAGCAAGTACTGAAACTGTTGAATCAAGAATTATTCGTACTTGGATCAAGTACTGAAACTCTTGTATCAATAATGTCGGGATCAAATATTCTGCACAAATTTCACAATGCATTTTGGAAATGAATGCAAGAGCATTTTTGTGGTTGTCTTTGCTGTGTGCTATTCCCATATAAAAGCCAAAAATTAGGTTATACATATCATTAAATCTTTCAAGACAAAGAATCGAAGTAAACTTCGGAAAATACGAATACAAATTTACTAACAAATACTACAAATTTTAATCTAGAATAGTGGCAGTTGCCTCATCGGATTAATCTAAGGCAATTAAACACTTCATATTGCCTTTTTCTAAGTTCTATCTAAATCTGAATGAACTACAAGTATATCTCATTTCGCCCTTTGTATTGACCTAGCGGAGTCAAATCTAAAACAAGATTAAAGAAAATAGTCTTTCCGGATTCAAAGAAGATTCCATACTTGCAATGCCCATTGAAATGGTTTCAAAATAAAGCTTTACCATAGGGGTGCCCAGAATGTGTTTCCGGCTGCGTGGAACAACAACAACCATAAGATATGGAAAGAGAAACCAGATTTTTGTTTGTGCGTGTGTGTGTGTGTCGGCGTGAACAGCGTAAAGTGTTCGACCACTGCGAGGGAGGCGATCGAGGCCAATCGCTAACCTATGCTGACTGAGCGAGTGTGATCCGATAAAAACTAAAACCTAGGTAAGGTAAAAGGTACTCGAGTTTGAAAACACCGATTTAAGGTAAAAGGTACACAAAATTTGAATCTATGTATGCACCTAGGTATTTGTAACTAGGTACTTCCAAACACTGGATATAGCCATGACCGTTTGTCAAACAGATCTCAGAGATGGTAAGAGATAGAGGTGTGACATGTATGGGACATATGCTTCTTATACTTGCAGGCAGATCAAGTTTTCAACTTTTGCCATGCCCCCTCCCGTCCCCGCAATTTGGAAAAAACGTTTGTATCTTCCTCAGTTTTGTAGCTAGATGTTTTTGTACCTTCTAGAGACATTTAGTAATCAAGATTATTTATCGATTTGCCGAAGAAATGATAATGATAGGATGAACTGTTCTCAGGCTATGACCAAATGAAAGCGGTGTTTCCAAATGGTTACAGTAGTGGCGCCATCTATTGGTACGATACTGAAACTCATGATCAAAATAGAGTTCGCTGCCACAGTGCAGCAGCAGCGCTTCTTTCCGCTGCTACTCGGTACAGAGTATGTTATAGTCGGGCTTGACCGACTTTCTTTCTTGTTTCATTTGAGAATTATTTAGTAAATTTGAATCAACGGTCTAAAAAGGTTAAGGTTCAAACTTAATCCTTTTCTAAAAAAACATACATATGTCGTTTAATTAGTTCAAAAGTTAAGTTATGCCGAAAAGAAATAACACTAATCCTTGTAGAAGATGGGGCTTTCTGATAGATGTCTAAGGTTGCTACTGAGTGTATGGAACGCTAAGTGATTGAAATGTAAGAGTGAGTAATCAACTAACTTTATCTCCACTCTTTATGATTAGCTGCCTAAATTTGACTTCATACTTTTGCATTCTATAAAGAGTATTTACCTTCTACTTGACCGTCACCTCAGCTGGGCAGGGGCACATCAACAGCGTGAGCAACTCATGATTATATCGAAATTCTAGATCCGCTGCGCTCATTATGAGGGGCGTTAGTTCACATGTGGTTTACATTGATGATGATCGGCCAGCCAGCCAAGTAGTTAGGGCATCTGGCACTCACTCGCTCACACACACACACACACGCACGCCCCCGCACACTCACTTGGTCGGCGGCTGCTAAGCAAGCGTTAAATTTTTAATTTGGGATCACCCGAATTTTCGTAGGCGTAAACCATGTTTATGCGACCAAATGAAAGTGTCATACACGAACACGCCGACAGATCATAACTCTTTTCACAGGATTGATGGGAGGGGGGTTTCCAGGCGCCCAAGACCGAGTCCCGCCGCTTTTGTGGTTAAACACATTTAAAGGATTTTCCTTGCGCCGGCGCAACATTTTTTCACGTTAAAAATTTTCTTTTGGCTTGGTGTGATTATCACCCGGTACGTCCCACGCCAGACACCCGCATCTGTCCGAGCCAAACCGAACCGAGCTCCGACCTACTACTACAACTTTTCAAATGCTACTCGTGAGACCCAGCCCCGGACCCACCAAAGCAATACGAGTAAAATATTCTTGATTAAAACTTATCAGAGCACATTTCATATCACCTTTTCAAAAACGCAACAACAACAACAGCAACAAGTAACACTCGTACTTATTATCGGGGAAACAGTCGAACTCGTTGCTCATTGCGCCGCCGTGTATGTAGTTTGGCTGGCTCTGCTGATTGGGACGCCTCGACCAAGATATGGCTATCTGAGGCACAGGCACCAACAGCCCCATTGACGCCAACTCACAGCAGAAGCATTCAGAATTTGATTAAGTTGCATCACGCGTCAGTCGCGCGACTATCCTTATCGGGGCAACTGTATGGCAGCCAGTGTCTGTGTATCCCTATCAACATTTCTATATGTTTGGGAAGATTTGAATTTGGTGACGACGACACTAACCGCCCCACGCCAGTGATTAAACACACTATCGGGGCAGAGTAGACTCGATTGGCTAGCGCCAGCTAATTGAAAACTGATAGATTGGATAGATCTGTGGTAGGTTGACGGATGAGCTGAAATTACTGATTAAGGACTAGCTCAAAGAATTAGGCATAGACGACGCAGTGCCCAGCCCATGGGTAAGATGTGCTGTTGATTTGAGTCATTGAACTGTACGACAAAATTTCGGCTCTCTTTGGGTCCAAAAATTTCGAATCTGCAATACCAATTCTACAAAAATATCAAAATTAATGCTTTCGATTCTGGCACTTAGTTTTAATCTCTTCTTTTCGGCAAACGTTTTCGGCTGGTGCTTCTGTTTGGCTTCCACATTTAAACTCAGGCGTTTGGACACATAAGCTGATTATGAAAGAAATGGATATAAAATTGAACATCAAAAAGCTGTAGGTAGGATGGAAATAAACCAATGCAGTCGGAATAGAGATGCTTGAGAGAAGCACTGAAATGAGCAAATCAGTTTAAAAAGACAAACTTCCCAATGGGACCCAAATTAAAGACTATTCCACAACGATAATCAATTGTGTACTAAAATTTTATTTGGATACATCAAAGCTGCTGGCTAACGTAAGCGGCGAAACATTCTTCTAGCTAAATAATGTTGTCGCGTCGGAATGTGTACCTGAAATGTTGATGCTCAGCCGATCAATGTTTTCTAGAGGTATTCATCGGACTGTTACCGCTCTCCAGGTAATAACATGGATCGGCACAAGCTGAGAACATCACCTTGGAAGATCTATTACCTCGGACATGCTTCATAGTCATCGAAAGACTACGTCATTTTGCCTTTAAAGCAGTTATCAAGCCACTAGATGCACTCAGAAATATTTCAGCATTCGAATCCTTTGCATTGTGAGGATATGTTTCTTATGAGAGCTTTCATATTCAAGTTTGAGCTGACTGTAATTTGATATACACTCGTTTGGAACCAATTTTGAATTGTAAAATTTATCAACACTACACATTTATAAACCACACAGACAAATTTTTCAGATCACCGCCTAAATAATTTCTGAGACGTGGATCATTGAACCACTTTTGATACTGGCTGAAGCAGGCTGCTTCGGAGCTCAGAAAAATATCTAACTTCATAGTACCAGTCTAAACACCAAGTTTCCAGTTCATGAACAACTTTTAAGCCGGTAAGAAACCAGTCCTGAAGCAGTCAAATATCTAACTCCATGTTACCAAACTACAGACAAAGTTTCCAGTTTATGGCTCAAAGAATTTCTAAGATATGGCTGCTGAACCTCTTTTGAACCAGCACCAAACCGGTCCTGAACCAAGAAAATATATAAATTTTTAAACCTAACCTACAGACCTAATTTCAGTTTCAAGTTTTTAACCGCTTTCGAACCGATTTACAAACTTGAGACATAGCCTATGACTGTGCAAATTTCGGTTCAGCGGCTTAGATGCCCATAGGGAACAAACTTACTTACACTCACCTTTATGCACGTGTACTAGCAGCTACCCGGCGTACGTTGCTACGCCCACAGTGAAATTTTAAACACAAAACGAAGAAGTGAAGAACTCGACAATTGCTATCTGTCAAATTCTCAACTCTTTATACAATTTAGCAAAATTTCGCGAATTTCTGGACATTTTGAGGTTCACCATCGGTCTATTTAAACTTCTTCATGATAGTCTAAACTCATAAAATTTAGCAAATATCTCGATTTTTTAAATCGTTTGATAAACACCTCCTATTTACCCCGTTTTGCATGACAATCTAAAGTCATATAAGAATTTTTGAAAATTTCGCCATATTTTAAACCGATTTGCCAATACATCCAGTTACCCGTCTTCAATTGCCAACTATTAAATCCTGATGATAATCTAATTTTACTTAGTTAGTTTAGCTGGCTCTACTTATGCATTGTACCACCAAAAAGAGCTGGTTGCCTATACAGAACTGTTTCATCGTTATCCCTAACGACTCTTCAGTAGGCTTTTCGCTGAAGAAAGCATGATTGCCAACTGCCTCTCCATACAATCAATGTTTATATCAGTTGGGAACTGCTAAAAGCAATGAAAGCAAAAATAGTCGAGCAATGAGTGCTTTCAACTTTCTGGTGGTAATTTTACAATTTAGCAATCTGCTTGATCTTCACCATTCGATTTACGCGTCTTAATGATAATCTAAGTCATACGAAACCTTTTTCGACCGTTCGATGTAACAATTGACATCTATTAAATCTTAATTATTAACGAAACTCACAAAATTTTGCAATTTGCAGATATACCACTGCAATCTTCTAGAGGTGCACTCGAAAGGTGAATTTGAATGTGTCACGGAGTGTCACGACGAGTTACGACGTGATCGTGAGCAAATACTGAGTTTCGTGCGTGAACATGATTCGTGAGTGAACTAAATTCAAACATCGTAAATGCAGAATTCAAAAAATTTTTAAAATTTATTTTTCCTGTAGAAAATGTATCTTGATTTTTGAAATTTTTGTAAATTTCATTGTGTCTTTATTATTAAAGATCGCTTTTCATGCAAGTGCTAAACATTCTCCCAAGCTCAGCAACAGCGCGCTTTTTTTTTTTTTTTTGCTGCTACCAGACTATTAAAAGAAAGGGCGAACACGGACATTTAGCAATATTCTTTGTAAGCTTACAGTTTTAAGTAACAATATGGAACTACAGTCGAACTTCCATATAGCGAATCTCAAGGGGACAAAAATTAACTTCGTTATAGGAAATTTCATAATATAGGGAAAGAAATGCAAAATGCGAAATTGCAGGGTTCAGGAAACAATTTTGTTATATAGAAAACTTCATCGTAAGAAGTTCGACAGTTTTTAAAAAAAATGAATGAAAGATATTTACAACGTTTTGTTTTTTAAGTGTAAGAATAACAATTTAGTTTATCAATTTTTAAGAAGATGTTTTTTTATTGTGCTTGATCGTTTGTGAAGCCTCCTTAAGTCGTGAGTGACGCGAAACGCTCAAAAAATTATGTTCGTGAATCGTGCGTAACTAGATTATAATTTCGTAAATCGTTCGTGACGTGAAAGAAAACTCGCTCAAGCGCGCTAATCTACCTATACTATATACCAAATTTTAATGTTAACATTTTTGGTTTCCAAATTTTGTTGACCTATTGATCTACTCCTCCTATTTACCCGTCTATTTATTAGTCTTTATGACAATCTAAATACAAATGAAAATTTTGGAAATTTCACGATTTTTTTGACACTTTGGCCTAAAACTTCTATATTTACCCGTCCTACTATTGCCGTCTATCAAATCTTCATAATAATCTTAGTTCATACGACAAAATAGCAAGCTATGCAATATTTTGGACTGTATAATCAACACCTCGCCTGCGCTTTTGTAAATACTGAAATGCAAATTTCTCAGATTTTGTTACCATTTAAATAAAAGTTATATACCCCTTGTTCTATTCCAGGTTATCAACTTTCTGTATGCCAACCGACTCCGCTTGATTTCCACGTGATTGAGTCACAAAAATGCAAACTTTGACATTTATAATATTAGTAAGATGTATAGATTACTCTCATTCGTGCTCACGATCCCATCCAAGACAAGGATGCATCAACAAAAGACGAATTCTATTAGAGACTGGAACTCCTTCAGTTTATGCTAACAGTGGAAACATATTTTACACTACGTAAGTAGCCCAGAGTCAGACAATGCAAGGACGAACATGGAAATCGCCCGGGAACACAATGCTATCATTAAGTCCGCTGAATTGTTCAAGACTGGCGAATTTGGTCGGACAAGTATATGCCCTAAGATTGGAAGCTTAGTGTACTTTGTACCATGGGACCAGGCTTTTACCTACCACTTATAAGGGAGCTGATTGAACCTTATCAGTGTGGCATTACAGTTGATAAATTCATTACAGACAAGATATTCATATTGCGACAAATACTGGAGATAAGAACGCCGATAAGGTCAGAGATCTTTAAAGCCCAATCCCAAAAGCATAATCTTTTTCTACTCGGCCTAAGAACATCCGAGACTACCCTAATTTCGATTCTGCCTTGGAATAATATGTCTATATCAGGCATGCCCAAAAGCAGCAAACGACAGAGCACTCACCAATATTCACAAAGATAAGCATCATTACCAATAATGAAATTGTTGTTGGTCAGTTTGCTTGCGCTCGCAAACACCAATCAAAGAAGAGAACAAAACCGGTTTTTATTTTACGCGTCACATACACACGAAATCGTTAGCATGTGTGTCGTTTCGTATGCCTCGCGCCCTGCATGTATACGATCATTGATTTCCTATGTTCCGTGCAATTACAATAACAAAACGTACCCAAAGAGCATTCTGCTGGGCATCTCTGGTCTATATTCTTAATTTTTTAAGATTGTAAGTCTCGGATTCTGTGTCATTAACTCTTTTACGCAATGTTTTATTGTTGTAAATGTTGAATAAGACTACACCGGATCAGCAGAGGAACATCCTGCCATAAAATAATCTCGTTCTTTTTACTCAAACTTTTATAATTTTGATTACAACCCGCTTTTGCCCTAATTTTGATCAGTTTTCCCAACAATTTACTGATAACTAAACAAAAAGACCTTGACTTTTGGTTGAGTGATAAACTGCTTATACCAACAAAAGTAAATAATAATATCAATAGGCGAGAAAGCGCCACTGTGTCTGGCCTGCAAAAAAAGAAAAAAAAAACAAAACAACTAAAAACAACAGACGATAACGTTTTAAAAAGAAAATGCGATAAAAAGCAAAAAAAAAAAAAAGTGTCAAGGAATCCCTGTCGAATAACACAAAAAAAAAAGCCGGGTACTCTGACGTCATCTACTACAATGATAAAAACCAAATACAAAAATACAACAAAAAAAAACAGAGAACAAACATATTGCAAACTGTGATAAGCAATATTCTTAAGCTGAGAGAAATACAATACAATAATACAATAGAAACCATATAGAAAAGTCAGAGATAAGGAGGTAAACAACCTGCATGACGAGAAACTTTAAGCAGGCGCCGTCTCCTCAGCGGGAGAAGAGTGAGGGTGAGACGGCATCAGCGATAAAAATGTGAGAGGGTGTGCGGTGCGGTGCGGTGCGGGTGTGTTAGCAACTTAGCCTATCAGCGGCGGCAACAGTAGCCAAGCCCCGGAAGATGTGTTAGGGGCAGAAAGATAAACCCTAGAACGAAGTATGTAAAGGTCAAATCTCTACCACAAACAGCATTCTCGGCTCTGGCTTATCAGCTTTGGCATGAGTATTTTTTTGTTTTGTGATAATTTAATTTAAATACGAAATATAAATGGACATTTAAAAAGAATTCAAAACGGGCATAACAATAAGCAAAGTACCAGGAACGATAAGACCGGCCCCGGACCCGACGAGAGGAAGCAAAATTGAAAAATGCAGGCTTGCCATAAATAATCCCCAGCTATAAACACTTGCACTTACACTTGCGTTAATCTTGAGCCACATCATCATGACGGAGCTGAGAGATAAGGCCAAAGATTTTGAAAAAACGCAAAGCTACAAAAAAATATTGAAAAATATTTATAAAGTGTCTGGTGTTTGGCTTAAGGGTCAGCTACATTTCAGATAACCCTTGATGAAACCAGGTTCATTTGGGGCCTTAATTATGCCTAATACTCTTATATATGTAAACTGTCGATTTTCGAAACGAAAGGACAACACAAAAGAACATTGAACAAATGTTCGATAAGAGCCAAAATTAGGCGTCAAATTGAAAGACGAAGTACAAACATTTGCCAATTAAACATTTGTCTTGGCCTATCGTATCCACATGTGTACAATATTTCGACTGATAAGGCTGACACTTCAATTTTACGACATTAAACAAAGAATTACTATGGGAACGTATTTTGTTTATTCAAGGATCAAATGCTTCGTCAACTGACTTTGATAGAGGAAACAAATTTTACAAATTTTGAAATGAATAGGTAAAAGAATACAGTAAAAGATCGATTGAACGTCTACCTTGCAAATAGAGCAAAGGTGGCGATCATGAAATCGTTTCTGTCAACGATTTGGGGATTTCGGTTAGATGGCATATCGTGAGTGAAAAGGGTGTAGAGCGTTGGGCCTAGGACACTTTCTTGTGGGACACCAGCGCTGAATAGCTTTGTCTCTGATGCTTCTCCCTCTTGGACAACCGCGAAGGTCCTTTCAGTCAGAAAGCTCTTAACAAGCAGGTACAATTGAGGTGAGAGAAGCGATTTAATTCCTGTTTTACATCAAGAAACACAGCAACTGTATACTCCATTGCTTCAAATCCTTATAGTATGAAGCTTACAACTCTATTGAGCTGCTCCGGGGTTCCATGACTCCTTCGAAAACCGAACTGGAAGGGTGGAATTGGTTTTTTAATTCTATCGTGCTGCAGAATTCTGCGCAGCACTGCACCTTTCAAAAATTTTGGACAGTGAGAGGAGAATGCTTATCGGTCTGTAAGAGTCTGGGCTAGTTTGGGACTTTCCAGGCTTGTGGATCATGATGATCTGAGCTTTTTTCCTTGGTTCTGGAAAATGAACAATTCTCAGTATGGCGTTATATAGCAGCACCATAAAAAGCAGCGCCTTGGTTGGCAGAATCTTGTAAAGTGCTGTTATCAAGCAAATTCTCACCAGGGGCTTTGGAGTTTTTCAGGCCTTTGACGATTTCTGTGACTTCCTGGAATGTTACAGGAGCAGACGGGAGCTCATGTTGCAAAGGTACTACAAAGGTACTGTGTTCAGTGGTTTGTATCGTTCCGACAGGAACCTACCTATCTGGCATCAAAAGAGCAAAACTTGAGTTTACTTGTCTCTTATATCTTTTTATGAGTTTCCAGAGAGCATAGTTGGTACTCATATCCGGGCAGACTTGTTCTAAGTATCGATCCGTCTTGGTTTACTTGAAAAGAGCTAGTATCTTTTTTACCCTGTTGGTGACTTTTTTGTACATGCGATCAATTCTTGGATCTCTGGTACGCACATACTCTCTTCTAAGCCTCCTTTTTAGTGAGAGTATTGCTTTTGTACGTGCTGAACCTGCGAGCCTGATATAGGGATAGGTGGAGCAGCGTTTAAAGCAGCGTCATGAATTTTATTCATAAAGATTTTGAGCGCTCTTCAATTCCCTTTTCACAGGCGGTCAGAAAAATACAGTCATTCTCAGAAACTATGATAAAGTGAAACGAAATGACATTTCACCTCTGACTTTTCACAGCGTGCTCTTTGCTTAATCAATGAGAGTTTTTTTCCGGTTGCTTTGTTCATCTGTTTTCATGGGACACTTTCTGGCCAGAATTTGTCGAAACCCTCTAGTACGGCTGGGGTCAGTCACTCTATTTTCGTCAACTCAGCGTTGCTCTTTGTACGGTGATGCGTCGTGGCGCCTGTCAAATTGTAACATGGGCCGAACGCTAAACAGAGAGAGAGAGTGGAGGCGTACGCTCTAATTTGTATACTCTGTACCGAAGGTACATAGAGTATATTAAATTTGTGCAAAAGTATGTAACAGGAAGAAGGAATCGTTTTCGACCCCATAAAGTATATATATTCTTGATCAGCATCAACAGCCGATTCGATATAGCCACGTCCGTCTGTCTGTCTGTCTGTCCGTCCGTCCGTCCGTCCGTCCGTATGAACGAAGAGATCTCAGAGATGGTAAGAGATAGAGGTTTGACATGTATGGGGCATATATTTCTTATACTTGCAGGCAGATCAAGTTTATTTTCAATTTTTGCCACGCCCCCTCCCGCCCCCGCAATTGGGAAAAAACGTCATATCTCCTACAGTTTTGAAGATAGATCGTTCGTACCTTCTAGAGATACCTTGAAAACAAAATTATTTATCGATTTGCTGAAGGAATGATAAAGATCGGATGAACGATACTCAAGTTATGAGCAAAAAACGGCCAGTAAACACCCCCCACCCATCACCACAGCATTCTATTGAACGGCAATCTTAGTGAGAGAGAGAGAGAGAGAGACGAGAGAGAGAGAGAGAGAGAGTGAAACTTAGAGATGAGCGCGTATAACTCGTGAGCAAATGCGAGCTGCGACGTTAAGGGTACAGAGTATGTTATAGTCGGCCTTGGCCGACTTTCTTTCTTGTTTTTAGTGAGAAAGCGAGTGCAAAGAATAGGAAAGGTTTTTAAAAAAAAAGATATATCAATCCTCGAACACCCTTTCAGCGCTCCATGCACGGCATTGGGTTAAAAGAGATTCGCTTATGGCGCTCTATGCATGGCTTTAGGGCGAACGAGTGTCGCTAAAGTCGGCCCATACATGGCATTGGGTCGAACGAGCGTCGCTTATGTCGCTTCTCTGCATGGCATTGCGTCGACCTAGCGTGCCTGGAGAGCCGTTAACGTATTGAGCGGACATCGCCTTGAAAAATACGTCAGTCGAGACTATTGTGAGGGACTTAAGCGAGCGTCAACGACAGTCACAAAATCGTCGACGGAACATTGATACAGCGTGGGTCGGCCGTACTAGAGGGAAGTGTCTTCTAAGCATGTGTGTGTGTGCCTCAGTAAACTGTAAGTGTGTATGCATGTTTGTGTGCTTCTGTAGAAGGCAAAATAAAATGTTAACATTGACGCAGTTGGTGATGGTAGTGCAAAAACCTTTGCTGGGTTTGGTCTGGTTAGCTGCCGTTTTCTTTTCATTGCATTTTGAAGTTTTCAGCTTTTGATTGAGATTCGCAACTCCATATCTCGTAAACTATTTGGAATTTCGCTTTGACGTCTTAGAGGAAGTCGTTGCTCTTGGCTAAGTTTACAAAACATTCTTAAGTAACAAGTCAAAAAAGTCACATCTTAATACTCAAAATTACAAAAATGTCTTTAAATCATCATGTTTTCTGCTCATTTTGTACTGTTTTTCAACTTTGTCTTGAAAACTGTAACGAATTTGACTAAGCCATGCAGGACAAAAACGTAGCTTGGACTTAAATAAACAAACGATTGGAACATATCAACTTTATTCGATTGGTCCTTCGTATAGTTACGGTCCTTTAAGCATGTCAAATTGGAACCAAAACTCGAAAAATGACAATTTTTGGTACCAATTGACTGACACTGTCAAAAATTTCGATTGTTTTGTATTAAATCAAGAAAATAGTAAAAAAAAACATAACTTAAAAACTGTAATTCAAAAAATTTAAAATTTTTACTTTTTTACCGAAAATTTTCGTTTTTTGCGAGTTTTTATGACAGTTGCGTGTTTGTTGGCCTATAACTATATGAAAGAGTAACTAAATGAAGTTGGTTCGTTCCTACGGTTTGTTTATTTTGGTCTAAGCTACAACTTTGTGGTGAACTTCTTGGCCAAATCTGAAACGGGTTTCAAGATGAAGTTGAAAAACTGTAGAAAAGTGGTGAAAACTTGGCTTTTTTGGCCAACTTTTGTAATTTTGAGTATGAAGATGTAATTTTTTTGATTTGATTCAAAGAAATGTTTTGTAGGTCAAACCAAGAGCAACAACTTTGTTAAAGATTTAAAAGCGAAATTCAAAATAGTTTACGAGATGTGGAATTGTTAGTCCTACTCTGAAGCTGAATAGTTCAAAGTGCAATAAAAAGAAAACGGCAGCTAATCGGACTAAACCCAGACAGGGTTTTTATACTACCACCATACTCTTTCAGAATTTTTTGGTCTCGACGCTATCAACTTTTTTGAGTTCATAAATGTGTCACAGTTTTATATGTACTTTGTACAATACACAAGTGCTTTTATGTTAAAAAAAAGTTTGGGTATTTGCGCTCAAGAGTTGTGCTGCAGGCAATGTTCCTTGAATAAGTACCACAAAAACAAGTAGACATCATTTATTTTAAGTCAAGAGAGCTGCCAGTGAAAGGGAACACACCTTTTTTTTCGATAACGTCAACTGTCAAACTTGCAGATGTGATTCGTACATTTCATTTTTCCAGTCTGCCTAAAAGTGTGCTTCACTTTTTAGTCAATCGTGGAAGATTGTACATTTCTGTCGTCGCGACGATAGACTATCTTACAAGGACCAAAAGTTTGAAACATTCAAGTTATGAATCCTATTATTTTAAGTTCTAAACATTTCAGAATGTTCCATTTTAAATTTTAACTATAGTAAGCACAGAAAAGCTTTTCAAAATAGTTGAGTTAGTTAGTTAATGTTAACGTCAAGCTGTAGCGAAATGTACAAAATGTTATATTTAGCCCAAGGCACAGGGAGAAAATTATTGAAACTTGTATGTATTTCCTAATAAACAAATGCGTTTTCTTACAAGATTGTTCACTTACATAAGCAGCTACCCTACACTTCTTCTTGGAATGAATATAAACTTTTTCCGACCAGCGCAACTAATCAGTTCTCAGCACGTCATTGTGCATACCAGGATAATTCCTGCCAAAATCAATTCACTGTGCGACGTGCCAAAATCGAGGATATTAAATATGTACGAAATATGATACAGGTAACAATTTCAAGCTATAAAAAAAATCATTTAATTAATTGTATACACATATCTAAGGAACTAGCGAACGATTTAAATATGAGCGCTGCTGTCAAACAAAGTGAGGAAGGTAAGTGTCCAAAGCTGCTTACAGATTAAATGTAAATTGAATGAATGTCCCTTGTCAGATCTCATATGTGATGCAGGCCTGCAAGGAGGAACTGAAAATTGTGAGATCTATGTACTCATAGACAATGCAAATAAGTAAGAATTAGTGGTCACATAAACCAATATTTACATTGGCTGATAGCAAATGACATTTCACTTTCCACTTTTCTTCTTTGCCAGTCTGATCTCAGGTTATGCCATCTGTTTCAAATGTTACTCTAGCTGGGAAGGACGTTGTTTATTCCTTGAAGATATCTACGTAAAGCCAGAGCATCGTAAGCGAGGTGTCGGTCAACTTCTGTTCCTGGCGATAGCCGCTCGAGCTGTTAAATTGAAATGTGCACGTTTAGACTTTCACGTGCTCAAATGGAATCCGGCACGAAAGTTTTTTGAAAGTTTGGGTGCTCAGAATAAGACGGCAAAGGAGAGCTGGCAATTGTATCGATTGGAGGGAGAAAATTTGACTAATCTGTCGCTTAAACTGAATTAATATTTGTAAAGAGTTGAGTTGAGTTGAGTTGTGTTTGTATTATTTTTTCCACAATACAATGCAGATCAGCTAAAGTGTGTGGCCTTTTATATTTATTGTAAAGTAAAAACATCAGATTCATTCAGATTTTATTTTTCATATTTGGGCCTGTTCCCGTTTACGAATCCGATTGATCGGAATTGGTAAGAGTTGTGATTTCTAAGAACAGATTAAGGAATTCGCTCGCATCTTTTTGCCATCAAGAGTATGGAATGAAGGTAAATGGAATTTTGAAGTTTAAAGGCGAAAAACACAGTCGGTTTTTGGAAGCGAGAACATTCAACAATTTCGATTCCGCATGTTTTGATTGAAATCGAAATCGGGAACTTCTTTTTCATATTCTCTTGACGACTTTTAGCTCCATTGAATGCAAATGTAAGATTAATTTAACATTACATATATATTTTTTAATATCCTATAAAGTATATTAAAAATATCCAGTATAAATAGATGCCTAAATCATCCAATGGATCATCAAAACACATCATTTTTTTCTTAGTAAAGAGACAATTTGAGATGTTCACAAGTAAAAAACAGCAGCCAAGTGCGGGGTGTTCGTTAAGTGCCGCTGCTCGGGACTACATCGAACTGTCATAATGATAACAATTAATTTATTATTAATTTCATTTAATAATAAAAATATATTAAAATAGCACATTAAATATGTTATATTCATAATCCTGCAAGGTGTTGTTGTTTATAAGTTCGCGGGCATATTTAACAGCGCCAGAGCAGCGCAAGGTTTCTTTGAAACGTTTATCGACAGAGTAAATTGTGTTATCGTGTTATTAACATAGGCTTAGCAGACTCTGTTAAGAATATGCGGAATATCAACCTTTTCACAAGAAATTTTTTGGCGACCCGTGGATACCGCCCTTTAAGCAAGACTTTTGCTTTTCCATATAAAAACAAGTAAGAGAGACGGTCAAGTGCGACTGTAATCTACTCTGTACCTGCAGTAGCAGAGCTGCTGCTGTACTGCGGCAGCGAAATTTCATATGGTCATAACTTGAGTATGGTTTATTCCAGCGATGCCCAGCCGTATGCTCTTTGGGTGCGTTTTTTTTATTGCTATTGCACCGAACATGGGAAATCAATGATCCTATACATGCAGGGCGCGAGGCATACAAAACGACACACATGCTAGTAGTAGAGTATTGGTGAGTGCTCTATCGTATGCTGCTTTTGGGCATGCCTGGTTTATTCGATCCATTTATAATTTCGAATCAGAGCTCGCAAATATCCCTCTACACTTTTTTCAGTGTGATCAGCCCACTGACAAAACAGAAAAAAGCAAACCACACTCGGTTTCTCACTGAGCAAAACACATTTTTTTCCCCCTTCTCTTGTGTTCTCTGTTGCGTATTTTCGTTTGAGCAAAACAGAATAGACAAACGCTCACGAAACAACTGTCTTCAAATGAGCTAAACACTAAAAAGTGTCAGCAAAAAGTGTTAATTGTTTTGTTCGTGCGGTAGGCGCTGGGCTTATGTACAATATGTATGTACATACAATGTACATCATTTAAAAAAATATGTTTTTTAGGCGTTAAGCATTTACAAAAACTAATATTTTCTGCATTTCATTTGATAGGTTATTAATAATAAATTTCTCCATACTCCACATATGTACAAAGATCGTTGACTGAGACACACACACAAGCATCCCAGTCAGAAACACGCTTACATTTGTAGAAGACACTTTGGAAGTCGGCTCAGTGAAAGGCATGAGCAAAACAGAAACGAAAAAAGCGTTTTTTGGTTGAGCGAAAACAGCTATTGAGCAGAAACAGAATTAAAAGTGTCGTTTTGCAACCACTTTTCGTGGTGTCTGTAACAGAACAGTTTTTTGGAGACAAGCTGATAGTGTTAACAGTTTTTGCGAGCTCTGTTCCGAATACATCAATATACATTAGACGTTTAGTGTAGAACCAACAACGCGATAGTGCGGGTGACCGATTGGCTAGAGGACAACGGGTTGAGCCTGGCTTCCCATAAAACCGAAACGGTCCTTATAAGCAGCAGGAAACGTGTGGAAACTGCCAACATTAGAGTCGGAGACCAGCACATCATATCGAAGGATGCCGTAAAGTACCTGGGGGCTATGCTATGGCTTAACTTTAAAAGCCCCCTAGCGTACGTGGAGGAAAAGGCCACCAAAGCAACGAATGCCTTATCTGGAATTATGGTGAACATCGGTGGACCTCGACAGCGTAGCAGATGGCTGATCTGCAACGTAGTCAGGTCGATCATAATGTACGCAGCACCGATATGGGCCCCTGCAATGACCGTGCCATCATACAGCCGAGGATGCAAAAGCGCGTACAGGAGGTGTGCCCTCCGAGTCACCTGCACGCGGCGCTAGTCTTAGCAGGAATGGTGCCGCTTGACCTGTTAGCGATGGAAAGCAGTGAATCAGATGAGCATCGACGAGAGAGGAAGATGACGCAATGGCAGGCGAAGTGGAGAACTACCACCAACGGCAGCTGGACAAGAAGACTAATTGCGGATATAAAGCCGCGGTTGGGTAGACAGCACGGACAAACCGACTTTTACCTATCACAGCTACTGACCGGACATGGATGCTTCGAATCTTATTTTTAAAGATTTAAGCATGAGACAGATCCGTTTTGTACACACTGTACTCGGACCATAGAAGACGCAGAACATATATTCTGCCGAATGGGAAGAGCTATGCCTAGGTATTGGTAGGCCATTCACTGTCATTGACTTGATGGACATCCTACTCAGCTCGCAAAACAATTGGAATGCAATATGCACCATGGCTGCAGAGGTTCTAAAATCCTTGCGTCGCGCTGAACGACAGCGCAATTCGACTTCGAACCCCTAGATAGGAATCAAGTGGCGGCCTTCGTGCCATCTCCCCCTAGTGGAGTAATACTTAGCGGTAGTTCCGCAAGAGGGAAACGGAGAGTAGGGGTGGTTTTAGTGAGTGAGGAACTCCAAGTCCCACACTTTAAGGCTTTCAGTTGGCAGTTGTGGACGGGTAAATAGGAGGTGTCGATCCAAAAATATCACGAAATTTGTCAAATTTTATAAATTTTCTATTAAACTGATATTTACCTTCTATTCCGACTGTAAAACTGAAGCTTGGCATTATATTTATCAGTGGAGTCCATGGGGTAATAACTAAGAAAGAATACGTGTGTTCTATAAAAAGCACGCTCGGCGGCTTGCTCTATAACGAGGCGCGTGTTTGGCTTTTTGTTCTCTCACGAGGCATTTGTTCGTTTAATTGTCGCTCATGTTGAAATGTCAAACACTTTACAAACGTTTTCTTCGTGTTTTGCTGCTTCGCACACAAGCGCAATGCTTGCTGCATTAGATGAAACTGTGCTGATTCATTCCACACCAGTTCTTTGAGGTAAAGATTGCGCCATTGTTTTATTTTGATTATTTATTTGTGAACATTTAACGTATAAAATTAATACTAAGAAACACCATCTTCTTCCAAGCTTTTGAATGCTACATAACATAATCAGCTACCCTCGCTAAGCTCTAATTGAATAAGCTCTCCGAGATAAGCTTTTTTTGTTCACCACAACTACAAAGCATCAAATAACTAATCAGTTCTCAACGACGTTTCATTGCATAGACCTATACATATTACTGCATAATGTCAAATCAAAATCAATTCACAGTGCGACGTGCCCAGGTGGAGGATATCAAGGATGTACGAAGTATGATACAGGTAAGTTCCATTACTAACCGTACATTTCCTACTAATTACAAAATTCTCTCGCTTTAAGGAACTAGCTGACTTTGAGAAAATGAGTGAAGGTCCCAAACTTAGTGAGGAAGGTAAGAAACAAACACAGTCAATATAAACTCATATAGCTGCATAGTTTCCACCGCCAGATCTTATACGTGATGCAGGACTGAAAGGAGAACCGGAATATTGTGAGATCTTTGTGATCAAAGACAATGCCAATGGGTAGGTGAGACTCAACAACCTTAACAATAATAATAAAAACTTCCAATTGTCTTTTGTGTCAGTCTAAACATAGGCTATGCCATCTGTTATAAATGTTACTCCACCTGGGAAGGACGTTGTTTGTTCCTCGAGGATATTTACATAAAACCAGAGCATCGTAAACGTGGCGCCGGTAAACGTCTGTTCTTAGAGATAGCCGCACGAGCTGTGGAATTGAAATGTCCACGTCTGGACTTTCATGTGCTAGAATGGAATCCAGCACGAAAGTTTTACGAAAACCTGGGTGCACAGAACTTGACGGCAAAGGAACAATGGCAAATGTATCGCTTGGAGGGTCAAAATTTATCCATTCTGGCTGCCTCCTTATGATTTATTTTTAGATAAATAATACTTGCTATAAAAACAATATACATAATACACATAACAATTTGGCTCTTCACTGATCACCACTAACGCTGGCTATAACATGGATCTGCATGCTCTTGGTGGAATTGTACACCTGGCCGGGTGGAAAGGGATGCACTTTGGAGTGTGCATCGGTTTTGCTTTTACCTCCAGCCGTATATTTGGACAGTCGTATGCTGGGCATGGGCAGAAATCCAGTACTTAAGGGCATCACATCCAACGATATAGAATGACAGTCCACATCCTTCATAGAGACGACACCTGTAAAATTAAGTTTTACAATTAATTGAAAGGTAATTGCATAATTTTAATGGTTTTTTGGATGGGTTATAAGCGAAATTTGTTTGTAGTTAATAAGTTTAAGCCAAATGCAATGCCAGGTGTTGTGTCCATAACCAACATAAGGACTTACCCATATCTTTAAATGCATTTGAAGTGTAAATTGTGTGTGTGCAGAAATCCGAAAGAAATTATAATTGAAAAATAGCAAAAGAAAGTGAAGAAACCCAGGGATGCAAACCCGCTCTAGAGTTTGGACTGGTTCGGTTTAGTAGTTCATAAAGGTTTTGACCCTTAAAGTTAAAGTTCGAAAGAAGGTTAGGTCCAGAAGTTCCAGCCCATCGTAAGGTTTCGGTTCGCCGAACGGTGTTTCAAAATATCCAACCCAAGTACTTGGTTCGAAGTCCAAAACTGAACAAGCTTTTCGCTGCAATTTTTAGTGAGTTCTAGTTATGATAGACTATCGTCTAAATTGTGGGCGGTAACTGAAGGGTTAAAATACAGTTTTGGTTGCTGCTTTGCAGTCTTCCTCAAAGTCGAAGATACTTTACTAAGGCCCATTATCTGAAAATCGGTCTGGTTAGTTGAACTCCTAACAAATTTTTTGTTTTTTGAGTTAACTGGAGCTTTTGTACTAAAAATTTCTTAATTTCAGGTTCACCCAATGTCGATAAGTTGCTATCCCACCAATGCACAGTGTACAAATTCGTAAATCTAGCGGGACAAAAATCCAAAAATCAAAATGCTAGATGTTCACGAAAAAAGGTTTTAAAATAAAAGCTCATAAAGCTCATAGAACAAAAACAAATAATTTCAAAAGAAACAACACGCAATTCGGTTCAAAAAGCGCTCGCCAAATCAGTTTTCAGTCAGACTTGCTTCTAAGAACACGCAAGACGATACGATAGGTTCTTAAAGAAGGCGCCAACAAGCAATAAACGTGTACATACTTGTCAATGCATTTTCTTTGTGTTTTTGTTTGTCTTTCAACAATTTGATTGTTTTACAGCTTCTCCAACGAAAGTAAAGAATACATGTTACTAGGTGAAAATTGCATTGTAAATAGCGGCTTCTATGGTCTGCCAAATGTTTTGAATATGTTTTTTTTTTCAACTACCACCATCTCTAAGTTCAAAAAAACTTGATTCGCCTGCTAATACCGGCGTTTCTGCCAACACATGCATTTCTTTGCAAGTAACATCGTGCTATATGCGAAAAGGGAGTTATTCGAGCAACTAAAAACAGACGGCGCTCAACAGCAAAAGCCAGAAGGTACGCTTTTAAAGTATCTTATGACTCAATTCGAGCTTGAAAACTGCACTTCACTCATGTTAGAAGAACTTAACCGGGTAGTCCATTCTTTTGTCACAGGGCTTAACTTAAGATGGAAGATTTGTAATAGATTTGGTTATAGGAATATGTTTCTTATGAAAAATATGTTAATATGTTAATAAGAAAAACGAGCAGTGTTTGGATACCGAAATCAATATAAAGAACTTGGATTTACCAAGTACATGTGCTACTGCTAACCGCGGACGACCGCAAAAGGAATTTAGTGCAAGCGGAACAAAAACTAAAAGGCGAAAGGTGCAAGCCCTGCCAGCTAACCAATCTTTGAATGAATTGACACATGCTACACATCTCAAATTGCGTCAGTCTGGTAAAAGAGACGCTGCACAAGTGTTAAACGAATTAACTATGAGTCCTACGCGAGCAACTAAAATTAAAAAAAGTAGTTAACCAGTATTCGCCTGAAGAAGCACTATCTTTGATAGCTGCCATGAAGTTGAGTCGTAGAAAGTACGCTTTACAACTGGTACCCAATGCCAGTAACTTTGCACAAAGAACTTATTCATGGTCCGGAAGTAATAAAACGTTTTTAGCTTCCAATTGGACGAATGTCCGAAGAGGCACAAGAATCCATGAATATTTCGATTAGAGCACACAAGAAAGATGTCAAGAATCAAAACCAATGAAGACCTGCTGCACTCGTAACATCATTAAGACCACGAGATTATTACAGAACAACAACTATTAGCTCTAAAGTCTTGAAAAGCTGTTAAAGCCACCAAATATTCAGGCAATAGTTACACTTATATTCAGGCAATAGTTGAAGAACTGTTTGAAAGCAATGATAAAGACTCACTTTCTGATAGCTCTGACGATCTTTAGATTCAATGTAGAGTTGAGAGAGGCCAAAAGCAAAATGCAAAAGCAGAAAAGAGATGCGAGTGACTTCTGTCGCGCTTACACTACCGTCGATTTCTTCTTGAAAATCAAAAATGAAGAAACGACGACTGCTGCTACTGTTTGCTTTTTCTCAAGAATCATTTTTTACATTTGATTTAGCTGCGGGTTCTGTTTTTATCAAAAGCAGAAACAACGCAGACGAAGTGAAACTTATTGCTGTTTCTTAAACACTGGATATAATAGAAAACTTCGGTAGGGATGCAAGATGGGAGCTGGACAAGATGGACAAAAAAAAAGCGATTACGGGAGGAGCGGAATCGAATTCAGTACTTGGTGTCGGCACAGTACTGAGAAGATTGTAAAGCTTTTGGAACTGGACTAGTTCATGATTCCGTTGCTTTTGTCGCGTACAAATATATTTTAAGCTATTATGAAGTTAAATACGTATCAGTTGGCTCATTTCTATCGTACAACTTTACATTTGCAATGGCAAATACAAGAATGGGGTCAAGAATTTTAAAATGTTTTATTTTATTCATTTCTTCGAATCATCGAAAAAAAACAGCGCTTAGGATTTGGCACGGAATCACATGACCAGTGTCATCGACCGTTTTTAAAGAATCGAAACAAAAAACTGTAAAACCAAATCACGTTTTTTTAACCTAACTTTTTTTTTGATTAGAAGAACAATTCCTGAATTGGTTCAGCGGCTCATTGTTCACTGACTCATTGTTTAGTGACTGTTCACTGAGTTGTACCTTGAATTAATTTAGTTATGTAGACTTTGGAATACAGATTGTACAGATTTATCAATGTACTTTAGCGTTAAGGTATTTTAAGACAGAGACGTTAGTCACACTGTATATAGAAGGATGACGAGACGGAGAGTAAAATGCAGTAGATAGTAAAGAATGAACAACGAGTGAGTAGACAGTGAGACGAGAGACCGCGACGAACGAGGACAGACGTTATATATAGAATGGACAGAAGAAACCCGTATTGACATTGTATAGATAAATACATAGAAACCGTGTGTTTATAGACAACCTTGTAAAAAGTGTAATTAAAAGTCCGTAAACCGAGAAAAACAACATTTTACGGTTAGTCGAAAGGATTTCTTAGTAGGCGTAAAATTCAAGGGAACAATACCAGACCCGTCTACAATATTTCGCAGTGGGAATAGCTGTCCCAGAGTTCGAATTTTGAGTTTCTAAGCTAACAAAGTATTACAATTAGTTTGTATATCCATAAAAGCTAACCATACCTTGAGGATAGTTGATTAGCAACTGAACAATCAAAGAACAAAGCTACTAAGCAATTTGAGTGAGTGAACAACTGAACATGTTCAGTGAAATGAACCACCTTACCCAACACTAATAAATTGTAGCATTGGCTACAAACAATAAACAAAGGGCATAGCCGGATTTGTGGGGGTCCAAAAGTTTACGACACAACAACAAAACACTTAGTCGACACAAAGCATGCATAAATTTGGCAATCAACCCCAACTGACTCTTAGTGACACGGAGCATTTGGAGAAAGCGACCATCATTGATAAATGGCAGCACATTGGTTCGCCAGTTGACTGATTTGGGCACGCAGAACTTGGTTCCTCGCCGACAGCACGCAATTGCAGTAAGATCCTCAATAAGCTGGTCCATCACTTCATCGACAGCATCTTAGTTCATACCAAAAGATTTCTTATGTATTCTTATTTCTTCATGCTTGTAGTATTGTGCTTGTGTATTTAGCTTGATTTGTACACCTTCCATCAATGCATTCTATTTTTCGCTTAATCAATGCTTCTTGTACACTTTATCTTGGCATTTTTATTTTAATTTACATTTACGTATCAAGCCTTACAAGTGACAGCAAAATTCACAGCCTGTCAAAAACAGCTGATTTACACCAAAAATTACAAGTGTAAACAGAAGGGGCGCTCAATAGCTGCGTCGCGTAAATTTACACAATTACGCTTCGACACTACTTTGAGCATTTACATGCCAGTTTGTTATATGGCAGCTATACGATCTATTCATCCGATTTTGACCAAACTCCCCAAAATTGTGTGAAAACAGATAATATTCACAACTGGAAGGTATAAAGACGCTACCCTTGAAAACCAAAAAGTTTTTCTCCCTAGAACTACTTTTTCGACCGATAGTTCCTATGGCAGCTATATGCTATAGTCATGCGATTTGGATCAAACTTTGTAGAATTGTGTAGTAGCATATAATATTGATAAGTGACAAGTTTGGGAGCGATAGCAAAAGTTTTTCCTACTTAAAATTTTTCTCAGACATATGAACTATGATATGTAACCTCAACTAGAAGTCTTAAATAAATGGTGTTAAAAATTTCGCGGAATTTAGTAGGTAACGGCTTCCATTTCAAAAATCTAAAAAATTATTCTAGGCAAGTGTATACATGCCAGCTTTCAGTTGGAATTTTTCAATGGATAGGTGGCTCGAAAAAGGCTTTTGATTGAAATCATAAAAACCGCTGTTAAAAAATCTGGGTTGGTTCTAGTAGTAGAAAAAAGGCCGCCAAATTAGTTTCGGTTGATGTACTTTAAAACTGCATACTTAAAAAATTAATATCTTTGGGGGCTGGATCCTCTTCATAGTCGAATGAAATTAAAAAATTGTGTTTGATTGTAAAATTGTGTTTGATTAGGGACGGGAGGAGATACAATCTGTTTGCCATATCTATGTTGTTGTATGTTTACATGAAATGTTAAACTTTACTGATTTCAAAGCAGTAGTAGAAATTTTTCTTCGGTTTGCATCCCTTGGTTTAAATAAATATCCATTTCAACTCACCCGCAGATCGACCACACACAGCCCACAAATTCTGATCGTTAAGCACCTCATACATAAGATCCACATAGGGATTCTCATGGACTTTAGTGATTTTCAAATTCATATTGCATACGGTACGCAAGCGGCACAGTTCATTCGATTCCAGCTGGGCCTGCAGCTTAAAGAGTGTGGTGTAATCAACCAGATCAAAGGCGCAACCATAATTCCGCCACACCTGTGGCTGATCCAAGGATGCATATTTAATTACAAAATGCACTTTAACAATAGGCAAATCATTTTCGGTCTTTAGAGGTTCCACCTGTATCTCATAGAGATAGGTAACGTTCAATGATTTGTAAATTTCCTAAAATAGAAAGAGATTATCACTGATTTTTAGCTTAGCTAAAATAAAAGCTTACTATAGGCTTTTGGGGTAACGGATTAAGATCCAACAACTTTACACCGGCCACATCACACTTGACCATGGCCTGCTGCAATAGTAGATGCGCATCCAGACCCTTCATGATCACTTGCAAGAATTTTTGTGTGCCGCAGGTGTGCAGTCGGCAAGTGGCCTCCATGGCAGGCTGAAATTCGATGGGAATTTGGAACTCATTCCGTGACCAGGGACAGCTCAAAGCAATGTGATATTCATGATGTTTGGCCACCTTACGACCCGGCATATCAGTTAATACCTCTAGGGGTATGCGGCGCTCCTCGAATGACTTGAACTGCAGTAGGGGCAACTGCAGCACAGACTCAAAGGTGGAATCATCATCCTTAGTGGCAGCATTTTCCGAACGTATGCGTAGATTTTTGGAGCAACGAAGCGTAATTTTGGCATCGTTTGGAAAAATGAAACTGCCACCGGAAATATGTAGGCCAATGGGTTGCACAATGCCAGCTATGAGAGTTTTAAAGTTCAGCGAGGCACTGGCTGGTTTGGTGCTTATTTCAAAGCAAGGCGGTGCGAAGGGTAGCTGCTCGGAGAGGAATTCCAAACTGGACATGCTAAGGGAGAGCTGCCAGAAGGATACAATGAATATGTTGAAGTGGAAAAGAAAGTGAAAAGTTAAGTTTTACCTGCTTAAACTGCCAACTGCCCACACGTGTAGCCTTGGCCTTGAGCTCAATCAAATTTATACCCGGCTGCAGTGCAATATTCTCCGCCAGCACATAGTTTGTAAAGTCTGCCTGTACACTGGGTGACAATTTTCGCTTGGTGCTGCTGGTACGTCTTACCGGTTGCTTGGTCTTGGGCATGTCGCAGGCCACAGCGGCCAAATGGAGTTTATTGTCCTGCTTGTAAATCAATTGCAGGGATACATTTAGTCGCCCGTTGGACTGCTTGAGCTTTACATTGTTTAGGGGCGGTGGTGTCAAAGCCAAGTCTGTGTCTAGCGAAGGTGGCGACTCCAGCTCATAGCACAGTTTTATACTTTCCGTTACAATACCACGTGGATAAAGACTTTCCACTTTCAGTTGCACCATTACATAATCATCCTGTATAATGGGCTTCTGATTGATCACCTCAATGTCCAATATGCGAAAGTGATCTTCGAGCACACAGAAATTGGCATTCTCCAGCGAAGACTGGGCAGATAGGTTGGTCTTTAGCGATTTTAAGGACTTTAGAAACTCATCAAAATAGAAAGTTCGCACCAGAGTCTCCAGCTCTGGGCAACAGGAGATGGAACTGCAGGTTTTGGTATAGGCCAAAGAATCACCCATTTTGCGATAGCAATTGGCCAACTCTAACAAAGTCTGGGAGCTCAACATGTGCCAATTTTCGGCCTTAAGTTCGCGCAGTAAATCCGTAAAGAAACCCACCGCCTTATGTGGCTCATTGATGGCACAATAGAAATTGCCCAAATCCAAACCCACCAAACGGGCGGAACGCAAACGAGTCACATGCTTGTACGTACTGATGGCCAACTCGGCCAGCTCTAGGTAAAGTTTCTCAAAAGCCCGATTCGAGCCCAAGGCTTCTTTGAGTTGCTGAGCCGCTGACTTTTTGGGCTTACGATTGGGTGAGCGTTCCCTTAGCTGGGGATTGGCCTGCAGAAAATGCTGCTGCTGTTGTTCAGGCGGTGCATCGCCTATGCCCGAGGACAGCTGGACCACTATATGCAACTGCTCGGAGTTGGGTGTACAGCCGGGCAAAAGGCCACACAGCTTACCCAGTTCATAGAGCTTATCCTTGGCTAGATTCCAAATAGGAGCACAGTGTTGAAAACAGGACACCTCATTGGGTTCCATGGCCTGTTCGCATAGCTGTAACACTTCCACGGCACACACAAACTCCCAGCAGGCCAGTGCACCCTCCTGACAGTCCAGCTTAATGAATTCCACTTCACGCAAAGTGGAGAATAGGAAATCCAACAGACGCTTGGCTATTTCCGGTATGTCATTGCTGGAGAACAGCAAATATGCCTGACGCTCGTACAAATAATTGCGAAAATCCAATAGAGATCCACCACCCTGCCGTATTCGGTCACGCATCTCAAATTTATCCAGTCGGGTCAGGCAAATGCCATGAAAGGCATCCAATGGCTGTTTAAAACTCTCCGCCTGCTGCATTATATGCTGCGAGCACATGGCATCCAGTTCATCGTATTGCACCAAAGCCTCTATGGGTAGCTCAAGTTTTTCAAAGATCAAAGCCAAATCCTCCTGCATGAAGAAATATTGCCGAAAGTCCCAGCCCTCGTGATTACGTTTTTCACGCTTGCTACGCAACAGATCCTCGTACTTGACTATGTTCCGATTGTAGCTGGCCAGCATAAGGAATCGTATTCGTTGCACCAGACAACGGAACGATTCGGTGGTTCGGTTCGGTTCAAATTTGGCTGGATTAAGCACTGAAATGCAGCGATCATCATTTTTGCTACCAAAATCCACACGTATCTTATCCAGCACTGTGGTACGTGGCAATAGATTCTTCGTCTTGCGCATATCCAAAGTCTCCACCAGCAGAATCATCCAATCCGAGACACCATAGCTGGTCAACAGTTTAAGCCACAAATCGATTTCTTCTTTAATGGTGGCCTTGTAAGAGTCCAGGTCCTGGTAGGCATAAAATGGTTAACTCTTGGGCTTAATTGCTTAACCTCTCTCTTTCACACTCACATTGCATTCGGTCACAAATATGTGCAAAATGGGCTGCTCCAGTATGCTCCATTCGCCCTGTTTGTATTTCTCCAAGGCAGCCACATTGAATTGTTGGGTTTGTGCCTCCAAACGTACATGTTTAGTCGGACGCTGGAATGTCCTACGCCATTCACAGGTGTCCAAGGGAATGGCATTTAGGATTTGCATTTCCAGTGAACGAAACAAGGGACACGAGCCCGAATCTAAGGAAGGGGGAACCAAGTGCATAAGTTTTTGTTAGTAATCAATTTTAATGGGCGTTTACTTACATGTTATTATTGGTTTGATTTGCATTGTGCATTTAGTTTGTTTATTTATATGAATTAAACTAGAGCCATAGAGAAGCAATTTGCTGCGTCGTCGTCGATATCGATAACTAATGCGTGACACGCGGGATATCGATATCGATGAGTATGCATATTCATCGATTTCGCCAATCCGGCAACCTCATCCACATCCGGCAACAAAAATCCATCCAGGAGTCTCTCTGGAAGCCTCGTGTTCGAATGTGGTCGTGTGACAAACCAATCAATAAAAGGTAATTGGCAAGAACTTCTTGGATCAATGCTGATATTGATGGAGGCTCATTTCAGCATTGAATCCAATATTAATTCGAAAATGTACTTCGGAGATGTGTCAAACGCATCTCAAGAAGATTTTATAAAACTCATTAGACAGTTTAGTCCGTCCGACAGGTTCAAGGGTTGCTCCATAAAGCAAACCAAAAACACTATGATGGCAAATCCTGTGCCTATATATAACATTCGATGAATATTTAAAAAATTAAATTCCTTTCCGTGCATAATTTGCTGATTGTGTGGTGGACCCTAGCCAAAAGGACAAAAAAAACAGTCACAGCCGCAGCCGTCGTGGAAAACCAGATTTAAAACAAAAACCAAAACGACAATACCAAAGGTCGATACAAAGAATACTAAAAAACATAATGACTTAAGGGATTTTAAGATTTCAATATCCAAAGGGGCGCAATTTTATTGCAAAGCTTTACATAATGATATTTAAGAACGTCATAGGCTATACCGAGCATTCGCTATCTACTGTGTGCAAAAAAGCAAAAATTTGATTCGAAAAACGGAAAGCAAATAAAGCAGAACAAGTTGTAGAAGAAAAAGTAGATGAAGAGGAAGAAATAGAAGAAGCAGATCAAAAGGTACTCTCTCAAATTCCGAAAGAAAGTAAAGAAAAAGCGATGCATTTGATTTCCCAAAACGTACCGATAATGAACTTTATCAAGTAATTCCCAATTCTGAAATATCACCGTGAAACCTCAAATTTATTGACACGTGCTGCAGTTTGAACCCAAAAGAAGTAAATCAAATCAAAAAGAAAGTCATCTCATGCCATTAATCGACCATTTCCGTCAAGATCGTCAGATTTCAATGCCGGATATCTTTCAGATGTTAGAAGAAAGAGTACGAATGGTAGATGTAAATAATAACATCTATTTAAGATTGTTCTCATTTGAATAACATGAAAGAGGAGGGTGCTTCCTATGTGTTATTGATAGACGATGGATACATGGCCAAAATACACATAAAAATTTAAGTTCACCCTACCTTATAATTGCGTTGCGGGAACTAAAAGTCCATGCTGGTCCCTCGTCGGCATCAGGATTGGGCATTATTACCATAAAAATATGGAATATAAATAACCCAACAAACAATAACTTTGATCCCGATGGAATGGAGGTTTTAGATTTGGCAGTCGAGGTTGAGGATGACGTCGACGTCGACTACCAACAGGTAACCGATTCGGTTGCCGCCGGCTTTTCAGCAGAATTTTTGAAAAGTTAACAATTTTTTAATCAAACAAAATTTTTTGTAGGTCGGACCCGTCTGTCCGTTTCAAACTTTAGCGATTGAGTGCAGCCAGCATAAAAAGATAGCGTCATACTTTCTGAACTTGCAAAAATTTGGCAGCACTGAGACGGTAAATGGCTGTGTTGCTATTTTACCGCTTTTTCCCACTAGTTCTACCTAAAGCGGACATAGGCGACGTGAACAACTATCCTGTTCTGCAATCCTTTTAAAAAAAAATTGTTAAATATTTCGCGTTTTGCACACCAAATCATTATTTAACCTTCTTGCATGCTGTGTATCGCCCTGCTACACCTGTCTTATGAATGATGCTTGCTTATGGCATTAAATGATTATGGTAACCGCACACCCTGTGGCTCACCCACCGCCGATTCGGAAACCGCGGGGCGGAAGTCGGACGGCGACGGGGCTGAAGTCGGACGACGATGGTGCGAAACCGCACTACGCGAGTCCCAGAGATTACGTCCCTGATGCGTGCAGTGAATCCAACAAGACTTTAAGGACAGGGGCGGATTCGGAAATCGAATCCCCGGTGGGAGTTCAACGGGCAAGAGACGGTGCTATTCAACCGGGAAACCGCACTAGTGATCCCTTTGGTTGAGGTATTTGGAACTTAGTTGTTGATCTGCCACTCCAAGGTGTTGACTCGACCGAAGCCGGGGACTGAGTGCCTTGTCATTGCGTTGATGCTCTGCTTTTATAGGCTGCTGGGCGCAGCCGACGGTGGCAGCGAGCGCAGCTGATCGTGGCAGAGCGCGCGATATCGATAACGATGGCGTGGTTGATGAGCTGGCTGCCTATCGATTGAAGGCGCGCGCACTTGTGGTTTGAAGTCCGCACGTCTTTTGAATCTTTAATTTAACTTATTCTAAGAAAGTTATAAAATATGACTTCAGGTGTATACACTGCTCGCCACTTGAATAGGACACCTCTAAAGTCGATTTTCTATAGTTAATTGCTGCTAAACCAAGCCATCTAGGAAAATTATTTTTGTTTTCTTATAAAGTTTATTTAAATGTTGTAATTAGACGAAAATTACAAAATTATTCAAAAGTTGCAAGTATACAAAAAACATTGTTAACCAATAAGTAACAAATTTTGGAGTCTTCATTTTGCACCACTTGAATAGGACACTTTATCTAAAAACCATTTAAGAATATTTCAATCCTTTTCAAATAAGAATATTACTTAAATAAGAAATTACTAACATGTTTTTAAACCAAAAAAATTTTTAATAGTGTGTTGAGCCTCCTTTTTTCTCCAAAACCTCACACATTCGGTCTGGAAGGGATGCATACAATTTTCCCGAATAATTCAACGATATCGAGCCCCATGCTAATTTGATAGCTGCAATTAGTTCGGGAACGCTCGAATATTGCTGACCTGATCCATATACTTCACGTGTTAGCCATCCCCACACATTCTCAATGATATTCAAGTCCGGTGAATAGGGTGGCCATGTTTTGGCTCGCTATATACGATTTAACAATCCGGGCCGTATGTATAGGGGCATTATCATGTTGATAAATGCATTTTAGATTTGCAAAAAGAGTTTGGAAGTGTGGAAAGGCCTCTTTCAATATACCATTATAACACAACGCATTCATGGTGGTTGGAATAAACTTAAGCTCACAGGTGCCATAATAGGAAATGGCCCCCCATACCATAATACCTTCAGCACTGCTGTGCAACTTATCAAGATGGTGTGGTTCTTTTCGAAGATCATGAAAATAGTAGCTGTAGCCATCGGGGCCCTCCAAATTAAACTTTTTTTCGTCCGAAAAGACAACACGTTGCCACTCCGAAGTGCAGGCAACATATGCGCGCGCGAAATCAAGGCGTTGTAGCTTCCGAGCCGGGTTAAGAGGTGGCTTCTTCTTGATTTTTAGTCTCTTCAGGTGTGTAGCATTATTAATAACACGACGCATGGTTGTCAAACTTGCTTTAACGTTGCATTTTTCAGTGAGAATTGGAAGCTTCTCTTAATATAAGTCGCATGTCCGCGATGGTAAGCACACTGTGGGTGCGGCCCTTCATGTTTTTACCATAATTAGCATCATTATTTAAAAAATTTGTTATGGCGTGACGGCTCCTGTCGACTTTTTCTTGCTATTTTGGCAATAGAAAGGCCAGAATCCTTGTAAGCTTGGATTTTTCCTTTCTCCGACTCAGATAATGAAGTGCCACGCCCCATTTTAATTTTTTTTTAATGTTATATACACTTCAATTAAAGCAAAAAGTTTAAGTAAACCAAAATTTGTGTGCACGTGTCAACGATACCGACCAAATAAAATGCATGTTCTATTCAAGTGGCGAATGCTCACATAAAGTGCAAACAACTTTATAACGGTTCTATTCCAAAACTTGGAATATACCAGAAAGAGCGAAGAATGCTTGCACAAAGATAATATGCAAAAAATACCGTTATTCTACCATTTCGTTTTCGAGCAGTTTTAAAGAGAGCATACAGGGTGTCCTATTCAAGTGGCGAGCAGTGTATATCGACTCGGCTGTTAAAACTGATCAAGAATATATATATGTACCTTATATCGTCGGAAATTATTCCTTCTGCCTGTGTTGCATACATTTGCAACGAATTAAGATGCCATGAACCAGAGCTGTAATGTAATCATTACTTGCAGTATTTAATTACTTTTCATAACTATAAAAACAATTTTTCAGATAATGAAAAAAAATTCCCGACTATGATTTTTTTTATCATTTTAGTAGTAGTCTGATGTTATTTCAAATTTAGAAGGAGCACAGATTAATCAGTCCACAGGGAAATTAAATAAAAATTATTAAAATAGAATAAAAATGGACATTGATTTGATTCGGTCCAAGATTCGAAGTACGTGCAACCGAAGACCACCAAAAATATTTAATATTTAGGTAATTGTCTATGAAACGCCCTATAATGAATTTACGTAAAGAAATGAATTGGGGTCATCCAAGGTTCTTTTTTAAATGAAATTTAAAGATGCGGTTTTCCTAATTGGGGTACACATCCAGCGAGCGGACGAAGGCCTGATTGATCTTACTGTGTTCTGTATAGGAAAAAAATTGAATAAGTCACTGGAAAATATTGTTGGATAGGTTGATCAAAGTTAATAAATAAAATAAATAAAAAAATAATACAAGTAAAAAAGACCGGCCAACATATTAAAAAAAAAAATTAGTCTTGCTCGTACAAAGTTGTTGGGTAGACTGACTAGCTTTATGGAGCAATTTGAAGTATACATTTTTCTCGGTTTCACTGGCCTACTGTGTTTAGAAAAGTGAAGAATCGACTGGGGTTCTTATGACGTCGACGTTGACGACCAACAGGTAGCCGAAAGAGACCGGCATGTGGTAATAAACGCCTTAAATTATATGTTTGAAAGTACCGATAAGCATAAGCAAATTATAGGAATAATAAGCGATAGACTTATTACACTTTTCAGTATTGATTAAAAGATATTCATGCCAGACATTTGTTTCAACACACATACGTTCAGCTCTGATTGTTATAAAAAATGTTATGAATGAAATGATGCTCGAATGTGGTCATGTGCCAAAGCAATCAATAAAAGGTAATTGGCAAGAACTTCTTGGATCAATGCTGATATTGATGGAGGCTCATTTCAGCATTGAATCCAACATGAATTCGAAAATGTACTTCGGAGATGTGTCAAACGCATCTCTAGAAGATTTTATTAAAACTCGTTAGACAGCTTAGTCCGTCCGACAGGTTCAAGGGTTGCTCCATAAAGCAAACCAAAAACACTGTGATGGCAATCCTGTGCCTATATATATGTGTGGTGGACCCTAGCCAAAAGCACAAAGCACAGTCGCAGCCGCAGACGTCGTGGGAAACCAGATTTAAAACAAAAAAAAACCAAAACGACAATACCCAAAGGTTTCTTGCGAATATTGTGAAATCGAAATATGGTTATAACGCTCATGTGCATACTAAAAAACATAATGACTCAAAGGATTTTATTGCAAAGAAGAAATTCAAATCAAAAAGAAAGTCATCTCATGCCATTAATCGACCATTTCCATCAAGATCGTCAGATTTCAATGCCGGATATCTTTCAGATGTTAGAAGAAAGAGTACGAATGGTAGATGTAAATAATAACATATATTTAAAATTGTTCTCATTTGAATAACATGAAAGAGGAGGGTGCCTCCTATGTGTTATTGATAGACGATGGATACATGGCCAATACACATAAAAATGTAAGTTCCCGCTAAATTATAATTGCGTTGCGGGAACTGAAAGTCAATGCTAGTCCCTCGTCGGCATCAGGATTGGACATTATTACCATAAAAATATGGAAAATAAATAACCCAACAAACAATAACTTTGATCCCGGAGGTTTTAGATTTGCCAGTCGAGGTCGAGGATGACGTCGACGTCGACTACCAACAGGTAGCCGAAAGAGAGCGGGATGTGGTAATAAACGCGTTAAATTATATTTTTGAAAGTACCGATAAGCATTATGAGCAAAATATGTCGTGTGCCGTGAGGTTCCTATGACGGATGCAGTGTTTCGCTCTTGGAGTATCGGGCCTGGGGCCGATCTGGTTCGGTGGGTGCCACCATCGTGACCGGGAGTCGTTCCAAGACTTGTTGTGTTGGAACGCGCCTACCCACGAGTGTCGTGGATGTACCCTACCGGATGCAGTGCGTCAATCTTGGTGGACACAGCCAGGGAGCCGATACGGCTTTTGCCGCCGGCTTTTCAGCAGGAATTTGAAAAGTTAACAATTTTTTAAACAAACAAAATTTTTTGTAGGTCGGACGCGTCTCTCCGTTTTAAACTTTAGCGATCGAGTGCAGCCAGCTCTCTGAACCTGCAAAAATTTGGCAGCACTGAAACGGTAAATGGCTGTGTTGCTATTTTACCGCTTTTTCCCACTAGTTCTACCTAAAGCGGACATAGACGACATGAACAACTTTCTTGTTCTGCAATCCTTTTTAAAAAATTGTTTAATATTTCGCGTTTTGCACACCAAATCATTATTTAACCTTCTTGCATGCTGTGTATCGCCCTGCTACACCTGTCTTATGAATGATGCTTGCTTATGGCAACTGCACACCCTGTGGCTCACCCACCGCCGATTCGGAAACCGCGGGGGCGGGAGTCGGACGGCGACGTGGCTATTCAACCGGGAATCCAGTCCAGACACAGATGCCGATTCGGAAACCGCGCTGTTGGACCCGTGTTTGGGAGCGCGACGTAGCCGATTCGGAAACCGCACTACGGGAGTCACAGAGATGACGTCCCTGATGCGTGCAGTGCTTCCAACCAAACTTTAGGGGCGGATTCGGGAATCGAGTCTCCGGTGCCATGATGGAATAAGTATAAGGTGGGCTCTTCGGCAGCCGACGCTAGCTCGTTTTTGTCCCTTAGTTTCAGTGCATGCATAGAGAATGAGTATACTCATTGCTCCATGGTGCATGCTTGCTTGTTGACGCGGAAGGTTGTGTACGGAAGATTTCTCGCACTTATTGCTAGCATACGCTAAGGGACACCTTTTTGCCGACGACACCAACTTATACTTATTCTATTCAACCGGGAAACCGCACTAATGATCCCTTTGGTTGAAGTAGTTGGCAATTACTTACTGATCCGCCACTCCAAGATGTTGACTCGACCGAAGCCGGGGACTGAATGCCTTGTTGGTGCGTTGAAGCTCTGCTTTTATAGGCTGCTGGGCGCAGCCGACGCCGGCAGCGAGCGTAGCTGATCGTGGCAGAGCGCGCGATATCGATAACGATGGCGTGGTTGATCAGCTGGCTGCCTATCGATTGATGGCGCGCGCACTTGTGGTTTGAAAGTGCGCGCGTGTTTTGAATCTTTTATTTAACTTTTTCTAAGGAAATTATAAAATATGACGTCAGATGTATATGTTGATGATAGATATAGGTTGCGAGCCCGTGGCGCGTCGCACGGCCATCATACATCATTTAATGTAACACAGCGACGCACACATACATATATGCATCTTCCTCATTGCTTGGTTGGACAATTGTCGTGCCCATAAAAATGGCTGCCAAAACCACTGTCTTTTGTCCCGATTTAGCACCTGATCACTATTATCACACTTTAAAGCATAGCTTGTAAATAACTCTCAACCATTTTTTCAGTCCGCTCTGCTCACGTCACTGACCGAAAAACCAAATATAAAAGGGGATCGAGCTTCCCGCAACCGAATGTGTTCTGTTATCGCGTTCACTGTTAAGTGGCTGTGGTTGACCACACAGCACTGATCGGTCTGACAGCAACCGAATAACAGGCCCAACTCAGTCAATTGGTCTTAAATTGCGTGCTTCTCGAAGCCCCAACTCTCAAAATGTTATTTGAAAAGGTTGCAGACTCAAGAGTTGCGCCAGAGTTTAACATAAGCAGAGAGAGAGTCTATGCGGGAGAGAACGAGAGAACCCAAATAGTTCGTCGCATACATTCATATCGTTAGCAGAGCCTTACACACCGATGCATACATACGAAAAGTCCTTTTGAATTCGGGAATTAGGCCAAACGGTCCCAAAAAGACCTAAGAGGAAAAAAATCAAAAAAATGTGTCTCTTCTCTCACAACAAAATATAAGCAGAGAGCCTAGTTAAAGGTTATTTCGGTACCTCTTTTCAATGTGGTTGCAAACGGGGGACCAATTTTTGCGACCTCTGCTTTAAAGTGTAAATAAAAACATATCTAGAATTTAAGTTTCTCTGATATCAAATGTATTTTCTCCTATACCTTAGTCCACAGATACACAGATATCGTGGTCACCGCAAAGTGACTTTTTTGACTGCTGATCCTGGAGATCAGCTGTAGCAGCTTTCAAAATTATAATTTTTACAAATAAAAATGTTATAATACAGTTAAAAGAAACCTTATAACAGTGTACACTGTTCATATTTTAACATTAATAAATATAAAGGTCTTTTCAAAACAAATTATTCTTGAACAATCGTTTGTTTTAGGGCCAATTATCTGTATGAAATCCCTTAAAGAATTCGGCCGAAAGTTTTCGCCTTCAAGAGGATCGAAATAAGATAAAAAGGGTTTTGGAAACAGGAACATTTTACAAGTTTTGAAATTTCAACCATTTTAAGCAGTCAATTTTGGTGATACTTTTGCGCTTAGCTGGCAACACTGTACACAACCCAGCATATATCAGCTGTTATTGGTAAGTGCTGCCACCTTATGTGTGAAATTGTAGCTTAGCGTTGCCAATTTGTTACAACAAATTTAACAACACAAAAATTAATTAGTTGAATGTCAATATGGATATGGCCAGGAGCGTGATATTTGGGCGTGATCATGATGGTTATGTGGGGCGTGCAGAGCATACGGTAGAGTAATTAATTATAACAAAAAAAATGGAACTGATTGCTTATCAGACCCAATTAAAATGCTTTATCAACCGTAGCGCAAAATGATGAATACCTTGGGGTCCGAAGATGATTTGGGCGAGCAATTGCCACCCATGATGGAGGAGCTGAGTGTGGTGGATGGCGGGCCCTTCTCGGCGCTCACACCCTCTATGCGGCCGCAGGAGTTGCTGGCCAAACTGGGTGGTGAGCTGGCTGCCTCGGGACCCAATGATCAGCCCGAATATCGATTTGATGAGTTCGGATTTCGTGTAGAAGAGGAAGATGGACCCGAACAGAGCTCCAATAAATTGCTCAGCATACCCTTTGTGGAGGATGCACAACAGCGATTGCAGTGGATAGCTCATTTGGAGTTTTCGCATAACAGGGAGGCCAACGAACTGGCCTGGGAGCAGGTGGAGATGATGTTGCCACGTACAGAGAAGCTAAGGAATATGGTAAGACAGGGAATACCGCATACTTTGAGGGCACAAATGTGGATGCGACTGTCTGGTGCTTTAGTTAAAAAGCAGAAAAGCGAGACCAGCTATCAGGATATAGTCAAGGGTGAGTACCGTCATAAAAGTGAAAGCTGAATCCCTTATTTATGCTATTTTGCAGCTTCCAGCAATGATCAACTGATGACTTCAAAGCAAATCGAAAAGGATCTTTTACGCGTCCTACCCACAAATGCCTGCTTTAGCAATCCCAATGGCACCGGAATACCACGACTGCGTCGCATCTTACGTGGCATTGCATGGCTTTTTCCCGACATTGGCTATTGCCAGGGAACTGGTGTGATTGCTGCCTGCCTGCTGCTCTTTATGGAGGAGGAGAATGCCTTTTGGATGATGGCCACCATTGTGGAGGATCTGCTGCCCGCTTCCTATTACAGTTCCACACTGTTGGGCATTCAGGCAGATCAACGGGTGATGCAAACGTTGATAGCCAACTATTTGGCCAGTGTGGATGAGTCCCTAAAGAAGCATGACATTGAACTGTCGCTTATCACGTTGCACTGGTTCCTCACCCTCTTTGCCAATGTGGTGCACATGAAGATTTTGGTTCGCATTTGGGACTGGTTCTTCTATGAGGGATCCATAGTGCTATTCCAACTGACTCTCGGCATGCTCAAGGTGAAGGAACAAGAGCTGAAGCATCTGGAGAATTCTGCACAGATCTTCAACTCGCTGTCGGATATACCCGGTGAGGTGACCGATGTTGAAGTGCTTATCCGCCAGGCCCTAGAGGTGGGTGGCTCCCTAAGTCAAACTGTTATCGATACGCATCGTCGCCGCCATTTGGCCTATCTCATGGCCGATCAGGGTCATCAGATAAGCAATCCGGAGGCTGCTCCTAATTTGCCCAAGCAGCAGCTAGCTCGACGTCAGGTGCGCAAGAGCAAATCCATACTGGACGCCGTTCTATTCCGCATTGGCGCTGATACGGATGCCTCGGATTCGCTAAAGAACAAAAATATACGCCAGACCGAGATTCTGGTAGATTTGCGTGAGGCCATCTTAAAGGTGGGTCGCCATTTCATTACCATCGAGCCCAAGCTGGCCGGGCACATACAGTTGACGGCCAACTATAGCAGTGAATCGCATGCCCGGGATCATGAGAACTTTATTAATGTGGCCAGAACGCGTAAGCGAAGGGCCAAGGCTCTGCATGACTTTGAGCGGCATGATGATGATGAGCTGGGCTTTCGGCGTAACGATATCATCACCATCATCAGCCAGAAGGACGAGCACTGTTGGGTGGGCGAGCTAAATGGACTGCGGGGCTGGTTTCCTGCCAAATTTGTGGATCTATTGGATGAGAGAAGCAAATTGTATAGCTCGGCGGGAGATGATGCCATCTCGGAGACGGTAACAGATCTGGTAAGAGGCACACTGGCGCCGGCCATTAAGGCCTTTCTAGAGCATGGCATGAAACGACCCTCATTCTTGGGCGGACCAATTCATCCCTGGCTCTACATCGAAGAGGCGGCCACCCGTGAGGTAGAGAAAGATTTTGAATCCGTCTACAGTCGGCTGGTATTGTGCAAAACCTATCGCCTGGACGAAGATGGTAAGGTTCTAACACCCGAAGAGTTGCTCTATCGCTGTGTCCAGGCCATCAATCAGACCCACGATGATGCTCATGCTCAAATGGATGTCAAACTGCGTTCGCTTATCTGTTTGGGTCTCAATGAACAAGTGCTCCATCTTTGGCTGGAAGTTTTGTGCGCCAGCCAAGAGGTAGTCCAGAAATGGTATCACACCTGGAGCTTCATTGACTCACCCGGTTGGGTGCAAATCAAATGCGAATTGCGTATACTCTCACAGTTTGCCTTCAATTTGAATCCAGACTGGGAGCTGCCACCTAAACGAGGCAAAGAATCACAGCCGCTCAAGGATGGAGTACGCGACATGCTGGTCAAGCATCATTTGTTCTCCTGGGATCTATGAGACGAGACATGATTGTACAGGTTCGATATTTTAAGACTTAATTCGAAATTCTAACTTCTAAATGCACCAATTTTTAAAAGATCGTTTACCATATCCGGTAGTTTTATTAAGAGTGTCCCATTCCCTAAGTATGGATATCATTTTGATAATTGAGCAAACTTTCGTTGGATATTCCTGTTCTTTAATTTTTTGATTTTCCATTGGTAGAAGTATTTTTCTCTTCTTTTTATCAACTTTTATAAATGAGGAATTCCAAGTTGTTTATCTATTTTATGACTTAGTTGAGTGTCTAGATCAGCGGTGGGCATGTATTGGCTCTTTGCAAGCTGGCAGTTCAGCCCATTATTCAGAAAAGCAATAAATTGCATTTACCAATACATGATTTGGTATATAAAGGAACAAGAACAATCAAAATCAGCGACTAGACAGAAATAAATGCTTTTTTTAGACGTGCCCCAGATGTGGAAGGTTTATATTCCACTAAGGCACCAAAAAATACACTTTCCACTTACGCGAAATAGAGGTTTTTCAAAGATTCTTTATTATTAAAATAAGTTCCGACGGTTCAGTACAAACCCTTGAGGTACAACTACCCACTCGATATTTAAAAACTACATCAAAATACAAAAGAGGAAATCTAACTTCGGCTCGACCGAAGTTAATATACCCTTTTAGGTTGTATAATTTATAAAATTAAGGTTTTAAATGATTTTCGTCGAACAATCTTAGCTGAGTTATTTCCCAAACTCAGCTATAACCATTTGTTTACCAGTTTGTTATATGGCAGCTATACGATATATTCATCCGATTTTACCATACTTCCCAAAATTGTGTGAAAACTGATATTTATTCATAATTGGAAAGTAAAAAGACGCTACCATTGCAAACAAACAAGTTTTTCTCACTAAAACTACTTTTTCGACCGATCGTTCTTATGGCAGCTATATGCTATAATCATCCGATTTGGATCAAACTTGGCAGAATTGTGTGGTAGCACATAATATTGATTAGTAACAAGTTTGGGAGCATTAGCATTGTAAACAAAAAAGTTTTTCCTACTAAGACTTTTTTTCAGAACTATATTTTGTATGGCAGCTGTACTATATAGTTGACTGATTTTCATCAAACTTGGTGGAATTGTGTGAAAGCATAGAAAACTTAGCAATACGAGGTTTTGGCGCGTTTGCATTGAAAACAAAAAAGTTTTTCTTACTAAAACTAGTTTTTCGACCGATCATTCCTATGGCAGCTATATGCTATAGTCATCCGATCCGGCCGGTTCCGACAAATGTGCAGCATATTTGTACCAAAAAACTTCGTGCAAAGTCTGGTTAAGATAGCTTTAAAACTGACGGAGGAGATAGCATAGAAACAGACGGAAGGACAGACGGACATGGCTATATCAACTCAGCTCGTCATGCTGATCAAGAATATATATACTTTATGTGGTCGAAAATGCTTCCTTCTATGCGTTACAAACATCTAAGTAAAAAGTAAAATTGGCTCAAACAGCACCTCCAGGAGGGCGGCCAGGGCCAAGCCTTCTCTCAATCTCTTAGCGTGTGTGCTTATAATTTTTCGCACAAGAGAAAGGGGACCTACAGTTTAACGCCGAATCCGAACGGCAATAGTTAGAGGAATTGTTGTTTTTTCATGGCTAGTTACTTCACAGCTGGCGCCAGGTAGCTGGTGGTGAAGGTGATCGGGTGTGTAAAAGCTTTTTTTCTAAAGAAAGAAAAAACTTTTTCTATTAGATGGTCCAAGGCGGGATCGAACCCACAACCTCCCGCACCAGCAGCCACACATACAACCGGTTCGCCACGCCCGACCACAAACATCTGGACAATTTTAATATACCCTCTACAAGGGTATAAAAATGTTGACCAGATTCTTTGAAATCAGCAGAATTAAGTTGTGCTTACCGATTTTTTCAAAAAACTCGTCCTGAATCATCCGTTTTCTTCCGTTAAAATGCTCTTTATTGTTCATCAGAATTTTTCCTACTGAGCTTACTAACCCCAAAACTATTGTATACAATTTTTTAGTTTTTCTGCCGATTAGCTCCAAACTTATTTTCAAAGCTTCCCAATACAAAATATTAAAAACGTAATATTTAAATTTAGGAAAATCTGGATACATTTGCGGAAAATTGTTACAAAAACTTTTTTATTCCTTTCCATTCGATCGGTATTAAAAGCATTTTCAGAGCTTTATATGTAAATTTTATTTATCAGGCCTGTTCCGGTTTTCACTTTCACTTAATTTGCTCGAATTCGATTTGGTTACCTGTTCCGGTTTTCACAATTCGATAGATTTACTCGATTTGAATTCACATTGCTCAGAGTCGATGAATTCAAAAGTGAATTCGTTTTTTAACTTAATGGTGTCAAAATATGGGCTTAACATTATTATTGTAGCAATGTTTAGTGTATTTACATACTTTCTGCAATCTCACATTCTTTTAAACCAAATTTGTTATATAAAAATAAATCATTTTTATGAAAAGCTTTAATTATGTTCTGTGACAGCCAAATCGAATTCACATTTTTTGTTCAACCTGTTCCGGTTTTCACTTTTTTATGGAACGCTTGAAACATAAGCGAATAAGCTTCCATTAAAAATAAAAACGACATCTTAAACAACTTTATTAAAATACTATTAACTTCTTTGACTTTTCCGTGTGTTTTTTATATGTTTGCAGCATATTCAGGTGAAAAATTAGACAAAGGAAACATTTCGAATTGCAAATCGAATGCAAATCGTTCGAATACCAGAACAACTAAAATGAAATCGTTCGATTTTGTTTGCATTTGAAATCGAAAAAAATATGTGAAAACCGGAACAGGCCTGTTTTTTTTTCCAAAATCCACCCACCATACAAATAGTCACAAGAACCCCTTGGGGAGCGAAGACATTTCGCTTTTTACACGTATACGAGCCGAACGCATGCCGAAGCTGAGGAGAAGAGAGCCAAAAGCCTTTCAGACGCCGGCTAGCCTTTGATGCTGGCAGGTCGAAGCGAATTCACTGCGCTTTTTTTCACACACTAATGCACTCTCACTTTTTGGCCTCGCTCTCGTTGACCAACGCTGATTTAATGACTTTCAAATTTTGAAAAATATCCCCCAAAGTTTGAAAGTGGGCGAAAAACTGTTGTTTCTCATCCGATCAGGTTCGGTGTAAAATTGATGGTCATTGTTATATGGGCAAAGACACCTTTTCCAAGAGGGTGAAATGTTACATTTTTTTTTTTTTGATTTTAACAATTTGATATGCACCTTATTGAAGGGGCATGTTTGGACCAATGTTTGTCTTAAAGTATGGCTGCTGTTTAATGCATTTATGTTTCGATTTTATAAGGGTATATTTAATTTCGCTATTTATTTTAAGGCATTATACTTAAATTACAAATATGCTATTCAACCCAATTTGTTCTCAAATTTTAAACTTTTGCATTCTTAGTAATCTGTATAAAGGTATCAAAAGATTTTTTAAATTGGTTTAAGGGTGCGCTTACACCAGAGTCCGGCACGTCTCAGTCTCCAGTGTATTGAACAGGGCTCTGCGGCAGCGACGTCGACACACCGACAGTATACTACTCTTTTGCAACAACAAAGATGTGCTAAATGAGCGCGCTCTCGTGTAGCTAAACACACACACACAACGCTAAAATGTGCATGTGTGTTTTGCCGGCCCCTGGTTTACACACACTTGTAGGCTGCCATGTAGGTGTGAACCAGAGAACGGTTTCGTTCGATTGCAAAACGCTCACACATTATTCAACGCCCGAATAAACTGGCTTGTCGCTCTATTCATCAAACTTGCATACTCAACATGTTCGCAGCAGAGTTTTACTCGAATCGATTATTAGCACTCTGATTGTAATCGATGGTCGACTTCATTCCAATCAGTTCGGGTGATTGTTCGTTTGGCTCAACGTCTATTGTTTAGAGTGAGCGAAAATCACCTCGTATGAATATGGAAACAGAGAGACAGAGTCAATGGATATGGAATGGACAGTCAATTCTGAGTTTTGTTCGATCGAACTCACAATGCGTTTGCCGGTATGCATCTGATTATATTCAACACTGAGTTCTGTTCGATGAATAAATATGAACATACACGTTGGATCACATAACTCTAACTCAGCCGCTCGAATCGAATGCGTTGTGAGTTGAATATATTCAGCTTTGAGTTTTGTTGATTGATTAAATGTGAGTAAGAATTTTTGTGTATGAGCCAATCAAGAAAAAAGTGATTTTTGCAGTTCTCTGGTGTGAACAGAGAAATCTGTCATAATATCCATGTACTCTAAGGTACCACAAGCAAATAATTTGCTTAAAATTTTGATGAAAATTTGGCTAAATTGGTCAGATTAGGGACGAAAGTCCACATATGATCAAATTATTCAAGTATGGAACCATGGATTTAGTTTTAAGTCTTGCGAAATCTGCAATCATGGCCCATTTAGCCAAATTTGTGTCAAAATTTGGGCAAATTATTTGCCTGTGGCAGCTTAGCTCTAGGCTGCCTTCACACTGATATCATATACATGATAAATGAGACATTTTATCATGATTCTGCTATGAATTTGACAAAATATTCACATTTAAAACATTACAACAAGCAAGACTACAAGATTATCATGTCTCATATACATGATGTCAGTGTGTAGGCAGACTTAGTCTGAACATACTGTTAGGTGATGACTGACACCAAAAAATATGGCAAACTGGCATTGTGACTGAACGCACCCTAAGACTCCAGCTCAAACAAGTGAGATAGTCGATCAAGTCCGACTATAATATACTCTGTACCAGTTCAGGCCGCCGCTCCCATTTGCTCCCTACTAAAATATTACACACTCACATCAAACAAACGAAGATCGCGTTTTCTCGTTCTATTTCGTGCAGTTGTTTTTGCTATGACGCTGCATCTCGTACATTTGTATCTGGCTCTCACGCGTCACGTAAGCTCATTCTGGGCACCCCTGTTGTAATGGACAAGCTCAAGAAGTGACGCGGGTGGCGTGCAATATTTTTGTATACGCTCATCTCTGAGTATCTCGCTGTTTTTGCTCATAACTTGAGTATTGTTCATCCGATCTTTATTATTTCTTTGGCAAATCGATAAAGAATGGCTAATTACCAACTATCTTTAGTAGGTACAAACCATCTATCAGCAATATTGTGGATGATATGACGTTTTTTCCAAATTTCGAAGACGAAATAAACTTGATCTGCCTGCAAGTATAAGAAATATATGTCCCATACATGTCAATCCTCTATCTCTTACCAGGCGGACATGGCTATATCGACTTTATAGGGTCGGAAATGATTCCTTCACCCTGTTACATACTTTTACTTTAACCTTTGGTACAGAGTATAAAAACTGTTTTAACTATAAGGGTAAATTTTAAAATCTCAACAATAATCCTATGTGTATAGAGTTCCAGCTTTCAATATACAAAATTCTTAAAAATATGCCTGTAATGCCAAGCACAATTGGATGCTTAAATATCTCTTCAGGTCCCTGCGCTTCCTGCCTCCTCTCCCAAAATTAAGTTCAAGTGCAATCTGTTTGAATTAACAAAACTGCTTTTTAATGTACCTCTCCATTTTTTGTTTGTTTTGTTTAAACTTAAGTGCTTTACCAACTATTATCTATATTTATAAAAAATCTATATGTATATGATATATATCCATCCATAATTGTAACTCCCAAAATGTACTAAATTACAAAATGTAACGTACCTTTTTGAATTGAAATCAAATCTTATAAAGTATATACTATTTATTAATATATATTTATACATACAATACACACACACCCACACACATAGGTATTTAAATGTCTTAAATGCATTTCATTAAAGTTTAATACATGTATATGAATTGTATATACAATATACAGAGTTTTCCATTGGGCTCAACTACTCCTAAGGTGATGAGAAGCGCTACGATTATCCACATCGTGAACAGGGATGATAGCCAGTTGGTGGAAAAGTGGGGGAAATACATAACACATATAAATTCCTAAGTAAGAATTCCCAAAAAGTCATCCATCAGGGTGCCAATGGCAAACTGCAGTTGGTTAGGTGGATAAAAGTATAAGAAATCTTTCAAAATTCAATTATACAAACACTACTTACAATGCCCGTGGCATCCACACGTGTGCCCACTATCTTGAGTCGTATTTTATCCTCACCCGAGATGACCACATCTTCATCTTTGGATTTATAGCAGGGAGGATTGCCATTTGGACAAAATTGCATATCCGCTGGAATGGACTGCAAAATGGTTTCATTTCATATAAATTTCGTAAAACTTCTTTCCATCACTCACATGATGCGATATAAAGCACGACAATGGTCCAATCTCAGCAAACATGCCCACTTTATTAATCTGCTTGACCACCGCATCCAGCACTTCTCCCTTAAACGGACGAAATACAATTGCCTTATATTTCACCGGATATACCACAAATCCCTGTCCCGGCTGTATGACACCGGAGCCAATTTGATCAATTGTGGTGACAGCTATGACAAAACCATATTTGCCCGTACAGGTGCCCTCCACCTCGGAGTAGAGCTTCTGCTTGACTGTCTCCAGTAGCTGTGGCCCAAAGTAACGTGGGTGCAGTAGAATCTCATGCTCCAGGGATATCTAGCATGGAGTGGAGATCATTTATAAAGATTTGGGCTATTTAAATGGCTGCTATACTCACATGATAAAACATTTTTATATTGTTTTTTTCGCTGAAATTTTAACAAAAACAACAGCAAGACGCTCCACAAGCTGTGCTGTTATCGATAAGTGCCGGCATTAGGGATGGGAAATATTTGTGTAACGGCGACGTGAGTTAGTCACTGGGAGTGAGTAGTTGCTGTCACGGTAACGAAAACAACAATAATAAAAGAAAAGTTATATTATAGTTTTTGTTCAATCCCCAGCCTAACCTGTTTAGCAGCTTGAAACATGGGGAAACTGTTTTAGTCACATTTTGATACATAATTATTCCTTATTAACACGCTTTTAAACACAAACCAGTGACCAGTGACTTTGCTATTTGTATTTGACTAGCGCAGAAATGATAGTGGTATTCCTGAAAGTGATTTGCTTTTGATTTTGATTTGATCTAGATTTCGTCGAACAGCTGTTCACAGCTGCTCCATACAAAACGTCCAGTGTGCCCAGAAAATGTAAGAAAAATAAGGTCATACCAATTGATTTCGTGAAATCAGCCTGAAGCCTGAAGGCTGATTTCATTTTGATTTCGTGTTAGTGCGACGCGCGCTTTGTGTTTGTTTCAATGTTTGTGATTTAAAAAAGTAAGAACGTTGTAAGCTATCTTGTATTTTATATATTAGTAATTTAACGATTATGTATTGCATTTGAGACAGCATACGAGCATTTAACACTCACGAGGCTTTGATGTGAAACATGAGGCTACGTTTAAGGGATTAATTTCAAAATCACAAGCTCTCTCAATGGTATATAAATCAGCAACAGGGAGTAGAAATACCAACAACAAGATCAGATGACAACAGTCGCAAAGGAAAAACAGGCACAAATAATAAATTCAATCTTGAAATAGCAAAATATAGAAATAATTTGAAATCCTCTGTTAGAAAAGTGTCAGAAAAAGCACATATTACTTGCTGGGTTAAGTCGCTGTTAAGTCACTGATAAATCACTGTTAAGTCACTGATTAGTCACTGTTTACTCACTGTTTAGTCAATGGTTAGTCACTGTTTAGTTTCGGTTTGAGACTTTTCATTGTTTAGTCCACCCTTTTTCAAACCCTCTTTCCACACTCTTTAATCATCTTACCCCCCGCCCCCGGGAGACTCCACAAAACAACACAATATATGTATGACGTCAGCGTCACGTGACGCTGTAATCAAATTTTACTCCTACTAAAATCTTCCGTACCAAAATGAAAGATGTTTCACATCAAACAAAAATTACCTGCTGCCTAAAGTGGACGGAGTCATAAGTGCTCAAGTTTTTAGAGTTTGTGCTTAACTCTGTCAAAGATATTCAGGGTTCAGGGCACAGTTCTCCTAGAAAGTTGGAAGTCACAAATTCTTCCACAATTTTATCCTTCCATCTTCCTCTGTAGATCTGCCAAATTGCATAAGCCACTTCCCGTGACCATAAACAAATACATAATTAATTAAATTCACCTTAGTAAAATTTCCAACATTTTAAAACTACATATTCTGCCCAAAACTTTTATTAAAGAAGCTTAGAAAGATAGAATTTTTCAAGGTTTTTAGGTTTTTCAAGGTTTTTTACTTTCGCGCCTTAATTTTAATCTTGCGCCAATTGTCTATAAGCGAAATCAAATCAAAATGATATCAGGGTCGTTCCACCAATTGATTTAGATTTGCTTTCACGAAATCAAAATCACATCTAAAGCACTTTCAGGAATACCACTGATATCAACCGGCTGTTTTTATGGATCGAGTCCCTTAAATTTCTCGGTTTCAAGATACAAGGCAATTTTTGCCCATTTTTCAACTGTTTTGGAAGTAATGACGACTGAGCATTAAAACAAACAATCAAAAGCTGAGCTTAAAGCTGCCTGGTGTCGTAATTCCAATGTTTATCGATTTTAGGAACTGATATCCAGTTGCAAACAGGCCTGGAATAGGAATGACTTAAAAGTCAGTATTAAAGGGGCTATTCAGGTTCTGTTCCTATGACAGGAATATTGTGTACGCATCAGGTCTTTTCCCTTTTCGATCAAATCATGTGGAACCAAAATTGGTATCTGTTCCCGTTTCCGAAAACGATCAAGGTATTCAGTTTCAAAAGTTTTGCCTTTGAGACAGTGGAATGAAAAGTAATTGACAATTTTCAGGTCAGTGGTTATACATTTCACCTATCAAATATGTTTATTTTTGAAGTATCCATAGATATATTGAGCATACAATTTGATTTAAAATTATTTTTTTCAGTTGTTCCTAAGTAGTGTAGACGAAAGCAAAAACGATCGAAATGAAACCGAGCTGTTTGTAATCATGCGCTGCGCTGTGTTGTTCGAAATTGGTAAGGTTATCATTCAGATGAATTAACGAAAACGATTTCAACATTCATCATCGACAAGAAAATCAATTTCTATTTCTCTCGGAATTGGGAACATCATGATGAAAATAGTTCGGAATTCCACTCGTTTTACTTTTGAAATCCACTCGAAAATGGGAACAGACTTGATTGTTTAAAAGATCTATTAAATACGATAGCCAGATCACTGCGCCCCGATCATTAACATTATTCCAAGGAAATATTTCACAGTTTTACTTACAGTCACAGTTAACACAGTGATTTCGATATGACAAAATGGCTCATCACTAGCTCTTATCAATGTCAACGTCAGTGTTGCAAAACGCCTTTCTCAACATAAATAACAGTCGTCTTCCAAAGTAAAATGAATAATTTTTCATGAATAATCATATTTATACACTCCCCCCCCCCCCCTCCCATATGTTGAACAAGTAAAACTCAGCTCATTAACTCTCATCTTTACTTAATAAATTACTTACATTTAATAAGATAACTACATATATTATGCCTACTCATCCTTTAAGTGAAAACTAAACTCCTGTGCCTCGCCGCCTTTACGAAAAATACGCACATAGGCTGACTTGAAGCCAAAATTCCAAATGGCTAGGTATGGCAAGTAATACATAAATAGATCCATTATACAGACACGGATATTTAGATACCAACGAACTAAAGCATATTTATGCAAATATGTGACAATAAACAGGCCATAGCTGACAATGAAACGATCCCACCAATTCATATCATAGTAATACAATTTCTGCTGCGGATCTCTTTCCTCCCCGGCACGATAATCAAAGCTATAGTAGGCATAGCCCTTCACATACGCCAATCGTTTGGCGAAGAAGATTTGTGCCTTCACCGAGAGCATGGTATTGACGTGCCAAAGACCATGGACAAGAGCCTCGGACATGCGTTGAAATTCCTCTGTGGTTTCCTCCAACGCTGGGGCATAAACACGACGCATCACTATGTCCAGGCGCTGCTTTGTCTCCGCCCAATTTTTGCCACAAATATTATACTCATCCTTGATGCCCAACAAATGGCCCAAAACACGCCACATGTGTGAGGTGGTCTCCAGGAAATCCTCATCATAAAGTTCAATACGATGAGCTCCCAGGGTGATGAAACCAATAAATCCAAATTGGGTTAAAACCAAATCCTTTTGGGTAATCTGACCGGCACCACGTCGTCCACTGGCATGACTAGAGCGTGAGTGAGCCTGCCTAACGGCTGACAAGCTAGTCCAGAATTTGCTGGATCTATCATCGATGGCATAGGTATACCAGGCTGTTGTATGAAAAATAGTACGCACATAGCGTCGATAGGCGCTTAAGGCGTTAGAAGACTGTCTGGTGCAGACCAAAACACGCAAGATTGATGGAATGGCCAGTACAGCTATAAGGCCGGCCAACATGCCACAGGTCATCACAAAGCGATATTTGTGGTAGTAGCTTTGACCACTGTAAATAGATAAAGACAAAATTGAAATTAGTTAATTCAAAAGGAAGAGCTCAGGCAAAATTGTAAATAAAATACGTTATTCTATTTGGATGCTTGAAACTTGTATTGTACTCGCTGCGCGACTGTCAGCCTATAGTGAAAAACCGCACTTTGTGCAAATAGGCACTTTGGAAATAACTTTAAACTTCGTCTGTGGTGCATCTATTTCATTACCTCTAGCTGAAATGGACACCTTCATTTATTATATTTTGTTTCAACGAACTCATTTAAGCCGACCAATGGTCGAGAAATATGTCATGTATACGCTTTTGGTGCGTGTTAAAAATTTTGTGACAATTAAAACTTCGACGAAATATTCACCTTCGAAGGTACTTATTTTCTGGCCAAAGTGAGGAATGGGTACAGTTACTCAGAGCGAAGAAGAACGGGTTGACAGCTTGCACTTGCTTCCACATTTTGCGCGAGCTTGCACGAATATTGGTGGATTTCCCTACACACTTGATATCCATATGTTGATAGTCCAAGCAACTAACTTCATGAATTATATCTATGAGTGTGTAACAAAGGTTTTGAGAATTACACTAAACAACAAGGTCCAGTACATTGAAGAGTGGGTGGTGACTTAGAATCAGATATATGTATGTAAAGATACTATAGATATGATTTTCGTTTGCTGAACACGAATCTGTTTTCGAAAATGGTCCATCTCGTCTTGATTTAAGGTAATTTGGTCATAAAAATGCTTAGAATCCAAATTTTTGATTCCTTTTAGGCTCGTTTTGTGAAGGAGCTACAACTTGTTTTGACTCTTTCTGATAATAAACAATTCCACGATTTTCTTAAAGGAAGATATACCATTTTGCATATATGATTAATAGTTATGGTCCATACCTTTCAAAAGCGCGATTGTATCGAAAAAGTGAAAATATGATACATTAGTATTAGTTAAAATACGATATATCTTCTCTCTTACAAAAGTTGGCCTTTTTTGTAAACCCATAGACTAGAATATCTAGACCTAAAAATTGCTCAGTCGACACAGTTCCTGTCAGAAATTAGTCAGCTGCTCGCTCTCACTTCATTTTGGGAAAATGTCTGTCTCGCTCTAACCACTGTGATTTCATTCTAAAATTATAAAGTATCTTTTTGGGCACTATCGTTAAGCACCAGCAAAATTAAGCGGCAGCGCCAATTTTATCTCTAGTACTCATTCTCCTTGGTAAACCTGAGTAGTCGGGGAGCATCCCACTGCTCGAACAAGCTCGCGCAATATCTTTTTCTAAGGACAGTCGTCTTGTCACGGCTATTCACAAAATTATAACTGGTTTAACTTCGCATCTTTTTTGGAACTCTTTTCTTTTCTCTTCTCTTCTCTTCTCAAAAGAGCCAATTCCAATAAAAAAGTGCCAGTGCAGCAACAGGAAAAAAAACACCATTTTTGGTGCAAAAACACCAAATGTGGCAACCGTGAATACTTGCACTTCTACATACTTCTTAGTAATAAAATGCAGACCTCAACAAATTTGCATGAAATTTATTTTAAATCAAAATCAAATTTCGAAAAGCACATTCAATTAAACATATTTTGTATGGGCAAAAATGCAAACTTCCGACAATTAATTTGTGCACGTAAATTCTTCATAATTCACGGTCCATCGAAGATATTTTTTTCAAAATTTTTGGTGTGGGGTGTTATAAAGTCTGAAACTATTCAACAACGTGTTGAAAACAGAGCTTGCAAAAAACTGCCGAGAATCGACTTCCAAAGTGTCTTCTACAAATGTAAGCGTGGTTGTGACTGGGATGCCTGTGTGTGTGTGTGTCTCAGTCAACGATCTTTGTATGGAGAAATTTATTATTATTATTCTATCAAATGAAATGCAGAAAATATTAGTTTGTGGTAATTGCTTAACGCCTAAAAAACTAAATTTATTTGATTATGTACATTGGACATATAGTACATAAGCCCACCGCCTACCACACAAACAAAACAAATAACACTTTTTGTTGACACTTTTTGTGTTTTGCTCATTTGAAGACACCCTGCAGAGAAATTGTCAACTAGTAACAAAACATAAACTGTCCTACACCTAGTTGGAATGCTAGTAGAATATAGCTGGTAGCAAAATAGCTAGATTCGGGCGAGTTGGGCAACAACAAATATTAGCTTTCGACGAAATGTTCGTTTGAAATTCTAATTCGAGCTAGTTGTAATCCAATTGAACATTAACTAGTTGCAAACGAATTGGTGATGAGTGAGTTGACCGACAGATTTCGACGTACTGTTATACTGAGCAGCGACACAAACAGACTGTCAAAGGGACCACACAGAGGTGAACTTGTATTTAACTGGTTGAAAATGGCTGTTGCAGGGGACGATTCTCTACCGCTCTCTATGCCATCTGGCATTAAACTGGTTGCAAATGGCTGCTGCCGAGGACAATTGTCACCTGCCTATGACATGTCTGTGTAAAATGGGCGACTTCAATACATTGATTTGGATAGGAAGTGCAACCAGTTGCAAGTTTTTAGAGACAGGTATATTTCTGGTTGTAAACTAGACACTTTCCCTTCAGGGCACTTTTTGCGTGAGCGCTCGGCTCACAAGAGTCCCTCTCCGTTGTTATTGGCAGACCGTCTCGTTTGTTTTGATCAACCGAAAATGCTCAACAGAAAACACATGAGGAGGGAAAAAAAGTGTTTTGCTCAGTGAGAGACCGAGTCGGCTTTGTTTTTTTTTCTGTTTTGTCAGTGGGCTGATCGCACTGAAAAAAGTGTTCAGGGTTATTTGCGAGCTCTGGTTGAAAATGTTGCAGAATACCTTCGGTGAGCATCGAAAACAAGAGTTTATGAGTGGTACAAAATGTACAAAAAGGGTCGAGAAAGCGTGGAAGACGAAGCACGGCCGGGACGGCCATCACCATCAACTAATGGGCTACACGACGTAAAAAAAAATCAAAGAATTAATGCTTCAAAATCGTCGATTGACAGTCCGAGACCTTACTGACCTTGTGGGAATGTCGAAAAGATCAGTGAAAACCATTTTGATTGACCATTTGGGCCTCAGAAAAGTGAAATCTCGATTGGTGCGCAGAAACGCTAAATTACACACTATTACGCACACATTAACATAAAAAAATTGCATTCGTAAAATCGATCATCAAAATTAAGGAACCGAATTCACTTTATATACATATACATCTCTGCAACTCTATTAGATTGCGTAGATTTGGCAATCACATTTTCATTACCACCGACCAACTAAGCATTACTTTTCAAAACGTTTAAAATAATTGTTCGAATTCAAATGGTGTTGCGTATGAAAATGAATCAATGTCCACGTTTCGACTAAAGATATGCCGTGGAAGTGACGAATTGAGAACATGCTCTCGAGTAATCTCTCGTATAGACTCACTCTCTCTGCTCATATTAAACTCTAACGCCACTCATGAGTTCCGCAACCTTACCATATTAGCCTGACTTGAGAATCGATAGAAACCGAAGCGAAGAAAGCAATTGAAGGATCTACCGAAAGAGGACTTTGCAGCATGTTATTCGAAAACTGGGAAAAAAAGTCAGTATTGGATGCGGGCGGGGACTACTTTTAGGGTAATTAAATTTACAAGAATAAATACAGATTACTGTAGTATGAAGAAACATCACGCTACGGCAGACTCTATAATTTTTAATGGAAGGGAGATTGGTAATTCAAAGTCTGTGCTTGTATGGAGAGAGATGTCTGTTTGGATCCCAGTTTAAACCTCAAAAGGCGAAAAGGTAATTCGAAATTGCAATTATTTCTAAACTGATTCGAGTTGGTCTTGATGTGTTTGGTAGTGCGGAGACCAGACACAAGACCCGTATTCAAGAATTGGCCTAATTTGGGGCACAAGGAACTGACCTTTAGACCAGTGGCCGGCAAAACACACATGCTCATTTTGACGTTGCGTGTGTGTGTTTAACAACGCGAAAACGCGCTCATTTAGCATTTCTTTGTTGTTGCAAAAGAGAGCAGTATAAGCACGTATACTGTCGGTGTGTCGAAGTTGCATACACTTCAGCCAAAAACAAGCCTTTACTTATCTCTTTCTACTCTATATATAAAACAGTTTGTCCTGACTGACTGATTCACTGATTGGCAATCAACGCAGAGCGCAAACGGTAAGAGGTAGAAGGCTAAAATTTGGACAGGAGTTTCCTTTAGTGGTGAAAGTGCGTACTAAGACGGGGTTGTGGAAAATTCCAACCGGAAAAGTCGGAAAAGCGCCGGAAAAATTTTGTTTTTCATCCGATTGACATGAAATTTGGTATGTAAACGTAGTACGCGAAATAATTCGACACGTGTTTTCCCGATTTTGGAAAATCCGCTCAGGAGGAAAATGGCCGGAAAATTCTGCATGCAAGAAACTATTTTTCATCCGATTGACTTGAAACTCGGTTTGTAAGGATAGAATACGATATAAAGTGAAATGGGGCGGTAACAGTAACGATAACTGTAACGGGAACGGTCACGGTGTGTGGGAAGTGGGTAGGATGTGGGTGGGAATTGGAGGGAAAACCCAGCATCAATGTCGTTACGGGGAAAAGACGATGTAAGACGATGAATTCAAGCTGATCTAAGTAAGATTCGCTTTGTGGGCTTTACGGGGAACACAAATTAACAAGGCTATACAATTGGCGACGCAGCGAAGCGCGACGGGTTATATGCTAGTATTTTGTATATAAAATAGATGTGAATGGATGTGTTTTCGGGACGGACGGGAATGAAAGTTCTCTCCCGCGCCGATCTCTAACCATGATAATGCAAGTTTTCATACATCGGCTTACTTGTAAATGCTTTTGAGCACTCAAAAGATCGAATTAAAAGATAATCTGCTTCGCAGCTCTTACTCGGCATCTATAGACTTCTGTTTCTTCCAGCTATTCCAAACAAAATTGCAAGTCCAACGTTTTTCGATGCCATTAGAGACTGTTGAAGCCTTTGTTTAAACTGTTTAAGCTTTAAAGTTTCGGTTCGTTAAATCGCAATAAGGTATTTAAAATCATGTGTAAGCTTTACAACTATTTAGGTCGTCAAAATCAACCTTAATCATCCAAACACTTGCCGATTGTTAATTAAGCATTGCGTGTCAACCATAAATTACTTAAGCTTACCGCTTGAATAACTGTGCATTGTACCATGGCGGTAATTCCAACTCTGCACCACTATCCCCCTCCTGGCTGCCCTCATTTAACAGGTGTTGCAAATACTTATCCGCCTGAAGTTCATCAAAATCATCATCATCTTTTTGGTCTCCGTGCCTTCTGCTGTCATAGCCATTTACGTCCGCCACTGCAACAAACAAACGTTGAGATTACACAAGACAATTTCCAAAGAGAAAGTTAGGGCCATTTCACTGGAACATACAAGACGCATCGTTGGCAACGGCCTGGCCAGTAGCATATGTATCCGACATCTTCGTTATATGTGTTCACCTTTGTGTTAATGTAAACAAATCACTAAGTTAATTTACACTTTATGAACAAATAAAGCATTTTGCTTTCAACCAATTGTATAATTCGATACGCGCAACTCGCCGCTGCGATAGACAAACTGCAACTGCCGGTTGAAGCTACCAAGAGGGTTTGTTTTTGTTTGGTGCGAGTTATCGCTACCAACTTGGCGCTCAACAACGGGTTTTGAATTGGAAATATATCTGTTAACAGAGTTGAGAGCGTAAAGGTTATCCGACTGCCGATAATATTGAGAAAAGCCAGCTGATCTACCAGTTGTGGGAGTACAATATTGTCCCCCAAGGAGAGTCAAAGACATAAGAAAGTTCCAATTGGACTATTAAAGAATTCACAACAACACACTTCCAAATAGAGATGAGCAAATCGGCCTGCCTGTGATTGAGTCACCGTGACTGATTATTTTAAATAACAGGCACCGACTAGAGATGGGAGCGGAACGGGATTCTTTGCAAGCGTGGGTGGTTGAGGAACTCGAACTAACTAAAGATAACCGTAAGCCAATAAAACATATATATTTTTAAAAGAAACGTTAAAATTGTTATTTTTCAGTAAAAACAATTCAGAATTTTCCAGGCAACGGTATCGATTTTGAGTTATATAATAAAAATCTTTATTTAATGATTATTTTTTGATTTTTAATATAGAACTCAGGAAATCATCATTTTAGTGGTATTTCTGAAAGCGATTTAGATTTCGTGAACCATCATTATACAGGCTCTGGGGAAGGCATGCCTTTGGTCCCAAATTACCGTGGATTCTCTTGTGTACAGGCCCTTTATTCCCTCATTGCACCAGGGTTTCTGTATTAGAGCTAGTCCTAGGTGTTGTCGGGTGAACGTTCTCGCCAAGACAGCCCAGGCCGCCTTTGCGTAGTGAACGTTCACCTGGACTAGCTTGGTGCTTATGATGACCGAGGGGGAAGCCATCATTGCGCTACTTGATTCGCGCTATCTGGCGGGGAGCCAGGACTGCTCCCACCGCCTCCGAACACCTATGTGGTGTCGGCTTGTTCGTCCTCATGGACTGCGAGCTCTGAGGCGGGCTCTTGTGAGGACATGGGTTCGTCTGCCTTCTCCACTACCTCCAAGTCGTCTACGGGGGATTCCCCGTCGATTTCTGTGAGGGGATCCTCAGGGGTTCTGTGAGGGGCGTCCTGCCTCCGTCTCTTGTTGATGGGTCTGTCCAGCCATCTTCGCGGTCTTCTTGAGACCATGTACGGGGACCTTCCCGTATCTAAAGTTGAGCTGGTGACCCATCGAGACGATGGTCTGCATCGAGACTTCGATGATGCCGACAGCCATGAGGGCTCCGCCCTCCTTTCGTGACATGACACGCCATGTGTCAGTCACTACGCTGTTTTGGTTCCTCAGCATTGTGAGGACCCACTCATCCGCTTTCGCGGCACTCCTTGGGAGGAAGATGGTAATGTAATGGGGCGAGGGGATATTCTCTCCCATTTTACCTAGAAGGGGTACTCCCTTCCATTCTGTCAACCTTGACACGTTGCTCATCAGCCACTCCGCGGTCGTCTTATCGTCGATGATCAGATGACCCGGCCAGAAATGGATTCCCGCGAAGCTGATGGGCGTATCCCAACATGCCAGGAAGACTTCTTCTAGTATCGCATGCTCAAGCGCAGATAGCTCCTCTTGACTGAGGCTGACCTGAGGGTATACCTCACGTTGCTTGGGGTGGAATGTGCACTCAGGGAGGATTCTCTGCCCTTACATCACTGCCATTTGCGACTGCCTCTGCTGCGGCCCTGGACGTGTTGGGCACGCAGTCTGGGTCTTCCTCAGGGGCTGCTGCTCGAAGTCACGGCTGTGCACTGACGCTTCGGCGTCGCCGATTGCGGCGTGATGTGGGTGCTGCATCTCTTTGGGGCTGGGGTGCGTGGCTGCGCCTCTGTTGCCCCAGTTCTTGGCTCCTTTGCCATCCGGAGGGCTGCCTCCGGTTTGTGACCATTCCTGAGGTATCTCAGGTACCACTTGGTCCGAGAGCCAGAGAGACCTCGACGATTAGGGTCGTCCAGGCCTACAGGCTGTCCTCTTGGAGGCAAGGAGTCCTTCTTGGAACGTTTGTCCTCCAGAGGAGGTGGGCCGAGTTCCCATTCGGGGGGTGGGGATGGTCCCTCTTCGTTCCAGTATTCTTCCTTACCGCAGGAGCTCGGTAAGGACCCCGTGGTGGGGTTTTGCGCACTGGTACGCGTCTTTCTTCTCTGACGAGGGCTGGACGCTCCCGGTCCATCTGCCACTTTCCTGAGCTCAGCGTTTGCGACTGGACTATTTGTTACCCGGGCCTCCAGCCAGGCTGACTCTCGGCACGGTCCAAGTGACACCTGACAACCCAGCAGCTAGGCCCCCTATTAACCATCTCGCTAGTTCGTCGGGTTACACAGAACGACCCTTTTTGCGCAATGATTTGCTTTAGACTTGTGAACAGCTGTTAGTGTGACCGAACACATCTGATTGACAATTGGCACTAAGTTAAACAAAGCAAAGTGCCTGGGAGACAACGGCTATGGGCAAATAATGCAGTCTTTGAAATGCTCACAAATGATTTTTTAATGAATATAATGCGCATACAATGATTCAATCAAACTTGTGAAACATAGTTATAGATGCATTTCTATTTCTTTTGGCTATCCTTTCCATCACTCTTCTTGTAATTGTCTTTGTTAAGCGACCCAACAGCATCACGCACTGCCTCGGACTGAGGATCAACCCCATGAAGATTCTCTAAAACGCTTTGGAAAAAGGCGGGGTCACCAATTACTTCCGAGTAATCCTCATCGACATCAGTTTTAGGGCGCGTGGCCTGCTGGGTAACGGTATCGTCGGCTGCATCTTGCATAGACATTTGCATAGCAAAGGCTATTTGCTCCTCTTCGGTCATGTTGGCGAAGTCGGGCAAATTATCCTCTGGTGTTTCAGTAGATAAAGCCAACGCACGCTGCAGCATTGCTTCTTCCGAATTCGACTCGTCTGCGATAGCAATTAATCCAGAAACAGTTTCAGCTGCGGCATCATTGACGGCGCCAGCTCTACGTTGCTCACTTTCTTGACACTGGCGCTGCTCCTCCATGCACACACGCAGAGCGAGGGCCAGGGATCTTCATTGGGATCAACTCCAAACTTAAAAACTGTAGCACCCAGACCAGCTTCACCCAAGCCGTCCTCCCCTTGAATAATTGGCGATGACAGCAAGGCATCGGACAAAGCAGATCCACGGGGAACACTAACCAGATGAGAGCCAGTACCATCCTTGCCATTTACAGCGTTAATGAAGGCGGTCAGCGTTTCATTGCTGTTTCCGTGATCGCCAAAGCTGACAATGTCCACGTTGACCTTCTCCTTTTTGAGGCGTTTCGCTTGCTCGACCAACTCACCCTCCTCGTTATTTATAGGCGAACCGACAAAGACAACGATGCGCATCTTGTGGTTCTTGCCCTGGCGATGTTTCAATCCGAATCCCTTCGGCTGAATTAGATGCATCTTGGAAAATATGCATCCGACATCGCTAGTCAGAGTCGCCAGCACTTCCACGGTGTTCGATAGGGTCATCAAACCAACATTATTTTCCGAATTGGATCTCAGCTTGGTGAGGCAAACAATATTTATGCCATCCTTTTGGACGTTCAGTCGAGTTGGAAAGTAATCACGATTACGCTGGTAATCGCTTTTGTCGAAACAAAAATCATAGTACTTTCCAGGACCATTTTTGTATTTTTGCTTGTCACTTCGCCTTTAAGTGAAGCGGTAGGCATTGGGGTTTACTCTCATCATTTCTGTGCTCATTCCCTAACTCCGCAGCCTTTGCAGCTATAGCGAAGATCTGGAGCTGATAGATGCCGCCCACTCTGCCATCTTAACGCTCAAGGAGGGTGACTGCCGATAACATTGAGGTGGGCATTTGCGATCAGAACGGATTCAAGAGTCTCGACAATGCACCCTTCAAGGACTACTTGGCCAGCATCCCCTAAGTCCCAAGTGCGAGTTTCAAGTCCAAGCTAAGCGTTTTTTTTATCCGTAAATAAAAATAAAATTCGGTATTGGTGTCTTTTGAAAATGAATGAGAAGATTTACTTTATTTGAATATTAATTGACTTCAATCGCCGAATCCGAGCTTTAGGACTTTCGAAAGCTATCACCAAGCTATGGCAGCTAAATGCTAAAGTCTGTCGCTTCAACTGTTGCAAGCTCTGCGAAAATTACCACGCCTCTTTCTTACTGTTTGCGTTTATCCATTATAAACTGGTAAAACTTGAAGAATCGATTATTATTGACAAATTCTACCTAACCTAACCTTAGATTTATTCAAATTGCGGAAAGGCTTTGACAATTTATTTGTAAATTATTATTACAGTTGTTCAGAAAATGAAAATTGGTTTAAGGATTTTAAAGATTTTTAGATTCTAAAGCGTCATTTTTGAAGATTTTGGAACGTTCAGCATTTGCACAGATTTTAAAATTGTTGATCCAAATCAGAGCATGCAGTTTATTTCGGCGTTAAATTGGAGTTACTGAAAATATAAATATTATTATTAATGTTCTAATTCACTAATTTTGGTTACTTACACTCTCATACACAGGTTTTATACCTCAAGACATCAAATCACAATCTTTTGTTGAAAACTTCTAAGCATTATGTTCTGATACTTCCTACTAGCTGCCTATTCTAAAGTTTATACAGTATTCAAAGTCATGTTTACCAACGAAACATTCAAGATGAAGTTACTTATTCGTTAAAGGTAATCCTTAAATTAAGCTTCCTAAGTACTTAGTAGTAGATGTGAAAACGATATAACAGGTCCTGGCTGGACTGTAATTCAAAAGAGCCTTAACGGTAGCGTTGACTTCTATCAAAATTGGTACACCTATAGCAATTTTGATAAAAGTCAACGCAACCGTTAAATCGCTTTTGAATTACATTCCAGCCAGGGCTTGCTATATCATTTGCACAACGGATTAAGAAAGGATTAACTTGAGGAAGCTTAATTTGATAAATACCTGAAGGATTACCTCAATACGAAGGTAAACTAAGGGTTTGACTTGGCACATTTGCTTCGGTTTCTTACAAATGATTTTCTATTTGATCTCTTAGCTTGGTACTTGTTTGCCTGTCGTTGTTTGAGATCCCAAATCCTTGACCAATTCCGCCCAGAAACCGCAGAACTAGGAAAACAAAAAATAAGTAAATTAAAATATATCTCATCACATTTCACTGTTTTACCACTTACCACTCTTGCGAACAATGTTTCTTTTTTTGTATTTTAAGCTTAGTATCGGGAGACCATAGAAAATCTTTCCTTTCACTTGGTAGCTTTGACGTCCAAATTGGTTTTCTAACAAAACGAATCTGAGCAAGATCTAAAAAAACATTCAATATGAAAGCTTAGAACTTAGAAAAAGCTCACTACTGATAAGACCTACCTACTTTATCAGTAGAATGGAATGTCGAAATTTTTTGTGGTCATAGAGAATTTCCGTTTAATTTTGAGCTGAAACAACATAATGGAGTAAACAAAATTGAGTTGCTAACAAAAGTGAACTAGTGAACTTCTTATCTGCGATTGCTTTCGACAAATGTATGTTTTTTTTTAAGTTTTACTAAATAGCTGTTGTGATTGTTCATCATTTTCATGCTTAAAATCTATCTTAGCTTGCGCTATGCTTGTGCGCACTACATTTATACTGTAACTAGCATAGTACCCGTCGCGCTTCGCTGCGCCGCCATCAGTATAGCCTTATTTATTTGTGTCCACCGTAGAGCCCAAAAAGCGAATTCAACGTCTTACTACTTTGCCTTTTCCCCGTTTCGAATTTGCTGCCGGCTTTTTGCTCCAATTCATACTCACATCCTACCCACTTCCCACTCACCGTTATCGCTACCTGCTATCGCTATCGTTATTGCTATCGCTATCGTTTCCGTCCCGCTTAGAACCGGTTCGGTTCGAGTTTTTTGAACCGAACCCCTAATATTTTGGACCCCTCGTACCTGAACCCGAACCGGACCACTTTTTCGAAAAATTTAGTTCGGTTCACAAAATTAAGTAGTTTTCCAACTACACATACAAGGAAATATAGTAACTCCTTGTAATCTGACTGCTATCATTCAAGAAGTTCTTTATTCCTACGATATTTCTCTAGGTGCTGGACACATTCTAAATTTAGTAGTTAACGATTTTTTTTTAAAAAAGTTTAGTTGGACATTAGAAGACCTCGAACACTTTAAGAAACTCCATACTTACACTGTATGAAATCTTTTGCATATAGAAAAATAAAAAAACCAGTGCTAGACTGTGTGATGCGATGGAACTCAACCTATTCACCTCAACCATTAAGAGTTCTTTAAAAGAACTCCACCTAAAACCATCTGAATAAATAGATGTAATTTGCTGCAGCCAATTTATGAAACTTCTTTAAACTTGCATTTTCTACGCTTGCTTTTCGTGTCGAGCAATTGTTCTAAAATCTTTAGCAATACACATTGTTTATTACTATCTAAGTGCCTCGATAAACTTTCTTCAATTATGAGCTCAGTACCAATATTGGCTGCAGTGTTCTTAGACCCGAGATTTCAAACTTTGTTAACTTCTGAACAAAAAAGTTTTAAAGCAGCACATTACAGACATGCTGAGGTTCAAAAAAGAAATTCTTAATGAGAGTTTTCAAAATTCAACTTTAAATGACGTAACGTCTGATTGCGAAGAAGAGAAGTTTATGAAAGCAATTAACAAATATCTAATCTAAAATGTGTAAATGATGTTATAGATTCCTTCGAAAATTTTCTAAGAGAACATACATCGACAAATGTTTAAAAATTTGGAAAAGTCAAAAAACGAGAGCTTAAATATTATTGCCTTAACTATTCTTGCTGTTTTAGTAACTCACGTCTAATCTTTCTAATCTAAGAGCTGGTATAGATGAACAGCTCTTAGAAGGTATAATGCTTATCAACTTAAACTAAGCAGTTCTCAAAAGTTGTAAATGTCATCTAATGAAATATATGAAAATTACATTATTGAAATAAAGAATATTATTTTCAAAAAATAAGTATTCGAAACTTTTCCTTAAGCGAACCAAAACCTTATGTTCAGGGGTTGCAGGAACCGGTCCGCGAACCGAAACTAAGACTTTACAACGAGTTCGAACCCGCGGACCGAACCTCCTGCAAAATTTGAGGGGTTTGCAGCCTTGATAAATTAGCTTATCTTTATACTAGGTAACAGTATTCGGAGAACGTTATTCTTGGCCGAGAAATCGTGAAAAATGGAAGTTAATATTTATTTGCATTTAAAGCATTTAAAAGAGATTAATTGAATCTGGCGCCAAGCAAAACAGAGCACATTTATAGGGGCACTTATGTTAAGGCTGACACTAATATGTAAACACACTCAAAAAGAATACTAGATTTTTGATGTGTACTCAGAAATAAGCGAATAACTTCGTCAAACGGTATCCAAATTCATTGCGACAACATTTGTTCAACGGAGAATTAAATTGGCTCTTATAATTAACTTTTAGGAAAAATCACATAGAATAAAATAGTTAAACCATTGTCCAAAATCAATTAAAAAATTTAAAAAAAGTGATTAATACAATTTTTTTTTAAATTTTAAAAAGATTGCCAACCTTTTTAAAGTTGGAATAAAAGAAATAAAAATATAAAAATAAATTTTTTGTAACATTTTTTTTTAATTTTTACATTTAAGTTGAATTTTTTTTAAATTTTTTTGGTAGGTACAGTCACATTTTGACCCAAATCTAGGATCAGAAACTTTAGATGGAGTCAAACCAGCTATGAATCGAAAGGTTATTGAATTTCCAATAATCGCAAAACCTTGTTTTAGAATCGGTAAAGCAGTTGGAATACAAACAGCAAAAATATTTGAAAATAATAGTTTTTTTCAAATAAAACCGCTCGAAATTTCTTTTTTAAACATCTAGAAAAAATATTAAAAAATAGAACAAAATTATTTTCTTTTTTTCTTCTTAAGAATCGCACTTTTTCGAAGAAAATAAGGTATTAATAAAGAAAATCTGTAGATAAACACCGAATTGATATTCGATGATGGCAATACATCATAGCTTGGAAGAATATAGGCGTTTAAAACATATCGGAATGCTTTGAGATAAACTTTTATAAGCTAATCAGAGTATACGTAGTCGATAAGTAAAAAAAAAATAACGCTTTTTTAAACTTGAAAAATTGAATTTCGACGCGGTAGAATGGCCGTTTCGCCCACTGTGCATTGGTGGCCAAAGTAGAAATTTAAAAAAAAAATGTTAATAGCAGATCTGTAAGTTGCTTTTCTCAGCTATTAGGTTAAATCAGTCAAACCATTAACTATAATATATTAGATTCCTCTCGTTGCTATCGGAATTGACAAGGTTATAAACAATCAGACGGGTCCAAGTGCGAGTTATATCAATTTAATTGAACTAAAATAGCACAAAATCGGTTTTTAGGCCAGTTTTTTTGTTGCAGACACTGTGTTAGCTAGCTTTACTAGTTCTTCGTCGTATGAATTCTGCTCATATGAAATCACTGGTTTTGCTTTCACAGTCACTAAGCTGGCTCATCACTTTTTGCAAAAGTCGCATCTCTAATTGCAAAACCAGCTGATTTATCATTTCACAAGTTGGCAGCTCATTGCGAAAAATGTTACGCCAGACTTTATGGACTGCAACCGGCAGACGCTGCTACAGCTATAAATCTGTAAAGCGACCAAATCTAAGTGCTGTCCGTGCTTCAAAATTAGAGCAGGACAAACCTGAGACCCCTAGCCCTAATACCGAGAATGGGTCAAGTCTTGCCAAACAGCTGAGAGCCAAAATTCTAGCCACTGGACCGATTACGGTGGCCGATTATATGCGCGAAGTGCTGACCCATCCGCAGGCTGGTTACTACATGAATCGCGATGTCTTTGGACGCGATGGTGACTTTATTACCTCACCGGAAATATCACAAATCTTTGGTGAACTGGTGGGTGTGTGGCTGGTTAGCGAATGGCGTAAGCTGGGAAGTCCTACACCCTTTCAATTAGTTGAACTAGGACCTGGTCGTGGCACTTTGGCCCGGGATGTGCTTAAAGTGCTGACCAAGTTCAAACTGCAAGCCGAGTTCTCCATGCATCTAGTGGAGATTAGTCCATACTTGAGCAAATCGCAAGCGCAACGTTTCTGCTATACACACGAGACGCTGCCCGACGAAGCGGCTGCTGAATTGCCGCACTATCAGTTGGGCACCACGGCCACAGGAACCAAAGCCTATTGGCATCGCCGGCTGGAAGATGTACCAGCAGGCTTCTCTCTGGTGTTGGCTCATGAGTTTTTCGATGCACTGCCGGTACACAAGCTCCAACTGGTAGATAACCAATGGCAGGAGGTGCTCATAGATGTGACTGAGCAACAGCAGGGGAAGCCAGAGTTTCGTTATGTCATGTCCAAAGCTCAGACACCGGTATCCCGTGTATTTCAGCCACTGCCAGACGAACGTCGCTCTTGCCTGGAATACTCACTGGAGACAGAGAGACAAGTGGGCCTATTGGCTCAGCGACTGGAGCACAATGGTGGCATTGCTTTGATAATGGACTATGGACATTTTGGTGAGAAGACGGATACATTTCGTGCCTTCAAACAGCATAAGCTGCATGAACCACTCTTGGAGCCGGGCACAGCGGATCTAACAGCCGATGTGGATTTCAAACTGGTCAAACATGCAGCTGAATCCAAGGCTCAAATACAATGTAGCGGTCCCATCGAACAGGGTGTCTTTCTAAAGCGTATGCAGGGCGAGGCCCGGTTGGAGCAGCTATTGGATCATGCACTGCCCGAGAATCAAGGCATAATACGCTCTGGCTATGAGATGTTAACGGATCCCAAGCAAATGGGTAGCCGATTCAAGTTTTTGGCCATGTTTCCGGGTGTATTAGCCGAACATTTGAGCAAATATCCTCCGGTGGGATTTAGTTAAAAAATACAAATTTTCTGTGTGACAAATTGGAATTACTTTTGTATTTATGTTCATTTCTTTTGGAATGCCGCATTGATGGCCTGCATTTCGTTGGCGGTAAACTGGAGCACAGCTGAAATGGCATTCAACATGTGACGCTTGCCATCCGCATCCCTGGTGACAATAAAGCTAATGATGACATTCTTCAAATACTCCAGATTGGCGCCCTCGCGTGTCTTGCAGCGTTCAAGTCTGTGACCAGAGGATGAGAAGGAAGAGATTCACAAATGTTGTTAGCGCCCAACCAAATTAATGGGGGAGCCTGCTTTGGAGGCTTCAAAAAATCGAATTTTTTTTTTTTTTTGCATAAATGTCTACCCAAACTATCCCCAAGAATGTGTCCCTAAAATTTCATAAGCAAATTCAAAATATTTTTAAAGTTACAGGAGAAATAGTGAGCAAGCGTCGAGCAGGTATACGAGCGGCCGGATCGCTCGGAGCAAAGCTATATTTAGCATTTAAGTACAGTTTTGATTTGTCTTTTGGCACGTGAACATCTTGAAATCATGCAGAGCTATCCAAAAGTGCAAAAATCTTCAAGTGAACGGAAGTGGAAAGCCACGGAAGCGCAGATTCCACGTCAATCAGTTCCATAATGTTTCGTCATTGGACAATGGAGAAGCTAATACTAGCCGTAGTGAAAACAAAGAGTTGGCGTCAGCAACTACGGACGATGCTATAATTTATCCATCTCATTGCTATCGGATAATCGAGTTTGACTCTGTGTTTTTTGCAATTTCAGAGAGCAGAGAATAAAATTTTCCGAAAGCGGCCATCGAGGTCTAGGATTCAAAATCGTTTTGTCGTGTAAATGCGATAAACGAGAAACTCAATCCGGACCGTTAATTCACACCGGCTACGAAATCACGTTTGGGTGTCGCACGTCATTTTTGTGGCCTTATGGATATATCTCAGGTCTTAGCAAAATCGACGTATAACCAAATCGTGCAACACCTGTATACAGCGTCGAAAACAATGTTTGAGAGCGCGTCTGCAAAAAAACCGTCGAAGAGGAAAAAGAACTCAACATACAAAATGAAAGACCAGCTGACCATTTTAAAGTTTCGGGCGATGGATCGTGAAAGAAACGTGGATATACATACTTCATTGTACGGTGTAACTACACTTATTGGGTACACTACAGTGGCAAAGTGAACGATCTCGACCGCATACAAAGCCATATATGGCTTCTCACTTTCAATCACTTTTTTTTTGGTATAAAACGGTACATACGCTAAACCGTTTGTTATCAGTTATTCTCTTTGCACTATTTTCTGTTGTAATTCTATGTACAGAGCATTTTTGTGTTGCCTTATCTCAAGTTTAAATCAGTTTTGTGCAAGCGTCTCAAGCAGATGAACGAAAGTGAATTTTGCTGAATTTAAAATGTAATTTGCTCCGCTTGAAATCCGCTTCTAAGTGAAGACGACAACACACCCGATTCCGAAGACGAAGTTGTTGGAAATAAAAAATTCCGAGATGAAGATGTTTATATTTCGGAGACCGATGAGAGTAGTTCCGATGACAGCTGTGAAAGGCCGTGCACTTCGAAAGCAAAGCCAAAGCCAATGCCAAAAAAGACAGGAGCACCGATATGGAAAGCTGGTCACTTGCCACCGTATTCGGATGAGAACTTTCCATTTGAAGGAAATATCAATCTTCCAACTTGTATCAATGAACTGGAGACACCGGCAGACTTTTATAATTTTTTTTTTTAACGACGATCTAATGAATTGCTTGGTGGATCAGTCAAATCTATATGCACGCCAAGTTGATATAAATAGGCCCGCAAATATTACTCGAAATGAAGTAGAGCAATTTATCGGCATGGTCATATATGTACATGTCGTTGGTGAAATTACCTTCTTCAAGACTCTATTGGAATACGACTCTTGGTCAAGCATTTATACATGGCACCATGAGTTGCAACAGATGGGAAACTATAAAACGTTTTCTGCACTTCAACAATAATGACGATATGAAGTTGGCAGGTGAAGCCGGGTTTGACAAGCTATTCAAGATTCGACCAGTGCTGGACAAAATCCGTAATCAATTACTGCTCGTACCTAAGGAAGAACATTTGGTGGTTGATGAGCAAATTATTCCCACGAAGTGCCGTCACCACTTGAAACAATATAATCCGGCCAAGCCTCACAAATGGGGCTTCAAAAACTTTGTTTTGAGTGGAGTATCAGGTTTTAGCTACGATTTTGATATTTTTGCGGGAGCCCAAAGTGGAAACATATCCGGAAGGAGCACCTAATTTGGGAGTAAGCGGAAATGTTGTATCAAGACTATCGGCAACCGTACCAAAAGGAAAAAACTACAAATTATTTTTCGACAATTGGTTCAATAGTCCCAAACTTGAAGTCTACCTTATGAAAAATGGTATATTGGCTTTGGGTACGGTAAGGAAAAATCGAGTACCTAATTCAAAGATGCCAACTGAAAAGCAAGGTCGAAAAAGTTGCTAATATCGATGGAGTTCAGCTTGGCCTCGTCTCTTGGTTTGACAATAAAGTAGTCAACATTCTTTCTACTTACGTGGGAAGCAATCCTGTTTCAACAAAAAACCGATTCAGTAAGAAAGACAAAAAGTATGTAGAAATCGACTCTCCTAAGGCAGTTGATGTGTACAATTACCATATGGGTGGCGTTGACTTACTGGATTCTCTACTGGGACTTTATAGAATTCAATTGCGTTCAAAAAAATATTTTTTCACATGATTGTTCTTATGATTTGTTGTTATGATATGTGCGTGGTTAATTCATGGATTCTATTTCGTCGTAAGTCAAATCAATATATGCCACTCTTCGACTTCAAGCTTTTAATAGCTGAGCACCTGTGCAAGGCAGGAAAAGTTAAGAAGCGGATATTGTCATACCTGTGCCATGATGAAAAATACATTGAACGACGACGAGTTTGAAAATTGGTATGAAAACCATAAAGAAAATTGTTCTTCGAATCACGGGAAAATGGAAGTTGATTCGATTGTGGAAATGTTCTCAAGGTCCATCGAGAAATTTGGAGTAATGTATAGTAATTACGTTGGCGACGGCGACACCAAAACATTTCTTGGCATCCTGAACAGTGATCCATACGGCGACAAGTGCACAGTGACCAAAGACGAGGACATGTACAAAAGCGCATGGGTACTCGTCTCCGCAACAAGAGAAGCTCGGTGGAAAGAAGCGGCTCACCGAGGCTTTGATAAAAAAAATTAACAATTTATTACGGTCTGGCGATTCGAAGAAACTTGAATTCTGTAGAAGATATGAGAAATTGTGAGGATGCGTAAAATACGACCTCACATTTTTTTACTCATCATAGTACATAAGTTTGTAGTTATAAGATAGCCAGCAAAACCCGCCAAAATCCGCTCAACACTAACTACCGTCCCATCACTGACCTTACGCAGCTGCATTAACTGCGTAGCTTGCAGGTGGCCGAACATGGGCGATCGAACATGGACCCAGGCTGCCTGATGAAAAGGAACGTGAGAAAGCGATCGATGCATGCGCCTGACACACAGCCACGGGCAGCGACGCCGACGCAAGCCTTAACCGCGGGTCGACATAGGATAGGAGAACATGGGCCAAGGCTGGCGTGCGAAAGAGAGGACGACCGTCGTGTGACAGGCGTTCGACACACAGCCAGAGCAAGGCGTATTTAACAAGGTGGCAGCAGCGTCGACGTCGCGTTGCCTTACGAAAAATGAGAGCAATCGAGAGAAAGAGAGCGAGTGTTAAATACGCCTTGCTTAAGGCAACAGCAAAGAGGGCAACGTCGACGTCGCTGCCACCTTGTTAAATACGCCTTGAGCCAGAGTAGCGACGTCGACACCAAAGCCGAAGATCGAAAGCGCGCAAGCCGAAATTGGGTCAAGGCAAGGCGTATTTAACAAGGTGGCAGCGACGTCGACGTCGCCCTCTTTGCTGTTGCCTTACGGTTTCAGTCTCGACATGGAGCAATGAGTATTAGAGATGAAATTTGCGCTGGCTCTCAATTTTGACTGGTTTAAGAGATAGTGCCTTATATACATTGTTTAGATACTTTATAGTGCCACATATATTCCCAAATGTACCCAGAGAACGTAAGGCTCGAAAATTGGCGAGAACAATTAATCAAGTTTGGAGACTAGAAACGGACGGACGCGTTAGGAATCGGGAGCGGTAAAGTCAAGTAACGCGAGCGAATAAAATGGAAAAAGTCAAAGTGAAGTAAACGGAGCAAGCGGAGGAGAGTGGAAGCAAGAGAAGGCGAGAAAAGAGGAGCCCCACCTGTGACCCGAGGAGTAGTGAGCGTGGAGAGGCGAGTCTAGGAGGATCCGGGACAGGCGGACGGAGGTAACGGGTAAGCTGGCTAGGGCCTCAGTACACAGGAGTAGGGACTTTGACAAAAGGTGCGGCTAGGAGGCAACAGGAAGGAACCAAAGTTTAAATAAAGTTGTTAAGTTATTAACAGTGTACAAATCGACAACTCCCATGTACATTTTTTGGGAAAATGCGCTAACCGGCTGCTAACTCCTCCGGTTGGAACTCACGATCCTGACTCCACCGGGCGACCAACGACTGCCCGTACACGTTTTCGAGAAGGAACTCTGCGTTTCGGGTCTTTCCAGTGCACCGTCCTTTGGTTTTCCGCGACGACTCACTGGCGAAGACCGCGTGGATTCGGGTGGTGGTTGGCGGCAACAGGGGGGGAAGGCTGGCGTGGTGGCTGTGTCATAGAAGAAATTGGGGCTGGGATTTATTCGTCCGTTGTGTGGCAGTGGCCTTGAAGGGAGGGCTAGGTTTTCTCTGTCCCGAAGTCCCAGCAACAAATAAATTTTGCTATGGGAGACCTTGGAGAGACTGAGACTCGCACCTCAGCCTTGGAAACTTCCTTATAAAATGCAATAATGGCGACACTTGATCATTATTGCTCTACAGATGAATAACCTTGCCACAACAAATGCCCGGAAGGCGTCGAAAGCTGGTGTTAGACATCCTGGCTGCTTCTAAACATCCACCACGTATAATTGACGAACATGTTGAGGAGCACATTCGTCCTGTGTACGAGGAATTATCTAAAGATGATCTGCTAACGAGGTGTTTAGGTGGAAACACACAAAATGCGAACGAGTCGTTCAATTCCACTGTGTGGAGCATCAACTCAGGCATTAAAATCATCGAGATTGCTGCTTACATCGCTGGAGGAATGTTCAATGAAGGCTACAGTGCAGTATTGAAAACCAATGCAGTTACTAGATTTGAAAATTGAACAGCAATGCAAGAATTTCGCCAAGGGAGCCGACAAGGAGCGCTTCACTTCAAAGTCAAGAGGCAAGAACAGCCCGCAGACTCGAACATCAGGGCGAAAACGAGTTTTTTCTGAAGAGTCTGAAGGGCAACTCTAGGGACCAGGAATCGCTGATTCGAATATCGATTTTTTGAAGCTTCTAAAGCAAACTTGCCCTCCCTTAAATACTCACCTGTCCACCTGCTCTTCCAGACACTCAATCTTCTCATGCATTTCCTGCTGGGCCGTCACCTTCTCCTGTATGGCCTTGCGTAAAGTGGATTCGGCTGCATATTTGGATTTCCTTAGGCTGGCGATTTCAATGTCCTTGCGTGCCAATTCATTTGCATAGTGCAACATGTGACAATTGTCGCCCAATGAAAGCTTTTTCGACTTTACCTTGCCGCCACCCTCCACACTATCCGCATCCGAGGAGTAGGTGAAAGCTTCTACGTTGCTATCCAGTGCATTGGGAGTGGGTGCTGCCGTGTGAAATACCTCAAATGAGGTTTGCAGCGTTTTAATCTCTTGCTCCTTTTCGTCCAGCAATTGAAGTGAACGTTGTCGCTGCTTCTGCAGCAATTGCTCTAGCTCATTTAGCTTGCAGCGTGTCTCATTCTCCAGTTCGGCCTTGGTCTCTTGCCATTTGGTGCGCTCCATTTTGAGCGCAAGTCGCAGCTTTTCACCCTGTTGCTTTAACTCCTGTTCGGCCTCATCAATGTTACGATTCAACACTTGCACTTTTTCTTGCAGCGTTTGTATGTGGGTTAGCTGCAGCTGTAGCTTCTGTTCCAGCAACTGACGTTGCTTTTGAGAGGCATCCAACAATTGCTGCACACTCTGCAGCTGTTGTTCGCACTGGGCATGACTCTCGGCAGAGAGAGACAGAATTTGACTTAAGTCCAAAGGATTTGCTGAACGTGCATTGGCATTGATTAAGAGTTTCTTCAGCCGCACCAGCTCATCCACTAGATAGGGCAAATCCAATTCGTCCTGCTGCTGCTGCTGCTGTTGCTTGGGCTTGGGTCTGCATTGCATTTGCTCTAGATCCTGCAATTGTTGCTTCAGCGCATGTATGCTATCCTGATCCTGCTGCCTTAGACGATCATAGCTACCCACTGTGCTGCTGAGTTCGGCCAGGCGTGCCTCCAAATTGGCCACACGATCCTCGTGTAGGGCAGCCTGCCTACGGCTTTGATCCTCGGCACGTAGCACACGACGCTGCTCTTGTTTAATGGCCAGTGCATGTTGCTCCTTCAATTGTTGCATCTCCTGATGCACTTGTTGTATGAGTAGAGTCTGATCTGCACTGCCCGACAAGGAGGAGGATGCCTGTGATTCCTCGGTTTTCGCCCGACTAAGCTTTAGTTGTTGACGTGCCTCCTTCAGTTGTGCCTGTAGCTCTCTTAAGCGACTATTCTCTGCCTCATTGCTGACAAATTGTGTCTTGAAGTTATTCAATTGCATTTCAATGTTTTCCTTCAGATGCCTTTCATCGGCATAGAGCTTCTGCAGTTCACGTATCATCAGCATTTGATTGCTGGTCTCCTTTTCCCGCTCCTGGCGTTCTATAATCCATTTGGCTTTCACCTCATCCACCTGGCTTTTGGCTTGCCGTGCCTGCTCTTTGGCCTGGGCATGTAGCTCCTGTATACTCTGCTCCTTTTGGGCAATTTGCAGACGTAGCTGCTTTTTGTCTGCCTGAAAGGAGGCCTCCATGCGTGATTTTTCAGCCGAGAGTGTGGCCAGGGAGTTCATTAAAGTGATAATTTGTGTCTGCAGTTGACCCTCAGCGGCGGGGGGAGGGGTTGAAGCTTCAACGGTTTCAGTGTCAACAGCGGGCAACTTGTCCCTAGATGGGGGGGAGTCGGTGACTCCTGTGGCTTCGGCATGGGCAGCTAAACTGGTCTCCAGTGCCTCTTTCTCCTTTAACAAACCCTTGTAGGCGGTGACCACGTCTGCAAGAATTTGGTTTTTAAGAGTAAGAAGTTGTCATCTTAAACTTTACCTTTGAGTCGCTTCTCATAGCGACCAAGTTGCTCTTTTTGTGTGGTCACCTGCGCCTCCAGTTCTCTCTGGCGCTTCTCCATGTTGTTAAAGCAATTAGTTATTATTAATTTTTGTCATTTTTGCACAACAAAAAAAAAAAACAGCTGTAATGGAGGGACTGCCAACCTGTTGCTTTTAATTTTCAGCTCGGGCTGCCATTTCATTTAACATTAGAGCTGGTAGCGTGACACGAAATATGTACAATATAAAATTTATTTATTTTAAAATTTATTTCTTAAATTAATTTAATCTTCCTCCTTCATCATTTGTTCAATAAGACGCTTACGCTCTTCAGCCTGTCTCAACTTACGCATGACCAAATCTTCATAGTCCCTTGACGAACTGACGCCTTTACTCTTCTCCTCGCCCGGTGGCGGCTTGACCCATTCAAAACTTAGAGGATTCGTCGGTTTGCCCTTCTCATAGGCCAGCACCATATCGCAGGCTTCACGTGTTTTGAGCTCCACCATGGCGCGTCCACTTTTCTTGCTATTCAACACCAGGGCCTCCACTTCACCATATTTTTTCAAAAACTGCATTAGCTGCTCGTGCGTGTAGTCCTCTTTATCCGTTCGCCACTTCATCTTTAGGCGATGCTGACTTGAATCAAATGTGCTCTGGGTTGGAGGTTGGTGCTCTGCATAGTTGCGTTTTAGCTGTTCCTTCATGGCCAGCTGCTCCTCTTCCAGCAGCTTAGAGCCCTCACGACGCAGTCGTTCGATTTGCTCTTGCAGCAGCTCTTCATCGCTTTTCTGATGAAGTGTACCGTATTTGTCCAGCGCCGCCCGTTCTCGCTTCTCCAGGTCCGCCTTCAGCTTCTGTCGTTTGCTATCCAATTGTTTGGTCCTCAGTTCGGCGGCTTTTTTGGCTTTGAGCACTTTGTCATAGGCAGCACGAGCATTGGCATCGGTGAGTATTTCCAAGGCCTTGGACAATTCATGGAAACGTTCAGCTGCTTGTGGATTGTCGGGATTCTTGTCAGGATGACAGTCGAGAGCGCGTTTGCGATAAGCCTTGCGTATCTCCAATTGATCCGCCTCCAGGGAGATGCCCAGCAGGTCGTAGAGATTGACATCATTTAGCGATTTCTTCATTTTGGACATGGCCAAAGGCAAACGTTTACAAACGAATTGAGGAAGAAAACCCAAACAAACCAAATACTAACAATCAAACGTTCGATCAGCTGCTAATTGCCAAAAGTTGGCAGCCCTTTTGCACAGTGGTGCAAGCTGTTACAAAAACGGGAACACAA